>JAWNLS010000039.1:0-470000 GCA_035042185.1 Drosophila kambysellisi
TAATGAATGTAAGCGATTTGAAGCTGAGGTTTTGCCAGCTCTACCTAATAGTGATTATATATATGTATATATAAATATGGCATATGGTAAATGAGTATATATGTATGTATATATATATATGTATGTGGAGGCCATATATAATGAGCAGTAGTAGTAGTAGAGTAGTTAATGGGGAAGAGTATTCGTATTCGCCTCCCTTGCTAGTAGAGAGTAGTCAGAGTTTGCTAGTAGATCATAATAATGACTATGTCGATGATGATGTCGATGTCGATGTCGTTGTTGATGAGGAGTTTTCGGATTGGGAGGGGGATGAGGTATTCGATGCATATCGAATACCCGTTATTGTACTACCAGTGCATCAGACGCAACTGATCCAGGATGCGCTGCTTAAAGAAGGTGCCCAGCATGCCAAATACGGTCGACACGGCCGCAATGCCCATCATGACCTGCATGACGCAATGGATGCCCGACAGTTCCTCCTCCGTTTGCTTGTGGCGATGCCGGGCACGATGATGCCGCCGACTGCCAATGCCACCAGTTTCGTGGAGACGCTGCAAGCGTTCCATATCCTCATCGAACTGGGGTATGATGGCCAGATTGATGACCTCCGTTTTGGACAGCAGCTGCTCGTTGGCAATTGTGTGCGCCTCGGTTGCGCCGCCACCCTTGCTGGTTGCCTCATTGTGCTCGCGTTCCCGTTCCCGCTGCTGCTCCAACTCACGGACCCGCGATCTCTCATCCAGCATGGTGTTGTCGCGACTGAAATCAAAGTCGCGACCAGTGGGCAGCTGCAAGGACGACTGCTGCTGCTGCTTGGATGTGGGGTACTCGGCGAGATTCACTTTGGTGAGGAAGTGCAGGGTGCTGCTTGCCGGCTTTTGCTCCGACGCCTCCTGGGCGAGCAGCGAGCGAGGCGTTGCTTCCGTCACGCCCCCCAGCATGGGTAAGTTATCTCGGACTCGCGTCTCCTGGAATTGATTCTTCTTAATGCCCAGCACCTCGGACAACGGACGATTAATCATTGGCAGCAGCGAATCCGACGTGGGTCGTATTATAAAGCTGCCTCCATTTGCAGGCGGTTCCAATATTTCGGGCTGCAATGGTTTCGGAGTAACTGCAGCACCTGCACCTGCTTGTGAGGGCTTATCCCCAGCACTCTCATCCTGCTCGCTGTCCGTGTAGACGGAGTCGTCTGACGAGTCATCGGAGGTGTCCTCATTGTTGGACTTAGATGGCTCGACAGTTTTGGAGTTGGTGGTAAACTTGTGCGTTAGATTGCGTATGGGCTCGTATTTGGAGCTCTCCGAATCACCGCGATAAAGCAGCGCCACCTTGCCATCGGGTGTTAGTACGGGCGTTATTTTCGGATGTGGCGATGGAAAACGATGACTGCTCTCCGGATCCGGTGACAAGGCATCGAAATCTGTAAATTGTGTCGCTGGCTTCTGTTGTGCCGCCAGCTGTTCCCGTTCCAGCTGTTGCTTCTGATGCTGTTTATCGCCGTCGGGATCTTGGGGCGTCTGTTGGTACACAATGCCCACTTTGCCCAGAGGCGTTGATATTATCTTGATTGCATCGTTGCTATTCTTGCGGAAATAGTGATTTGAGCCTTGGCCGCTCTTAGAGCGAAAGAAGCCAGTGTTGTCGCCATTGTCAGCGTATTCATCATCGACACCGTCATCGTTATCCTCGCCATCCTCATCATCGTTAGCAAAATGGCCGCTGCTCTCGCGCAGATCAATCGCAGTGCTCGGTACGGCCACTGCAACCTCCGGAGATGCCGCAGCCGACGCCGCTGCCGCCTTCTCACTCTCCGTCAGGAGCTTCTTGCGTATAGTCTCCAGATGCGTTTGCCGGTAGCTCGAGCTGGGCTTGAAGCGTGACTTGTAGCTGCCGGCGCCGGCGCCGCTGCCCTCCTCATTCACAAAGTGCTCCTCATCTGCGCGGGGACGTGAGGTGCGCGGTCGCTCCAAAGCAATGCGCTCATCATCCTCATCATAGCCCATGTCCTCCTCCTCCTCCTGCTCCTCAACCTTTGACTGTTGTTGGGCTGCTGGTGAAATGAGACTCTTGGGATCAGGCAGCTGCTCGGGCTCCTCATCATCATCATCATCATCATCTATATCTTTCTCATCTGCAAATAAGCTCGTCTCCTCATCCAAACCATCATCATCATCATCATCATCGTCATCATCATATATATCCGCCTGCATGCCTTCTGTATCTGTTTCCATGTCCTCCATGGCATAATCATCATCATCAACATCAACATCCTCCTCAACCGCATCCGCCTGCCCCTTCTTGTCATCTAGCTGCCCCGTGCTATTAAAACTACTGCTATGCGGCTTAAGACTAAAGCTATTGCTACTGCTACTGCTACTATTACTATTATTATTATTATTATTATTATCATTGTTATTATGATAATTATTATTGTTATTATTATTATTATTATTGGTATTATGAGTTAAGTTTAAATGTGTTCCTAGGCTAACATCTAAGCTGCTATTGCTTGGTCTAAGCAATTGGGTAGTCGCATCTTTCAGTCAGTAGCATTTCTTGGTGCATCCACATTTGCGCACAATATCTAAATTCTTGATATATTTGCGATTATTGCTGCACACCATGCGCACCTGTGGAGAAAGATAAATAGAGGATAAATAGCTGGGCAACCTTGAAGATATATTAAGATAAAAATATATAATATTGTTTATAATATATGATATAATATTGTTTTATATGTAAAATTTGAGAACACTTTGTCTATGGCTCCGATTTATCTGTTCTCTGGCTTTAGTCAATTTTAAAAGTTTTTTAAAGTTTAATCGATTAAAAAGAACATTTTTTAATTTTCTGCTCATTCATAGATCAAATCACTTCTCAATCAACACTGCTTCTACAAGTTGAAAATTTAAATGGAAAGCAGCTTATTTTCCACTTATGAAAATTTAATGTCAGCGCAATTATTCAATAAAAAATGCAATTTTTATCAAAGCCACTTTCAGGACACACAAAGAGGGAAATTTCTCATTAAAATATCCTTATATATATAATTTGGGGGCACTCACCTTGCGCCTTCGCACTATTTTGGCCGCACAGCATTGATTGCCGCAGCCGCCAACGCATTTGGCGTACTTCAGCGGCTGCCTTGAGCGGCAGTCGTTCTCCGTGTAATACTCACGCACCTGCTCCTTGCGGCACGTCGCTGCGGCTGCAACACAAGAATGTGGAACGAACGATGAAACAAAACGTAGAAATGCAATTAGTGTGCTACCTTTGACAAGGCGGCGGCCGGCAAATGAGATTACACACGCACACACACACGCACACACACACGCACACACACACGCACACACACACGCACACACACACAACACACACACACTCCCCAGCAACAACACCTTCCCCTCGATGTTTGATATGAAATGCGTGTAATGAGTGCGTATGTGTGAATATGTTGTGCGTGTGTGTGTGTGTGTGTAAGCAAATGAAGTTAGGCAGCATTGCCAAGCGGATGGCGTAGGGTGTAGTGTGACTAGGGTAGGGTGTCCTTATAGGTGAGCTAAGGTGCAAGAAAGTTGCACAACTTCTTCTGAGGCCCGCAATCTGAGTGCAAGTTTGCACGTAAATTGTGTAAGCAAATTACAACCCCCTCCCCTTCAACCTACTCCCTACATCCAACCCCTCCCTCCACCCTCTTTTATAACTTGTGCAAAGCTCGGTTTTAATTCAGACAACTTTTTTTCGCCTACACTCAATTTGCTAGTTGTAAATAAGTCTTGTGAAGCCTGCAGCTCAACTCCTGCAGCAACTCTGCCCGAGGCCAATTAGCCGATTGAAAACCAGACAATTTGTTTATAAATTCCCAGCAATTCTAGCATCGAGAATGATAAGTTTACTTGGTTAAGCAATCGTTAATAGATATTACTGAGTGTTATTTCAAGTATGGAGTGGGGTTGTTGTTGAACAAGTTTTCTTGACAACTCAATCTGCAAATGTGTTGTAAAGTTGTGGAATAAATGTTAATTAATTGACTGACTTTGGTTAACATTAGCTAATACTATATATATATGTATATATATGTACATATATAATAGGTCACTTCCACTCACAACGCTATACTTTATCCCACCCACAACTGATGCCTCCCCTCTGATAAGGATAACTACGCGTGTCAGATCTAATCAGAAGTTAATGTCCAGCCCCGCTTGGCATGTGTGTGTGTGTGTAATGAGTGTTTTGGGGGTGGGGGAGATCGCAATATGTACCGGTGATTGTGGGGGGCTCGGTGCTGCCCTCACCTTGATCGCAGTAGCGTCCACGCTGCCCATGCTTGCATTTGCACTGGTAGCCATCCCTTGAGTTCGCATGGGGAACACAGCGACTGCCGCGACGGCACTTGTGCTCCAAACACGGATCCACGGGCTCCTAAAGAACAAGAAACAAGAAAATCAATTTAGTAAATGCTTTGTTTGTGGCTGCTGTGCGTGTTTCGACAAATGACTCACCTCCTTGATGTGCGGAGTTTCGTCCATGAAATCCTGCTCATCATCCTCGTCACCCTCAGTGGGCTCACCCTCGAGCAGAGCGCAGCCGGGCGTGATTTTCTGCTGACGCTGCGCATTGCCAAAGTCGACCAGTTTGTGATTGATCCACACCTCCTTCATGCAACCCTTGAAGCTGGTCAGATTGCGTATTTGCCAATTTTTGTACGCCTGCTGGGCAGGTTCCACGGGCAGACCGCCAAGGAACATGGGTGTGCTAAGCTTTAGATAATCGTTGGAGCCCTCGTTGATAATCGAACGCGCCAAACCGCGATCGACGCGTAGCGTAAAGTTCTTCTTGATGGCCAACAGTTCCACGGCATGATATTTGCCATCCGCAACCATTTCGAAGCTGTACATCGTCGATACCGGATAATTACCCACATCATAGCTAACCCGAATGCGCCCATTGAACAGCTCCACGGCCAAGTGTGCATCCTGTCCGTCGTACATTAAAATGCCATTCTGTTCGGCGCTGCTAAACACAATGGTGACATTTGCCTCTGGTCTCGTGCGCAACGGTTCCAGCTCCACAAATGAATTGTTGTGGACAAAACTGATACTTGTCAAATACTCGCACCATTTGCCCGTGTACCCAGGATGACACTTACACAGATAATCGGAGCCGGCAGCATTGGGCTGAAAGCAAACACCATGTTTGCACTCGTGATTCTGACAGGGCGACGTTTGTGGATACATCATGGAGATCATGTTGTGACCCTCACAATATTTGCCCGTAAAGTCATCGGGGCACATGCACACGTAATCATTGATGCCATCGATGCAGGTGCCACCATTCTGGCACATATGATTCTGGCAATCATCAATGTTATCCGTACAATTGATGCCATGGAAACCAGCCGAGCAATCGCAGCTATAGTGCGTGAAATGATCCAAACACTTGGCACCATTTGCACAGGGATTGAACTCCTGGCTGCAGAACTGGATCTTTGTATCGCACCATTCGCCAGAGAAACCCGGTTGGCATTCACAGCGATACGACTGTACGCCATCGATGCAGGTGGCATTGTTCTGGCAACGGATCTCCTCGCCCAGGCAATCATCGATGTTCGTCTCGCAGCGGGCACCCGTGTACCCCGGCGCACACTGGCAACTGAAGCGTCCCTCCTCCAGCACGGTGCAAGTGGCATTATTGCGACACGGATTGCCGTAGCAGGCATCGATCATAAATTCACAGTGCCTGCCATGATAGCCCGGCTGGCAGAGACACTGATAATCCCGTTGCGGCATTGCCAAACACTGAGCCTTGTTCTGACAGGGCTGCTCGTAGCAGGCGTTGCACTTGGCCAGGATATCGTTGCGTACCTTGCCGCGACACGCGAAATTCGAGGAGGGCGTCGATAGAATTAACTTATCCTTCATGTGCTCCGGTTCCGCACAGCGTGCAATGCCCGGTTCCACATAGTCCAGCTTGATCCAGTCCGAGAACCATTTCAGCGAGCAATCACAATACAACGGATTGCTGCCCAGTGCACTGAATGAATGAATGAATGAAAAGTGGGTGATGGGGTCAATAAACTTGAACATGAATAACCACAACTGCTACTCACATGTGTGTCAACGACTTGAGATCCTCGAAGGAGCCCTCGGGCAGCATGGATATCCGATTGCCGTGCAGCGAGAGCACGCGCAGATTATTTAGACCAGACAACGCATGACGTTGCAAGCATTGCAACTTATTGTACGAGATGATGCTACACGAACCAGAGAACAACAAAAAAAAGGAGGCCAAAAGAGAAGCAAATGAAACATTTACCAAATTGCAGACACATGCAGCATTTCCACATTCTCAACGATGATGAAGAAATGAAAGTAATTGCAAAACGTTTTTAACCAGCCACAGCAGATTGAAAAGAAATGCACCAATCGAGCCAAGGCTCAAGAGTGCTTGACTAACGAGATACCCTGTAAACTGTTTAAACTAAAAACTAGGCTAGCAGAGGAAATAGGAGAACTTTTTGAATATACATTTTTTGTATATTTTTCTTATATGTGAAAGTATTTTTCATACTTTTTAAAATCAGACAAAATTATTTAACTACAAGTTTTTTTTTTCAGTATTTACCGTAAGTTGTAGGTAAACTAAAAACTAGGCTAGCATAGGAGAAAGATAGGAGAACCTTTCGATTGAATGTCATATTTAATTTTTGTATATTTTCCTAATATGTGTAAGTATTTTTTATACTTTAAAAAATTAAACAAAATTAATAAACTAAAACTTGTTTCAATATTTACAGTTAGTTGTTGATATATTCCATAAACATGGAGGCTAGCATAGGAGATAGACAGAAGAACTTTTCGATTGAATGCCATATTTAATTTTATCCTTATTAATAAACTAAATGTATTTTATTTATTATTGACGTAATTTAATATTTTAAATTTTCTTTAGAATCAGTTGAAAATATTTTCTGCAATATAAAAAGACACAGTATAACCTTGCTCTCTATGTTTACAGGGTATTCAAAACGGCATAGCTTTGATTGCGGATAGCGCACACAACACTGGGTTAAGGGGGGAGAGAGCGACAGGGAGAGAGAGGGAGATAGAGAGAGACGGGGCTGGTGGAGTTCGAGGAGGACGACAACTAATGCTTAAGCACGAGTCACGACTTAACGTCTCGAATGAATTTCGTGGCCGGTTGAGACGAGCCCAGGCCAAGGGTGGCCAGTTACCAGTCAACGCCACCGACACCGCCATCGCCACCAAAACCCTCAGTCGCATTAAACCGCAAAATGCAATTGCCGCAAAAAACAGAAAAAAAGAGGGAAAAACAAAAAATTGTGTCAAGCCCTGTTGAGGTTGGAAAACGTTTCGATTCGTGTTGGGTTAATGCCTATGCATTGTGGCAATTAAAAAGTCATTAGAAATGCGCAGGCATCGTTACTTACAGCGTGGATAGTTTGGTCAGATTGGCAAAGGTGTAATTGGATAGTATGGTGATTTGGTTGTTGCTCAGATCGCTGCAAAGAAAAAAAACACCAAATCAAAACAATTTTATGTAATGTTGCAACAACAACAGCAATGCAGGCAGTGGTGGCACAACTTACAGTCGTGTCAGGGCACGCAAATGCCGGATGCGCTCATAATGTATCTGTTCGATCTCATTCGACTCCAGATACAGTTCGGATGTCTCTGCGGGAATGCCACGCGGTATCTCCTTCAGTTGGTTGCGCGAACAGCGCACCACGGTGCCGGTGCAGGTGCAAGCTGGCGGACAATAGCCGTCGCCGAGGCAGCCCTCGTTGTTGTCGCTGCTACATTTGAATTCGTTGTGTGGCAGATCCTTAATTTGCACATCACGTACCTTAAGCGGAGCCGCACAACGTGCCGCACCACCATTCAATGATTTTTTACGTAACCACTCTGCGAACCAGGCCAAATGACAATTGCAATTGAATGGATTCGAAGCGAGATTCCTGCAGCAAAACAAAAAAAAAAAAATAAATAACAAAAAATTAATAACAATATTGATTGATTGAAATGCTCAGGTTTTTTATTACGATTATTTTTATTTCAATTAGTTTCGAGTACGCGATTCGTTTTTCAAATTGTTACGAGCTAATTTCAAAGCATTTCCGAGCGTTGTTCAGTTTGTTTGAGTGCATTTTAAGCTTTTTAAGAGAGCTCAAGGCAAAAACTATTAATCATAGTTGCAACTTAATTAATCGAACACAAGTGGCGATTAAAGCAATTGAGCGACTTGAAGTAAGCTAAAGTGTGCAATGACTGAAAATTGTTAGCCAAATAAAAGTTGCAAGTGGAATTAAGTCATTGTAAACTTTGTTCAACAGAGTCAAGTTTGGGGCATACTAAGAGAACTATGTGGAAGAGAACTTCAAGTGGTATTAAACTGAATTTTCTAAGCTTATATCTATTAAAGCACTTAACTGTAAAATCCTTTCACTTAAAGCTCAAAGCTCTTTCAACTAGCTGGTAGCACCTTCAATCATGCAACTGTTTCTCTTTGCCTCTGCCGTTGGCGTTGCATATAGCTTTTGATAAAACTTAATTCAATTTCAGAGTGTCACTACTGGTAATTGCGTTATTGATATTTAATATCAGCTTGGCTACACACACACACTCGCACACACACTTGCACACACACACACTCACACACACATGCATAATTTTGAATGGTTTCATTAATTAATAGCAATTTTGCACTTTGGGCATGCAAATGGTTGCCAGAGCATATGTTGTTTCACTTTGTTCAATTTTGCAACTTGGGGCAGCAACATACGTTTATTTACGTTACGTTACGTTAAGTGCTATAAGGCCTTTAATTATGCGCCCAGTTGAAAGATTGCAAGGCTTGCGAAACAATGGATCGCAAATTACATTGGCAATTCCAAACGAAGTCCAGACTAATTTAATAAGCAATGCTGCTTTGTCATGCTATCATCGTGTGTGTGCTGTGTGTGTGTGAGTGTAAGTGTGTGCTGGATGTGTGTGAGTGTGTGTGTGAGTGAGTGTGTGCGTGCTGGGTGTGCGTGTGTGTGTTGGGTGTGGACGAGAGGCCGCAGGCAACTAACTAACACTTTTGCTGACTGACTCCCACTGACTCCCAGCTCGCAACCTTTCAACCTTTCCTCCCATCCTCCCATCCATCCATCCATCCATCCACCTGAATGATTGAGCTTGTGGGTGTCGTGTGGTGCACAGCACTTAATGACTTTCATTGATGCTATTTATTAGCTAGTTAAATGAATTTTACAATAATTTTAGATGAACCACAACCAACACCTCAACTCACAGCAGCGCTACCAGCACAATCAACACACACACACACACATCCAAAGTACAGTCTAACCTAATTAAACTGAACTCTCCTTGTCAGTCTTACTATACACAAAATAATACAAAATATTTATCAAATTTCTCTTTTAATTTTTTATGGTAAATTTCACTTCAGATCTTTTAATTAAACTTTTTCTATTTATTTATAAACGAGCATCATAAATCTTAGTTTCTGCTTCAGGAGAAAACTAATTATTTTCTTTACACAACATTTGCAATAAAACTTAATTGATGAATTACAAAGAAATGGGGACTAAGTTGCGTGATATGTTTCGCTTAGGCAGGTTGTACTGTATTTATATATGGGTTTGCGCTTTTTATTGAACTCAATTTTAATTAATTAAATCATCGAAGCCAGCGCACACTCGCAATTGTGTGTGTGTGTGTGTGTCTGTGTCTGCTGTGAGGGTTGATTTACAACAATATGGAGCAGCAGACAGATAGATAGACACACACACACACACACACACACACACACACACACTGAATTAGAAGAAGAAGACAGCGGGTGAGTTTTATATACGTGTAGTGTATGTTTATGTGTTGGGCTCTTATCGTTGGCAGCCCTGCTATAAATTGAAGTTCAATTGAATTATATACAATAGTTGGTGGCATGCAACGAAGAAAAACGGATTTGGTAAAGCAGCAGAAGCAGCCGAAGCAGAAGCAGCCGCAAATAGCAAGTGGCATCAGCATCAGCATCAACATCAGGAGCAGCAGCAGCTTCTGTTTTGATGTGCAACGAAATCAGATTGAAGTTCAACTAGAGAACAATCAAAACCATTAACCTCATTTTATGTGCCCTGTGCTCCGATAGAGCATTAGGGGAGGAGTGATGGGCAGGCCGAGGAAGAACGAGGCAATTAATGCCAAAGCTAAATCATTTATCTATTGAAGTGCATGCAGCAGAAGCAGCAGCAGCAGCAACAGCAGCAGCAGTGGCAGCATCGCTTATGCACCACTTGGCACAGTTTTAATTGCTATGCATTGCCACCAGCAGATGCAACTCGAAGGGGGAGGCGGGGGGCAAGTGTATTTCCGGGGGTGTGTACTTACAAAGACGTCAGCGAGTTCAAATGCTCAAATGATCCAGGCATAACGCATGAAATTTGATTGTCGTAAAGATTGCTGCAAAGAGTGGAAAAGAGTGAAAATCAAAATTAAGTTTCACGTTTGAAATGAATGAAAATAAAGTTTTCAACTTACAGCGTTTTCAGTTGATGCAAACCGAGAAACATTTTATTCGATATTTCCTTAATCTTATTCTCGGCCAGCTGCAGGTCCTGGATGCGGGATGCGCCCTCAAAGGCATTCGGCTCAATGCCAGTCAACTGATTGCGCTTCAGCTCCAGCTTCACCAGATGCGGCAGTCGTCCAAAGAGTCCATCCGAATTAATGCGACCCAATTCGTTGTCGTTGAGCAAACTACGAGCACAAAATACAATATACACATTAAACATATACACACAACACACACAACACACCACCACCCAACACACACAACACACAGTCAGTTAAATATTTAAGCTACTTATTTTTAAACTTTGCAAAACAAGTTGAACGTAGTTCACAATTTTCTACGTTTTTAATTAATTTTTGATGTTGCGGCTGGATTCATGTCAAGTATTTCAATAAAAGTTAAAAGCATTTTTATTGTGAAAGTTGACTCTATTCAAAACTTGATATTTAGTAGATTAAATCTATATATACATATATATATATATATATTGGTTTAAATAAAATCTAATATTCAAACTTGGCTATTTACTTGTTGTTAGTTAGAAAACTTGAATTTAAAATCATTTTACAGAGAGTTGACTAAAATAAAAAAAGTTTTTCTTAACATATTTAATATTTGTTGGTAAAAAATGGCATTAAAAAACTTTTTTATAAAAACTATTAAAATTCATATTAACTACCTAGCAACTAACTTAAGTTAAGCAAATGTATTTTTTTAAGAAGATTAGCGACAAACTATTTTCCAAATTCGATAACTTAAATGTGAGTTGCGTTGATTTGTTATCGATTTCGTTGCAACCTCCGCAAAACTTAACATTTCCTATTCAAGTATATAAAAAGTGTGCCACCTTTTTAAATTCACGATAATAAATAAAGCGCCATTTAGCGAATAATTTAGTTGCAACGTTAAACTAGCAGCAGTGGCAGCTTCAGCTTTCAACTTTGCTTGCTTTGTTGTATAATAATTTATAGTGAAATAAAATTCGCCAAGTGTATTAGGAGTGTTTTGTCGGTGCAACTTACAGCTCGGTGGTATGCAACGGAATGTCGCGTGGTATTTCCTTCAGGCCACGTCCCGCACAGTCGACAGTGGTGCCCTCGCACTGGCACATCGACGGGCAGTCCGAATCCATGCGACACTCGCCGGATAGCTTCATGCGCAATTCATCCCAGGAACCTG
The DNA here is from genome assembly GCA_035042185.1 of Drosophila kambysellisi. NCBI lineage: Eukaryota > Metazoa > Arthropoda > Insecta > Diptera > Drosophilidae > Drosophila > Drosophila kambysellisi. The sequence goes on from JAWNLS010000039.1 coordinate 11,785, forward strand.
CAACAAATGGCAGACGCGAATGGGGGTGGACGGGTGGCAAGTTAAGACATATTCTTCTGCTTTTCTTTCGCTTTTCTTGAGAGACGTACAACCGGGGAATGGGGGATGGGGGATGTGGGAGACGCACTTACATTTGAATTTCTCCTCGCGCAACGATTCAATGCGCCGACGATGCATCCGCTTCGGTGACTCACAGCGTGCTCCACTTGTCTCTATGGGATTTTTGTGCAAATAGTCGGCCAGCCAGCGCAGATTGCAGTCACAAATGAAAGGATTCTTGGCCAAATGTCTATACGTTATACACACATATATATATACAGATATATACAGATATATATGTATGTGCAAGTATTGTGTGTTACGACGTTGTGTGTTGCAAATGGAAAGAAAGCAAGAAAGTAGCATTGAGCATTTGTACTGAATGGAGCGTAGGGAATTGCGAGTGGCAGCAACAGAGGGGAGTTGCAACAGGGAGTTGGAGCGTGGGCGAGTGGGAGTTGGAGTTGGAGAAAAGCAAAACTGTTGTTGGTTGGAGCAGAGACTTGAGACGTCTTAAAAGTGCACGAGCCCTGTGGCTGCAACGTTTCCGTTGTTATTGTTGTTGTTTGTTGTTGTTTGTTGTTGGGCAACGTTTTTGAAAACTATTTTCAAAGGCAATCCTTGCCAGCCCCCGTCGCGTTCAGTTCCGTTCCGTTCCGTTCAGTCCAGCCCTGAGCTGTCCCTGTTAATGCCTTGTGACAGAGTGCCCATTAAACAGAAGCTGGCAACAACTACTAAAGTCATCTTAACTCATCTTGTTACCAAAGTGCGGATTTTGCCTCACTAATTGCATTCAGTTTTTAGTTTTGTCTTTTATAACTACCAAGTTTCCACATCTCAGAATTCATTCTTCGAGCAAAAAAAGAGTATCCATTTATTGGAAACTTATTCAGTTTTTTTTAAGTTTTGTTTTTTGTTTTTTTTTAAGTAACTTTTGCATTTGCCAACTACTTTGTACTTTCTTCGATATTTTTGCGCAATTATTTGCTTTTATGTTGACAACCCTGACAAATACTTAACCCACTCGAGCACATCGTATACGAACTTAAGAGCCGCACAGCACTTAAAGACAGCGCATTTATCGATGCTCAGGCTTTTGTCTCCCTGCTCCCCCCAGTTTTTGGTTGACTGGTTGGCCTAAAGAAGCCAAGCCAACCACCGCCCCATCTTTTGTTCGTGGAACATCTTTACGGTTCACAGGCGATATTACTGAAAAGGCGGCACGTTGTTGTTTGGCTGCTAAACAAATGTCAACGAGATGGCGGCGTTGCTGGGGCAAAAACGCTGGCAAAGTCAAAGCAACTACTAAATGCACTTCAGAGGTTTAACACCAAAGTGCCTGGGTGCCTTGGTGCCTTGGTGGCTGGGTGCCTGGCTGATGACTGGGTACTCCTCCATTCAAGTCTTGCTTGCTCCAAAATGGGGCGTCAGTCGTCAGCTCACTTGCAACATCATGCAACATGCCACCATTCAAATTGATGGTGAGCAGTGGCAGCAGTGGCAGCGGGTGCATGGGCGTGGCAATACTTACACCGTTTTGATGCTCTTCATGGCGTCGAATGTGCCATTAGCCAGCGACTGGATGTTGTTGTCGTACAGCGATAGCAAACTGAGGCTGTGCAGGTCGCGGAAGGCATCCTTGCGTATGCAGGAGATCTCGTTGGCATTCAACAGCAGCAGCTGCAGTGAGCCAAGTCCTTTGAATACGCCCGAGGGTAAATCCTTTATTTTATTGCCATACAATACGCTGTAAGAGAAACAAGAGTCAGAGAGAGAGAGGAAGAGTGAGAGGCGTAAAAAAACAAAGGAAATGAATAAAGAATAAAAATAGAAGTACACAAAAGAAGAGTGCTCAAGTCGAGATCATGACCGACTTTGCAGATTCCCTGTAGACAGGTGTAACAAACACACAGAACGTATGGTCTATAATGTCTTCATGCATCATTAAAGAAATGCCCAAACGGAGAGTTGCAATCGGAAATCGATATATTTTAATCGAAGTCAGTTATCGATAAATCAAAAGCTTAAAATGCATGTAATAAAAATAAAACTCTGCTTTTGATGCTTGTTCACAGTATACACATATATTTCCTCCTCTGCATATTACATAAGCTTGCCCAACATCCTCATGACACCCATTTAACCCAATTCTAATGAGTACAGGGTACACAGCTACAAAAAAAAGAAGAAGGTAGGTAGGTTGTTGTTCTTGTGGTGGATTCCTGTTGTTGTCATTGCGGGCGGCAACTGGTTTGGCACGCAGACCGACAGACAGACAGACAGACATGTTTGGGGGGGCACATTGTTGCCAACACAGGTAATCTGATGCCTTGCGGTGTTGGCAACGCTTAGCATAGGCCGATTAGCTCCTCAAGCCTGAGCTGCGAGCCCTTCGGCCCAGTCAGGCTGGAGCTGTCAGGAGTGTGTGACGGACCTGACACCACTCCACACACACACCAAACATACACACGCACACACACTCGCCTTTAACGAAGCGAGTGCACATTTGGCTGGCATATGCTACTTGTTGCCACTTGTGGCAGGTCTACTTACAGCGTGGTTAGCTGCTTTAGGCCACTTAGCGCATCGTGTGCTATGCGCGATATATTGTTGTTGGACAGATCGATTCGTCGCAATCGTCGAAAACTGGAAAAGGATTTGGCTGGCAGCTCCGTGATGAAATTCTGCTCCAGGCGACTGCAAAAATAACGAGAAAAAATACGTTAAAAATTAGAAAAATCAGGAAAAGACAAAACGCAGTAAAATTGGTGTAGTTAAAACTCACAGTTCGGTGGTATCATCTGGGAGCGTAACGGGCACACTCGTCAGACTCTTCTCACGGCAATCGACGATGCCATCGGCACAGCGACAGGGATGGGGGCAGCTGTTCTCCACGCCGCATTCCATTGGCGCATGCTCGGTGAGGCCTGCAAGTGCAGCAAGTGTGGCAAGTGGCAAGTGTAAAGCAAACTGCATATTTAGCTGCTCACAGCAGCGATTCATTCAGTGATCTCCTCGTATGCATTTGATTTGATCCACAACAACAACAGCAGCAGCAGCAGCAACTACATAATTATGAATGCTACTGTTGCGCGCCAAGATGCAACTACAACAACAACAACAATATCAGAGCTGCCACAGCTGCCGCTGGTCATAAATGTTTACCCACATAATTCCATAGCATTTTCGTGTACACAAAACGAAAGTCAAACACGGCACAAACTAAGCCAAACTAGCCTCCGAAACAACCAATGCCGAATCTTAGATGCTCTGGAAGTCAAGTTACGCCCAAAATACTCTTTGTAGCTTCAAAAATGTTAACTTTATCTTATAATTTAAACTGAGCCATCAGCTCTTTATAAATAAACCAAAAATACACAATTTCACTTGTGCAACCTGTGCAAAAATAGCTAAAAAATTACATTAAAAATATTTTCATCTCTTCAAATTGCCAACTCTTTGAACTTTTCACGCCCCACTGTTTTGTGTGTGTTGATTTTCCCTATGTCAAAAACTCATTTGCTTCTTGCAACTTATTTCCACTTCCCTTCAAAAATATGAACCATTAAAAAGGAATAAAATCTTTTACTAGTGATTCATTCAAACAAAAATAAACCATGCCATTAAACAAACAAGCAAACATCAAATCAAATCAAATCGAATGAACGCCTCATTTAACAATCATAATTTGCAGCCGCAGCTGAACTGGGGTAAAGTGCCTGATAAAAGTGTGCAACTCTTAATGCCGTAGAGCATAACAGCAAAATACAATAAACGATGGAAGAAAAACTCGTTTCATGGCATCGTTTGGCGCACATTTTCCGCTTCATTGAGCAGAGCAGAGCCCAAGACTCTTTTTGGAGTTGAGTTTTCGTTGGAGTCGAAGACTCCATTGGGAGGCTTTCCAAATGCTGGTGCTGCTGCTGTTGTTGTTGCTGTTGCTGGTTGCTGTTGCTAGTTGCTGTTGCTCGTTGCTGTTGCTGTCGATGCTGCTGTTGCTGCTCTGTTGCCCGCAGCAGCTTTTGAGCATCTGCATCCCAATCAAGCGAAGCGATGACGGCGTTAAACGTTTTGGCAAACACAACGTTGATGATGCTCAGCACGCCAAACCCCCCCCAACTCCCTCAACCAACCCAACCCCCCCTCAACCATCGTAAACCCCTTTAACCATATCTGCTGCTGCTGCTGTTGCTTGTTCTCGTTGTTGTTATTGGTTTGAGTGGGCGGCACAGCGGGGGCGTGCCCATATGACTGCTTATGATTTACAATGCTTTGTTTTCCATGTCTCTGTGTGTGTGTGTGTGAGTGTGTGTATGTTGTGCTCGGGCATATAAAACTAATTAATTTGGCATAGCATTTGAAAAGGCCCCCACGACATTTGTCCATTTTTGGTACAAAACTGTAAAGCAGTCCGTCCGTCCGTCCATCCGTCCGTTGGTGTTCCATTCCATACCTGAGCATTTGAACTCCTGATCGTGCAGGTCCGCCACGTTTTGGCCCTTCAGCTGCGACGGCGACTGGCAACGTGTGTAGGGGGCAAGACGGGGGGCGCTGCGTAGGTAGCGCGACAGCCAGGACAAATGGCAATCGCAGGCGAACGGGTTGTCCGAGAGGCGCAGCGCTCGCAATTTTCCCAATCCCCCAAAGGCATTGTGCGGCAAAGCGGTCAAGTTATTGTTATTCAGTGTGCTAAAGAAAAAAAAAAACCAAAAATAACAATAATCGAATATAAGCAGGAGAAAAGACAGAAAGAGAGAGATAGAGATAGAGAGTGTGAGAGAGAGGGAAAGAGTTGATTGCATTCATGAATTATCAAGTGAATGCATCTTGCGACCAACTCCCAAAAAAAATATTAGGGATGGGCCCAAAAAGCCAATTGAGCACTCAGTTTTCAGTTTTCAGTCAAAGTGAAATTGCCAGAATTACAGTTAGAACAAATCCATTGAATAAAGTGCATTAATGATTCATTTAATGCATTATTGTGTGATTTATTTGTCAATTTATAGCACCATTTATTATTTAAATGGATTTATTGCTGCATTTAAGCGTTATTTGTTTGTTTAAGATTTAAACACCATTTTAATTTATCGATTCATTTTTTTTTTTGTTTGCTTCATTGTGATTTATTTGTCACTTTATTGCACTTTTTCATATTTAAGCCTAATTTGTTGCAATAAATTGCTTCACTGATTTATTTTTATTTTTCTTTTTTTTTGTTATCTTTTTTATTTATATTTAAACACTGCTTTGTTTCCATGTGAATTTATTTCTTTTGTTCACAAACACTGTTCACTGAAGATGATTAATGAACTGATTTATTCTCATTTGATTTCACAGCACATCTAATTGACCACCTTGGCGTCCATCCCAAATTAGATTAGGGCAACTACTACTCACAGTATTTCCAGCTCCAGCAGTCCCTTGAATGCATGCTCATCCATACATGTGATTTGATTGTTGTCCAGCTGTAGGCTCCGCAGCGACTGGGCGCCCTTGAAGACCCGACGCCCCACGGTTGTGATGACATTGTGCGAGATGTCTCTGGAAGGTTGTTGAGGTGGCAGGATGTTGCAGGCAGGCAAACAGGCAGGTGGCAAGTTGGAAAAGCATTCAGTCAGTCAGTGAGGCAAGCAGGAAGAGGAAGGATTTAAGAGAGAGTCGGTTAGCATTTGTAATCTACTTGGGGCGCTACTGCTACATACTATATATAGTATATGTAAGCAAGTAGTTAATCGTATAAATATATATATAAATTTATATATATATGTATATATTGTTGCTACGTGGCTACATTGATTACTTACAATCGCAAAAGACTCGCTGAACTTGTCACAAAGTTTTCAGGTATTGCCTTAAGTCGATTGTTGTTTAGGCGTCTGTTTTTTAGAGTGAAGTGTTTGGTTTTTTTGATTTGGTGTTTTTGATTGTTTTTTTGTTTTTTGTTTTTTTGTTTTTTTGTTTTTTTATTTTTTGGTGTACGAGCATATTAGATACGCAAAACGAAACGCAACGAAAGTAGAGAGATATGCATAAAACGAAACGAGAAAAAAGATACAAAAAGTTAAACTCAAAACTCAAGAATATCGCAACAACTAAATCGAATTTTTTGCACGATAAATATAAGTTTTTTATTTGTTGTTGTTATTTTTATAGTTACGAGCTATGTGAATCTAGGTCTATAAAGAGCAGCAAATTTTGGTTAGTTCAAAAGGTGAATTAGTTGTAAAAATCTCATGCACTAGCATCAAATTAGCAAGTTGGATTCGATTTACCAATTGGACTACAGTTTAGATCTCTACTTACAGTCGCTCCAGCGAAACCAAATCTTGGAGAGCATTCTTCTCAACGGAGTGGATCTGATTGTCCGTCAATTGGCTGTGGATATAATAAAGATAGTTTAGATTAGAGTATTACAAAGAGTTCTAATAATATTCGCACAATTTGAAATTATTAAAAGTAATTAAAAATACTTCGTTTAACATACATATTGCTTTCAACAAAATGTTAAAAACAAATTGTGTGTATTGCAAAATCCAAGTAAATGGTAAAATATCAGCGTACAGTAAACACACCAGTTGTGAGACCTGTTTTACGCAGTGACTTTCAATTGCAATTTGCTGCTTGAATTTATGGGAACGTTATCATGACATTTGGTGTTAATTTGCATGCCACATTTTGTATTACGCAATGATAAATACCGGACACAAAATGTAATTTAATATACACAGAGTAAGTAAATAAATAAATGAATAAATTAAATCTATTCAAAAACGAATAAATATTAAATAGTTTAACGTTCCCTGATGAAGCTATTTTGGCTCGGATAAATGAAGATTAATTGCTGAATAAATCAAAATAAATACATTCAAAGTAAGCAAAAAAAAAGAGTAAAAAGTAATCATCAAGTAATCAAAAATATTGAAAATTAAATATGGTATTGTTAAATACTTACAGCATTCGTAGCTTGGTCAAACGCTGAAAGTCCGTCTCATAAATCACGGTCAAATTGTTGCCCTGCAAATCGCTGCAAAAAAAAAGATATTGAGAGAAAAAACACAATTAGGAGATTATATATTTCGATTAGGAGGCAATGTCTTTAATTATGTTGCAAGTTGCAACCCGAGTGGTTGTTGCGCGCTAATCGGAATCAGCTGAAACAAATGCTCTGCACATGCGAGAGGCGATAATAATTTTTAATTGCTTGTAAAACAAGGCATATGAGTAAAGAAACAACAACTGCAACAACAACTGCAACATCTGAGATATGGAATACAAGCAGCTGAGAAGATGCAGATGCAGCAAGAGAGTGAGGGAGTGAGAGAGAGAGAGAGAGTTGGGGATGCTGCGGCTGTTAAAAACACAGCCTTTTGTCTGATAACGAAAATATGATATTTAATCATTTAACATGCGCTACGCGAGTAGATGAAAACTTGTTTCTTCTTCTCTTTATGGTGGGGCAGACAGACAGACAGACAGATAGACAGACAGAGATACAGAAAATTTGTTACCTGTAGATGTCATAACAATGAAATGCAACCTAAGAGATACAAAATACCTGAACAAGAGCCACAGACCCATGTGCGCATGCGCAGCCATAAGCAACAACATCCACAAGAACAACAACAACAACAGCAAAAACAACAACAACAACTCGCCTCAGCTGCTATTTTTTTTTTTGTTTTGAGTAAGGTTGGCAGTTAAAAGAGCCAAGAGCCAAGAGCGGCCAAGAGCCGAGCAACAACAGGTAGCAAGACCTTCAGTCTGGGTCCAGAGCCACAGTTCCAGGCCCAAACGAGAAATATTGTTCAGCTTAAGCCTTAATGAAACTCGCATCAAGTTGCCGATGAGCGCAAGTACACTGACAAAAACAAATTATGTAAAATGCAGCTTAAGCGTATTTCATTTGATTGAATTATTCTTTTAAAGTCTAAAGCAGTCTAAAAATACTCAAAAGCCAATTGCAAATAATAATTCTTTTGCTTAAAATTACATAATTTAAGCTATGCAAATTCACTCTTGCCAAAGATATGCATTTAAAAATTGGAACTTAACATGAGTTATTTATTTTCAAATTGAAGATTATATTTTACTTTTCATTACACATAAAAAATTTCTGTTTGCAATTTTTAAAACTTGAAAGCTCCTCACAAAATAAACTTCCAAACAGATCTTTCCTTTTATTCGCTTTTTTAAATTTTTTCAAATAAGTTTTTAATCTTTTTCCCAGTGTACAATCATGCCCAGACCCAGCTGCTTCACACGACACACACAGAGCCACACTCACACACATACAAGCAGAGTTTTTAATGAGCTTAATATCTTGGCAAGATGTGGGCATCTCTGGCTTAGATCCAACTGATTACAAAGACGAACAACTCCACGAGAGATGCGATACACAACACACAACAAAAAAAAAAACAAAAGTGATAAAAAAATAACAGCAAAGACACAAAACTAAAGTCGCTTCTAATTGCTAGACATTTTTCAAAAGATTTTCAAAAATAATTATACTAATCGTAAGTTATTTTTTTCCATAAGTTTCCAAATGGTTTTGTTTTGGCGTTTTTGGTTTTTTTTTGCTGTTATATAATTAAACATTTAACAAATAGCATTTAACTTCATTAGATTTGTTGAGGCATTCATAAATTGGCCAAAAAGCTTTTGTTGGTTTTTTGTTTTTGGGCTCCAATTAGATTTCAGCTCGAGTTGCTCGTTTCATTTTTTGTTGGCTGCTGTCTTTGAAGATTTGGGCAGCTATAAATTAGGCTCACCTTTTTGGTTTATTTTATTTTTTGTTTTTCTATTTTTTTTTTTTTTTTTTTGTTTTTGTTTTCAACCTGAGGTGTGAAAGGGCTTTTGGGCACAAATTGGGGTTAAGTTCGCTGGGGTTATATGAAGTTCTTGGCCCTGTTCCAATCTCCTAAAATTATATGCAAAACTGTTGTCGTGTCAATTGTAGAAAATGTGTGGGCAGCTGCCTGACTGAGTGACTGGCTGACTGACAGTCCGCTAAGCGACCATTCTAATCCTTCTTTAACCTGAACTCACCTCCGTCCGCCGATCCCTCCCCTCTGTCACTGTCACAATGCTCATTTCCATAGTCATAGACTTGGCTGTGTAATTAAATGGCAAGTTTCGTTTGGTTCGGGCCTGGTTAAGCTTTGTGCTCTGTTCTCAGTTCGATGCTCGGTGTTCTATGCCAAAAGGCTGGGCCAACATTTGCCCTGGCACCAGTTTTTGCATTGGGGCATTGTTTCTGCTATTCCAGTGCCAGTGCCAGTGTCTACCAATAGTTGTGGGCATGTTCAATATTTGATGTGCAAACACACTCACACACACACACATACACTCACATTTATGTGCTTGTTGGCATTAGGGTGACTCAACACTCAACTGCTGATTATCATGGCTTGTATTAGCCACTTTTTATGTATATATACGCTGTAATTAACGTTACATCAATTAAGCTGCTATAAAGAATCCTTTAATTAAGCCCGGTTTGCCTTTTATTATATATTTTAAATAAAGGGTTACTGCAAATGCCAAGTATTTTGATGTATAGTTTATAGCTTAACTGTAATTATAGTGTGGTTAAAAACATTGCTACTGAAATAAAATTCTTTCTTTTTTTTAAGTATTTACTTTTGTTGAAATACCTTAAAGTTTACTGTTATACATAACTCTTCTCAGTTGAAAAATGTTTTTAATGTAGTTTCAATATTAAAAAGAAATAAACAATAATTTTTTTAAGCTCTTAAGCTAGCCATTAAATAAATAAAGAATCAATTTCGATGAGCTTAAAATACAAATAAACACGATTTGATTGTTAATTTAAAAATAACTTAATATCCCAGCAGCTAGTTAAAAACCGCTTAAATTCCGTATTTTATTTTTCAATTATTGATTGGATTTTAAGAATTCCACCTTTTAATACTCAAGAGTCATAAGTATTCATTATAGATTTTCATTTATGGCTTTTAAATAAAACTGTCAATCATTTATTGTCAAGTACACCTCTGCCCCGCCCCGTCCCCATCCCAATCCGCATCCCCGTCGTATTTGTGTAGCTCAAGTTTCATCTTTCAATTAATTTTTTCTTACCACATAAGTATTTCTCGAATTTCAACCCCTGATTCAGATTTGTTACCTTTCTTATTTCGATTAAAATTGTATAAGTTATTTTGTGCTGCGTTTTGGTTGTTGCCACATTTTCCATAGTTTTCCAATTGACTGATATTTTGTGCAACTCGTTTTCCCGTTTCCTTAAACAAAAAAGAAAGATGAACTTTGGCACACATTTAATCTATTTTTCATACCCCCGTTCCTTTTGTCCGCAATCTGAAAATCTGTCTGTCAGTCGACTCGGGGGTTTTCCCAAGTACGACTTTTCCGCAACGTGGCATGAAGCACCCTGTATCCGACAGGCGCCTCGTATTTTAAAATGCAAATATGCCGTGCATGCTGATATGTTTTCTGTTTCTGTTTCTGTTTCTGCTTTTCATTTTTCCTTCGTTCATTTTTGTTTTTTTTTTATCGTATAATTTTTCATTTCTTGTTTTTTTGCATTTTGCATTTTGCTTTTTGCTTTTTGCATAAAACAAATGTGTCCCTGAGCGCTATTTGACTGTTCGGGGCTGACTCTGACTGCTTATAACTGGGCTATGTTGCTGTTGTTGTTGTTGCCCCAACGTGGATATCTGTTATTAATTTATGTAGAGAATAAAGCAACAGCAACAACAGCAGCGGCAACTGCCGCTTTTGAGGTCGCTGTGAAGCGAAGCGGTCTACAGGTCTGTTGGGGCCAATGGGTAATTGGAGGTTGAAGTTGGGGTGGGGTGGGGTGAGGTTTGCGGCTCTGTGGCATTTTGCATACACTTGCTAATTGCCGACGCGTTAATTTATGTGGCGTCGGCTTAATGCATTTGACCATTTTGCGCACGTTGTTGCATGCAACAATTGCCAATGTGGACTCGCGCACAGTTGACGCTGTCTGATGCCTGCTTCGACGACAATTAATAAACTTAATGGCGATTTAATGTACGACTCCAAGACGACAACGACAACGACGACGACGACGACGACGACGACGAGATTTCCATACGCCGATCCCAACATTTGTCCATTTGCCCATTTGTTTCGCTGTTATCGACACTGTCGACATGGTCACCATCTATATTTGCCTTCAGTTGTTGTTGTTGTTGCTGTTGTTGTTGTAGTTGTTGTTTCCCGTTTGTTGTGTTTGTCTTTGCTGATTTTAGTGTTGTGTTTGTTAAGCAAATACCGGCAATGGTCAGCTGCACGCGCATGGCGTTATGTATGCCATAAGTGCTTATATAACACAGGCACAGGCAGAGGCACATGCTCGATGCACACATCAAACAGCTCATAGATCATTGTCAAGGCTAAAAAGTAGCTCTTGCAGTTGGCAATGCAATCAGTTAGCAAAGATAAGCGTTTAATGCAGTAGCATTTGCTCATTTTATATCACATCCGACCCATCTGTCAAACATTCCTAATCAAATACCTAAAAACAGCTGCACATTTTCCAATTCCAATTCCATTTACATATTTAATTTTATATATTTTTATATATTTATTATTTCTACAACTTCATAATTTTACCTGCTAACTGTTTTCACCTTGAATTTAAATGTGAAAAAACACCTAGTTTTTTTAAACAAAATATTTGGCAGTGTTATTATTATTTTACTCAATTTTCTGGTCTATAAATTAAAATTTGTTTATTTATTTTAATTAAAAAAGTAGGTCACCAAACGAAACTGGATATATTACAAATATTTCATAAAAATTTGCATATGAGAACTTTTGTCATTTATGAATTTTTATGTGAATTCCAATCAAAAATCGTGATTCACAATTTAAATGCAGCATTTTTCTAGATGCCACTAAAAACGTATTGTTTTTAAAAATATGTATGTTTGGCTTCGATCTACAAATTTCAACCAAACTCAGCATGCGATTTTTGAAAATAAATTTTGACTGAAAATCGGGTTTTCAAATTTAAATGAATTGCTTTTGGAAATCAGTTCAATGTAGTTTTTTGTTGAATTGCGAACAACATCCCTACATATCAATTTTAATGGTTGAGTTATTCCATGAATTTTGATCAAGAGCCATATTTCCTGATTTAAATGCAGTTTTAATTAACAGTTAAAACCACGAAAAAAAAACATATTGCTTTTAAAAGTTGGTTCATTTTTGACAAAGTTATGACTATGGAAAGTTGGATTTTTACATGGACTTCAACTTAAAATTTCGTTACCAAATTAAAGTGGAATTCAATCTCAAAAATGCATTGTTTATTTTTTCAAAATCCCTTTAGTTTTGACAAAGCTATGATAGTTAAAAAAATACTAGTTGTAGTTGATTGTGGTTGTTGTTTTTGGGTTTGCTCGCTGGCAAAATAAATATTGATATATATGTATATATATTTAAATATGTACTTACAGTCGTTCGACATCCGCTGATATTTTCCGTGGCACCTGCGTTAATCCACGATGCGAACAGTCGACGGTTAAGCCGCTGCAGGAGCAGACCCTGGGGCAGCGTGCCTCCGTGATGACACCCACACCGCCACCGGGTATGTGAATGCCGACGGAGCCCAGACCGCCGCTGGCGATGGCCGAGCTGCCGTAGCCGCCCGAATACGGTTCCGCATGGACCGTAACGCTCAGCAGTGGAAGGAGCAGAGGCAGCAGCAGAAGCAGGAGCAGGAACGGTTGCCTTTGCGTTTGCGTTTGCCGGATTAATGCCTTGGCTATGGCTTTACAACGCGTCGGTGGTTGCAGCGTTGAAGGTGGTTGCGTCGTCCTGGACGGCGGCGCCATTGTGGCACATTTATAAGCAACGTGCCTAATTGAAAGTATCGAGTGCGTGTGCGGACGCCACTTTGTCAACAGCAATCACGTTTCCACAAATATTTGCACAACTCAAAAAGGATTGTTGTTTGGGGATTTTTACGTGTTTTCACTCCCAAACCCAAACACCACCGGCGGCGGCACTACGTATTTATATATAAATATATATATATTGATTGTTCACGATTGCGAACGGATTTTATTGTATTTCGTTGTCGTCGTCGATATTTGTTATTGTTATTTGTTGTCGTTGCGTTGTTGTTTTGTTTGATTTGTTGTCCCGGCGCGTATTTTATTTTCTTTTTGCAGCCCGACGCGACCGCGCGCCACCGCAGAACTGATAGCAGCCGGACAGTTGCGGCAATGCCAGGGAAATAGAGAGAGAGAGCTACAAATGTAACGAGTAGCCAAAGTGACGAGTGGCAAGAGCAAGAGGAAGAGCAAGAGCAACGAGTGCGTAGGTAGCCCGATTCACTTTCTGCATTAGCTTAGGTAGAGCTGCCCGGAAATGCGCTTCGTTTTTGTTGTATCTTTGAGATATGCACGCACTGACGTCGCTGCCACTTGGCTGTCAGCAGTTGTTGTTTCAGAGTCGCCTCGCCAGCAGCGGCAACTTCATCAACATCATCATCATCGTCGTCATCAACAAGAGGTCCGTGCGTCCATTTGTGTGACCTGCTGTGCGCATCTGCAACGAAATACGAAAAAAAAATAAAATATAGATAAATAGATATAGAAAGAGATGGAATGAATGAAACGCCATGTCAGGAAAAATCATGAAAAATTATCTATAAATTCGGCAAGCGTGTCTATGTCAGTGCAACGGCAGGAAATTGTTATTGACTGCAATATAAATATATAGACACACATACACATGCACACTTTGACAAGTCTTCTCTGCATATATTTATATATATGTATATATAAAATGAAATGGGAATGAAAATAAAGTGACAGTTGTTATTCAAAGTTTTCAATATTCAATATGAGAAATGTGAGAAGTAAGGCAACAATATTTTATGGGATTTGGCCCGAATTTATGGAATATAGTATTAACAACCAAAAGACACGACTATAAATAAGATAAAATATATTTGAGCTGCAAATCTTTGGGCTAGTAGCACATTTGTAATAGTTTTATATTATATTTGACTACTTTAACCTCAAGCCGCCAAATTGACCAACGGAAGACCACATTTTCTAGTTTTCATTCTTAAGCAACCAAATTTTGAGGGTTCTCCTTCACTTGTCCCCCTCTTTCAGGTCTGCCGACAGTGCTCGGGGGTTAGTTTTGAAACCACCTGTCAGCAGCAGTAGCTGACAGCGCCAACTGAAAGAAGACTAATCACCTTCGTCGAACAAGTATTATTATAGCTACTACTTGCACCGGGGAACATATGTTTCCTTAAGCTAAAGTTGGTGCGAGATAAGAAACAAAATGAAATAACAATCTGTAGGCTGAGCTAATGACTCAACTTATGTTCGGCGCATAGTTGCTTGAGTAAAAAGAACATGTGTTTTTCCAACTATTTTTCACAAGTTAATTTTCTGAGAATTCTAATGTATGCTGATTAAGAAATAATTTCGCTTTTGTTTAACTCATTAATTGGTTAATTGGATCGAAACTGCTTAACAATCCTACGCATGTTGTGATTTAACCTATTTCTGTTGTTCAACTGGTTAAGAGCCCATTTAAAGCTAGCTGGACAACAAAACAATTTAATTTAAGAGCTTAAGAGAGCACTTTGGCTTAATTAAATGTGTCTACAAATTTGAGTGTGTCTCTGTGTGTGTTTACGTGTGTGTGTGTGCCCGTCTTCTAAGTACCGGTCCTCAATCTACCAGTTCTTCCTCTGCTTCTTCTTGCTCAGTTCTTCCCCACTTGAAATCAGTCACAAACTCAATTCTCTGCCACTGTCCAAAATCTGTTCTATATTTAGTGCACTTGTGCACTGTGTGGTCTTTCCTACACCCCCACCTCTCCATATCCCTCTCTCTCTCTCCATCTACTTTACTTTCCCATCCATTCCATTTCCATTGACATCGCTGCTTGCGGCACACTTCCCGCTGTCTCTTTATCGTCTGTCATGTTTTGTCTTTAATTTGCAAATTGACATGTTAAAGATACACTCGCATTCTCCCACTCTCTCTCTTCCGCTCTCTCTCTCTCTCTCCTTCCACTCTCTCTCTCTCTTCATATATTGAAATTAATTGTTTAAATTAGAATTTGGATAGCTGACAGCAGCGATTGACTTGTTATTTGATTGGTAATATGAATGATGGCGAGCGATTGCTCTAACTGTAGTAATCACAGCTAGGCAAACAGAGATGGAAAGAGTCTGAGAGCGAGAGAAAAGGAGAGAGAGATGCGCCTGTCAAAAATACTTAACTGCCAATCAATGAACGCCAGCAAATGTAATTTAACAAGCCTGGGAAAGTTTACCCTGAATAATATATGCAAGGGGGCTACGGAATTATTAAAGACTGAACAATTTAATAATATTGATGTATATGGTTGCATATGGCTGCCTATTCAATATATACATATATTGAATATCTGAAGCATATCATACTATGACTATATTTGTTCTTTATTGATAAATCACTTTCATTGAATCTATAAACAACTAACTTCAACTTATGCTGATATTTTCAGCATTATCGCAAACATTATATCAAAAGTGAATTACTGGATAAATTGCAGGTAAGCAAGCATATAAGGAAACACACCTACAGTGAGAGCATCGAGTGTGCGAGTGTGTGTGTGTGTGTGTTGGTTAGAGTTGTCTATCAAAGGCATGCCAAACACAGGCAGTCGGCAGCCAACCCATCCATACGATGGGCCTTTAATCAAAAATTTATCATTTCTCTAGCTTGCAGAGCAGCAGAAGGAAAGGCGCACAAGGAATATTTGTTGCTGCAAAGGCATGCCTTTCTTCACAAGATGACGAGGACGATGAGGACGAGGATGACGATGACGAGAACCATGAAGATGCCAAAACGGAAGTGTGTGGGGGTAAAATGCTCAAAAGATGTAATCACTGCATTGTCACCCGGCCGGAGACGGGCATCAGATTCCCATTCTCTTGGCTGAGATTGGGTGGGTGGTTTGGCGCTTGGCGGCAGTCTCTTGAGTTCTCTGCCATATGAAACATAAATCAGTGAAATTCTATACATGCCAATGATTGTCTACTCTTCTGGTTTGTGCCCAAAACAACAACAACAACTAACGACAGCACACAAAAATTCCAAAAAGCAAAATTCAATGCATGCCAATAACTCGTTACTCCAAACCAAAGAGAGATGCCCTGGGACCGACTACTACTACTTGTATACAAGTCTAATGAAAAGAAAGAGCAACAACAGCAGTAGGAGCAGGAGCAGCATTAGCAGACCTCAGCAGCCAACCACAATCAGCAAAAGACACAACCAACACACACACAACACACAGTCAGCCTTTGCCTTTGGGTTTGGGTTTTGTTAAGATAAGGCGTGAAAAAGCGAGTGACATTTGGGCAAACAAGTGAAGCGCACTATTCAAATAGTTGTCGCTAGATAGACATAGATGGAATGAAGCTGTAGCTGTAGCTGGTCTCCAGATTAATGAGCCACCACTAAGTATTGCCTTGAAACAATACGATTTATGAAAAGCCAGTGGCGCTTACCCGCACACACACAAACACACACACACACACATAATATATATATACATAGTGTGCCACACACTCAATCTGGCTGCCCCTTAGGGCCGCCTGCGGGCTCTTGTGGATTTTCCAATAAATTACGCTTAAGTATGCACTTAATTCAAATAATGCCAAGTTGCGCGCCTTTCCCTACTACTAACACTACTACCACTACTACCACTTCTGGCTCGTGCCCATCCCCGTTGACAGTCCCCAAGTGATATGTTTTTTTGTGGCTTATGCAAGTTGGGAGCATCCGCAGTGAAGAGTATTTATTGTCTGTGTGTTTGGCTGCTACTGCTTATGACATGTGTCAAATTCTCCTACTCACTACTGCTGTTCAACTTGTCCAGATAAGCAATGGGGGGAATATGTGGGAGGTGGTGTTGATTTTTTTCTCACTTTCTTTATTTTTTACAAACAACCAAGCAATAGGGATTAAGCTGAAGTCAGCAAAGAGTAAAATGGCACCAGGGTATTAGCAGGAGTAGGAAAAGAGCTGCTGTCAGCAGGCCAAAGGCGGAACTAAAGCACCTACGGGTTGTTATCTTCACATGTGCATATCAATCAAGGCTAGATTTATTAGCACCGCAATAAGACAAAAAAGAAATGTTAGCTCAATATTGGCAAACCAAATAAGATAAAACAAAATTAGAAAGCTCTCTGCCCATATATATATACTCGTAGTGCAAATAGAAATATCCAACAAACTGACAATTTATTAGCTCATAATAAAATAAAGATGTATGTTGAGAAAAGCATTTGAGTTAAATTTTGTGAAATACGAAACACTTAAACAACATGAGACGAAACAGCAGCAATTCTTTGGTTGTTTCAAGAGCACCCATCATAATGCATCTATTTAAAGTTGATTGGGAGCAGAAACCAGACCCCAGCCAGAGAGCTGTCAGTTGTACAGTGAAGAGGGACAGACAGGGAGAAGCTTCCACCCGTCAAGTGAATGCGATACCTAACAAGAATAGAAATTGAAAATCCCATCCACCTGATAATTGTTTAAGAAATGAAATTCTAGATATAAGAATAACATAACAATGTCAAAATTTAATAGATTTTCGAATCATAATTGAATATATTTATTCAAGTAAAATCAAACGATTAAATATTAATTTATAAAGTCAGCTTTGATCAAACTTTAGATATAAATTCGAAGCGGTAATTCAAATTAGGGTAATTTTAAAAATTCTTATCAAACATTGGCTGTTGAGCTACTAATGACACTTGGCCCGCATATCTTTGCAGCTTATGCCTAATTAACGGCATTCCCCTTTTGGCGTGCAACATTATATCTGCTATTCATCTAGTACACGTTCCACGTTATACCATCCATGTCCAGCTGCATTCTTCTACTCGTGCTCCGGCATTTCCGCAGACTCTTTCATCAATGTGACACTGTGAATGCACTCACCACACACCCCCCGCCACTCTCAACCTAACCCACAAACATTACATTACAAATGCCGCATAAAAGGAAGGAAAAGAAAAGAAAATATAACCCCTTTTTTTTCCTGTCCAGAAGCGTGGTCAGCGCTCAATGAATTGTATTAAGGCAATGAGAGAGCTGGAGTTGGAGTTGTAGCTGAAGATGGAGTTGGAGGAGCGAGTACGAGTGAGATGAATGAGACTGCGTTGGAGAATGAATGTCTCAGGGTTTGCTTTTTATTTTGTAAGCCCATCTTCAGCAGAGCCGGAAGTGTCGCATACTTTTACGGATACACCGGCTTAATTATGTGCATAAAGTACTCAGATGTATATATATATATATATATGTATATATGTTTGTATATTTGTTGTACATTCCCCAGACACAGTCGTGGCATGAAATGACAAAACACAAACATTAATTGCTCCACATTCACACACAGTCGCAGTCGCAGTCGGAGTTGAAGTCGAGGTTTGGGTTTGGGTTTGGGTTTGGTGTCCCCCAGGAGACTGGGTGAAATGTAAGAAAGAAAGCGCAAAAGGTCTCTCAACGCAGCCAACCAGGCTTATAATTTATTAATCTATGCATAGCATACACACACACACACAAGCACACACACACACTCGCACAACAATAACAACAAATACAATTCCATTTCATGCCGCCTCAACTTTCTACATCTCGCACTGGCAAAACTCTCCGGGTTCCAGGTCCAGACACTACATGTCACTTTAATCTCTTAGAAGTGTCACTTTTGCAGCTCCTCAAGTGTTTGTGTGTTGCTGTTGTTGCTGTTGTTGTCGCTTTAGGTGGGGGCGTTGTAAACAATGTGCTGCTGCTGCTGCTAGTTGAATTTGAATTTTCAGTTTGATAAGCAACAAAAAGCATAATAACACATCAAATTGCATCTGGGGATGGGGAATGAGCTGAGGATATGAGTGCTTTACATATTGTACATACTATACGATGTATATGCCCCAAGGTCTGCCCTTCGGTTGCAAACCTTATGGTAATGAAGTGTAGCAGCTGTTTTTGAGAACTGAATTTGAATACCACGCAGAGAGCACAGTGTGACAATGATGATTGAGAAACTAGATGAGATACGATGATGACTCTCGTAATTTATGGCGATAACAATTTTAATAAATTTTATTGAGGTCAGCATATCGATAGCCACATTTCGAAATTCATGAATATAAATCAAATATTCCCCGTAAGAAAAAAGATTGCATCTCTTGCATTTTCTAGTTAGCCAAGTTATATGAAATTTCAAAATAAATTAGATTTCATGTGGTGTAAATAAATTTAGTCTATTTTAAATATGCAACAGAAAATATTCGAATTTTGAAAATAAATCTAATTTACTTATAAATATCATAGTAAGTCCAGCAAATATTTTTCCATTTGGAAACTAGGAGATATCCTGAGCATAGCTCTGAAGTACATATCATTATCTTCATCTTTATACAAGTTATATAGGTTAAGTCTTAAAATATCCATCAAAATTGCAAGTCATCTAAATCATGATTTATATAATTTTACAACTATTTCAGCAAATCAAAAACATGATTAAGTAAATAAAATTCTGTTGACAAATCACAATATTTATTTCCCTTGTTGCACTGTGCAACTCGTTACGATTTACATTAGATACACCCAGAGGCTGAATCTGTGGCAGAGGCAGTGTGGCAGACAGACAGTGAGTGAGACAAGTTGACTGACTACTTGAACAATCAAATTCAATTTATGCCAACAGCCACACATTCATTTTCATTTTCATTTTCATTAATGTGTTATGTGTGTGTTTTCATATTCAGTTTTCGTTTCTTGATCAACACAAGTGACGATGACGATGGCGATCAAGTGCCGCTCGCACCTCAAAAATTAGTAGTTGTAGTAGCTGCGGGGGCAGGGGGCTGGGGGCGGAGACAACAGTTTGTGGCGGCGGATTATTATGGCAGATTATGTTGCTCTATTTGATTTAGACTTGATTTGGATTTATTATTACAATGGCGCCTCAAGTGCCGCAACGCTGTGCTTATCTTTTTGTGTGGGTTCATAAAAAAAAGAAGAAAATAAAAAAAAAAGAGAAGAGCTTAACATTATTTAAGTTTGCTTCTTCTGCTTCTCACTCATTTGCTTGTTGTTTGCATTTGGGGTTATAGCCTCTGTCTATGCTGGGGCCCCCAACTTGTTTCGAGGTTGAAAAAATAAACCAAATAAGCATAAAACCAAATTTCTATGTTCGGTTATAAAATGTTGCCGTGCTATTTCACAAATGCATAAACCAAAAGGAGAAGAAGAAGCAGCAGCAACCGAATCCAAGACTAGGCATATGTATAGAGAGAGAGTGTGTTCGCATTTGAGTCTCGAAACCCATAACTGAATCCCATCCATGGCGCAGCACCAGGTGCATTGCATTGCAGCAGTTGAGAGCCGCTTTTGTTTTCTTTTTTTTCTCCGAGTCCAGGGTTTACGGGGGGTCAGGTAGTTTCGCCCGAATGAATGCCCGAGCATTGTTTCCCTAACCCGCCACAGGGAATTTAGCTACAGATACAACAAACTACATACGCTCTCTCTATCCCTCTGCTCTCTCCACCTCTCTCTCTCTCTCTCTCAGTCTCTTGGTTCTCAGTGCTGCATGCGTCACAGGGATTAGTGCAGGTAGTAAATCTTAGCGTGCCACGAGAGTCGCCACACAAGTCAGGCAAAGTCGGCGGAAAAAGAGAGTGCAGAGTGCAATCTATCATAAATAAGGCTAAGGACTATGCTCGAAAGTTGTTCAACTCAAAATTTGACATAATTTCAAGAATTTTCGGTAAGAATTAACTTTTGTTTAGAAGGAAGTGAAAGAGAGACACGAAGAGAGAGAGAGAGAGAGAGAAGATATATAGAGCTAATGGGAATGAAATGATGATTAGACATAGGATGCACTTTATGGCATTACTTTCAAAATGAAATGTTTACACTTTAAAGTCAAAATTCCTACAGATTTCATCTATAAATTTTGAAAAAAAAAACACATTTTTCTGTTTTCGAAAATTGGAGCAGCAATCTCATAATTCAAAACAGATTTCTGAATATCAAAAGCGCAACTCAATATTTTCATTACATTCCCAAACACAATGTGATGTTTACTTTGCAGTGGGTGCAATAAATTCATCATTTTATGATGCTAAAAACCAAACACAACAAACATCACATCATAGATTAAATTTCCTAATGAGAAAATTTGATGGGGGAAATGGTAAATGCAAAATTAGATCAACAAACAAAATATTTCTCATTTTTGTACCAAAAATTGAAGTAATCGAAAAACAGGCAATGAGAAACTTTTAGCTAATAACTTTGATATTGCTGGCCAAGTATTAAAAGCATTAAAACCAAGCTTGATTATGACCATCATTTCAGATAGCATTAAACAAACACTCCCCACGCCTAGTTTATTATTATTTTGTCATTGCAGAAAAACATGTTGGTAAGTGGCAAAGTTTATGTTGGCCCCATTCGATGGCTGCAAACAGCAAACGCTGTTAACCATTTGTGGTCCAATAATAAAAATACATATAGCCATTTGCCGTGTTTGAAAACAAATAATAAAAATATCGCTGCCCCTTCCCTACCGCTGCTATATATATATTAATTTTACGACATCTCCATAACTTTGAGGACACAAGCACAAACATCACCATTCCCATCCCGGCCACATTCCCATCCCCTCCCTTCCAGCTATAAACCGATGAAACCACCCTCGCGACAAGTGCAATGTTGTGCAAAATGTGTGTATATCGATCGATGCTCAGAGCAAGACATAAGCAGACAGAAACTTTAATAATTCAACACGATACGATGAAAGTTGGAAAATGTTATAAATACTTTCAAAACTCACACAATAATGGGCCACTAAAAAAATGATGAGTGCTTAAAGTATTGAAATTTTCAAATTGCCTGCCATGCGATTGTCATCCTATCGGACTGCGACTGCGACTGTTGTCTGTTTTTTTGTATATACCCTATACCCATTATAAACGTTTAGGTAGGGTAGCACGCACTTGAGCATAGCTATGCAACAGACAGCAAAATAAACAATTATTTGAAGCCCACTTCTCAAAGCAATAAAAATCAGTTTGTCAAAGCGGAAACGGAAACTAAATTGTTAAGCGAAATTAAATGATTGAAATTCAAAAGTGAAAAAAGATTCGATAAAAATACAAATATTTTAAATTTAATTCCAATTTTTAATTTTTGTATTTTTGTTGTCGACTGACTTTAGTTGGCAATAAATAAATATCTAAAAAAAAATTTCTTATTTAATTTCTACTTTTGACTTTAAAGAGTGTTCCTTGAAGGTTTTTAAGGCAACTCTAAATTTAGCTGCTCGAATAGCAAATATGTCAAAATGGTAATCAAAATAATAATTATATATTTTTGTAGGATATTTTCTAGTCTCCTAGTTGCTGTATTATCTATGGAGAACTCTGTGCTTGTGTGTCTGTAGTTATTGCTGTGTTATTATTGTTGTTGGATGGTCCTCCATGCATTGGTATCAAATTTCATGGCTTTCAAAATGGGCCCACAGTCGACGAGTGCGTGTTGATGACAGATTTTGCTGTCCGCCGGGGCGTCGATTTTCGTTTCGTTGAAAGTCATTTTTACTCATTTATTGTCAACGTTAGTGGGCCCACAAGTGTGCGAGTGTGTGTGCCAGTGTGTGTGCCAGTGTGTGTGTGAGTGTGTATCCTTACAAGTACATACACAACGGGCGGGCAGTCGAGGAGTCAGAGCCAGAGTGCCTTGGTATTGATTCCACTTCCAGCAGCACAGCGTGACATCGAGTCCGTCCAGCCGTCAGTCAGTCAGTTAGCCCAAAGCCCAATTGACATGACTCAACAACAGTCATGCCTCAATATATATATATAATTATATACATATATATATATATATATATGTGCGTGTGTGTGTTTGTGCAACTTCCACTGTCTTCTCCTTTGGGGCGCCGTTTGTGTACTTATTAAATATTTAAAAGCTTGGCCTTTGTTTCAGACAGCGCCGCCCGCCCGCCCCTGCAAATACTTAATAATAATTTTTAACAACTGCCGCAAAACTCGGCAGGTTGCTGCCACCGTCGGCATCGTCATCGTCGTCATGTAATTCATTCCCATTGCTCCTTTGATGAACAGCACGCACCCAGAGAGATGGGGGGTTCTTCTGTTCCTCACAGTTTGATTCCGAGTTTTGCCGTCGCATTTTTTTAAATTATGGTCTGTTGCGTTTAAAATACAAATTACACGATGAGGCCTGACTCATTCCCATATGGCAAGTGGGTCAATTCTCAGGTAAGACACAATGAGTGCTTATTAAATGCTTCCCATTCTGTTTATTTTGTTTCAAGTATTTCTAAAGACATGTTCCACAGATCGCGAGTTCTTTTTACTTAAAAAAAAACAGACAAACACGCAACCAACTCGGGCAGCCAGTTTAGAGTTGGGTGGGGGATTTCTAAAGTCACTTAATTATGGTCTCTCACTTACAATAGAACAAAATGTTGGGAATACCCATAACTCAACGCTTGAGGCATCATCAGCAGTGAAGCCAGTAGAGTTGACAAGTATTTCCGGCTTTAAAATCAATATTTAACTTTTGGGCCTGTCTATTTATGTTGCAAGTTGAAAGGATTTTGGATGTATAGCAAAGGTAATGAGTCTTGAATAAAGTAAACGAACAATAAATGTATCTTTTGTGATTTATGATTTTCAAAAAACAACCAACAGTTAAATAGTAGGAATTATTAAACTACTCTCTTGGTGAACATAAATGTTGCCACTTTTTGTTAAACAACCACCTTTAGTCAGACAGAAAACGTAACATCTGTTTAGCCACTTAATAATTCACTTACCAAATGCGTTATGCATAAGACAAATGTTTTAGCCAAGCCCCTTTGAGGCCAACCTACCAATTAAGTGGTATTTCCAGCGAAAAAAGGGTTTTAAAAATAAGCTGCGACTATTTTTAATATGAACTGTGCCATATAATTAATGATAGACAAGCTTATTATTTATTAAATTATAGCTGAAATTGAGTTGTTGAGACTCTAGTGCTGGAGACAATCAATATTTTTTAAATTTTAAATCTGAACTTCAAAACTGCGCTTTAACATTTGAATTCAATTGCTTAGAGAACCATTTCATTTCCGTTTCTATTTCACTTTACTCGCAAATCTTTATGTGAGTGCTTCAGGAATAGGTAAAAAAAAAGAGGAAATCCTTGTAGCATTTCTTGTGCGATTCTCTGCCTCCTCAGCCCCCCTTCAACTCCTTATGCCATTTTAATATTCATGCTTAGTTGAGCTGAAACTCTTTCTACTCATTTCGCAGCTGAGTTAACGTTCGCTCTGTCTCTCTCTCACTCAATCGCTCTGTCTCGCTCTCTCTCTATTTGTTAGGGATATAAGTTGTAGTATTTGTTAGTCCCATGCTTAAGTTCGTTAAGCGGACACCTCGAATAACTAAAGTCTTACTTTAATTCACTCAGTCGCCGTGTGGAAAACCTTTTCTGGCTTGTTGAGGCCTTCTCCTTTTTGGCGCTCAAGTGTTAAATCTATTTGCAGTTCCTTGCTGCTGGCTGCTAACTGCTAACTGCTAACTGCTGTCGGCTGTCTGCTGTCGGCTGTGTGTGAGTGTGTAACCCTTAACCCCTTAGCCGCTCCCCTTTTTTTCAGAAGTCCTTCAGCTGGCACTTGTATGCCGCTTGAGTGTAGTACATCGTACATCTAACACTCATTTAAGCCGCAGCAGCAACTTGGGGGCACAGCTCGGGTGCAGCTTGGGGCACTGCTGTAGCGGGCCTAAACCAGCGCTATGCATACGTAGTCCGAAAAACAAACTCAACTGCCATTCCAGGCGTGCCTATGTGGCAGTCACTGCACCCCGACTGCAACCCTCTCTTCCCACTCTCCATGCTACACGGAAATAAATGAACAAATCTGCGCTGCAGTTATTGCGAATAGTATTTGAGGTAGATTTGAATACCAATGACCAGAAATAGATTGAACATCAGTTAACAGAAGCCTCACCTAACTAGGAGATACTAACAAGTTTTTATTGCTATCGGTAGTCGATTATTATCGATATTTGGAAAGAAATGTGGCTATCGATTCGATTAAATAAATGTGTTATGCGTTTGGTTTGCGAGCACTTAAATTTCAAATTTGAAGGCTTTTCTGGCTTTTCCAAATTTCTCCAGATGAACACGGCTTTATCGAGTCAGCATTTAATGCAAGAATCAAGAATATATTTACTTTATGGATTCGCAGCTGTTTTCTTCAGCCTCTTGCACAAGTTTATCATTTATTACCTATTTTAGCTTGTTCACTGCCTAAAAATTCAATATCTTTCATAGATATAATTCTTTCTTTCAGTGTAGCTGCAGCACATGCAACTGTTGGTGCTGCTGCTGTTGCTGCTGCATTCGTCGTCGTCTGATTTCAGCAAATATTTGCAAATTTACGTTGACTGTGTGTAACCCCAGCTTGGCCCGTGACGACGACCCCGCTGGCTGCTAACTCTACAAAAAGAGAGAGAGATGAGGAGAGAAAGAAAGAGAGAGAGAGCGAGAGGTGGGTAAGTGGTGTGTGAGGGGCAGGCATGCCAGCGGCATTAGCGACAACTGTCGTAGAGTGGCACTTAATGAGCAACGGCTGCTGCTGTTGCTTTTGCTGCTGCTACTGCTGCTACTGCTGCTGCTGCTGTTTGCTGCAGTGGCCCGCATGCCACAGTGTGCGAGCGAGAGGGCAACAAATAAAGTTGAAGTTATGCACGATGGCCATGCAATTGCCGCTCGTCTGTCCGACTGTCTGTCTGTCTATCTGACTGTCTGTCTGTCTGCCTGCAGCAAAATGTATCTTACGGATGCGCACAAACGTTCATTGTGGCTGGTACAAAAGTCGCCGGTTGCCAGTTGCCCCGTTGCCAGTTGGCTGACTGCTACAGATTCTTCTTCTTCAACCTTAGCATTGCAGTAATTTGACTTGATTTGTTTAAGCTGCCACACACACACACGCACACACACACGCACACACACTCGCACAGTCGTAATACATACTGTGCCGAATGGACCCCTACTAAATGACAAATGTGCCGCTGCCATGTAATCGCATTAAAGTCCAGTCGCTGCTGCTGCTGTTGCATGTTGTTGTTGTTGCATGCTGCTGTTGCATATGTTGCGCTCATTAAATTTGTATTTACAATAGTCCGGCAGTCAGCTAAATCGCCTTAAATTTGGCTACGCCCGTGCTTAGTGGCAATAATGGTAATCATCATAACTTTTCGATAGACCATAGAAATTGTCATTTAACAATGTCTGTTGTTGTTGTTGCTCATGTTGTAGTTGTTGCTGTTGCTTGACTAGGCAAATTACAAAATTAATTAAATTTCAGCACAACTTTTCGAACGGTACAACAAAACTGATTCATTATTTTTGTTGTTGTTGTTGTTGTTATCGTTGCTGCTGCTTTTGTTGGACAACTCGCTGTGTGCGTTGATTGGCGCACTGTGGTTTAGTGGTTGTCGGTGGTTCGTTCGGTCGTTTCATCGGTTGCTCGGTTAGCCCTGGCTTGGACAGCGCGAGCGCCATAAGAAGAAAAAAAATACAAAAAAAAATAAAAAACGGAATAATTTAAGCGAAGGCAGGCGGCAGCAGGCCAAAACCACAGTCCGTTGGTAACCCAACCCAACCCGCTACGCGCTTGAACATTTCTCGTACATGCAAGTGACAAGGCAATATCCGTCACGCAAACAACAGCAACTAAAGCAACAGCAACATCAACAGCAGCAGCAGCAGCAGCAATATCAGCTAAAGCAACAGCAACACCAGCAGCAACAGCGATAATAACAACAATTACAACAAATAGCAACAGCAGCTGTCCAAGCACAATGGCCACAAATCACAAATGAGTCAAATCAGCTAGAGCCAAAGTTATCGATTTATCGATTTATCGAATATTTAATTACTTGTGTTGCCTGATAAGTGTATCGATGTATGGAATATGAGATGACATATTTCAGAAGTTAACTAAACTTTCGATTAAATTTTAATATTAAAAAACTCAACACATTATTAATTGCTGAATACCTAATTGTTTATATTAGTATTTAGAAGTTATAGACGCGTGGAATATCAGATGACATATTTTTGTATAGAACTTGATTATATGAATATGCATAACACAAATTATTAAATACATATTTAACTATCTATAAACAAACTTACCTTTTGCACATCAAGCTTGATTTATAGTTGTTGCGATAGAACAGGTATCTGTAAAATATATATTAAAAAAAAATAGTATTATTATTATATTATTTACTACAAAATGTAAGAAATTACAACAAAACTATTTGTGCAAATAGCCCTCATAAATCTTGCTACAAATATTCTATTGTATAAATTTCCTGGAATTTGTACAATTTCCTGCAAGTACAAAAATCTATTCGTAGGCGTGGCTGGAATTTTTGGTGTGCCAAGTTTTTCTTTGAGACAAAAGATGAAAACTGAGAATAGATCAAAGAGTCGCCGCTTGAATTGGCCAACCTGCGTGAGTATTTAAAAGTGACTACAAAAAATGTTTATTCACCAATTTTGAAGCATCTTTCAACCGTTGTCTGCATCTATATAGATTTTTTAGTGACTATAACCAATCAGTGGACAGATCAACACAATTTATATGGCCTGCATAGATTATCGATAACTATGCAATAAAATTAACATAAATGCGCAACAATAAATTGCTCTTTTATATACTGAATGTTAATCTTGGGCGACAAACACAAACACATCAAAATGCGCAATTACTTCAATGACTGACGCAATCTGGACAAGATATGAACCCGGCCAGAGCCCATTACTGGGAAGTATTGTAAATAAGCCACATGGTATTTCTATAGTGTAATTTGTATATGTATATAATATGCAAATGAAATTGGCTAACGAATTGTTTTGGCCATTTAACTGCCATTATTGTCCACTGTGCGATGGCGATGTCCTGCTGAAATTATTATTCATCGCTTGTAAAAGCGACGTTGAAGTCGACGGCGACGGCGACTGCGACAGCGACCGCGACAGCGCTGCTTCAGTTGGCGCACAAGTTAATTACGGTCCATTAGACTGCACAAGGGGTGTTTATTACCACATCAGTGGCGCCGCCACCAACGCCGACGTTGCCGCCGTCACCAGGACCAGGACACACACACAACACGCCATGAGAGGTGGCCAGCTGCATGATTGAAACTAGAAAATTTTTGCTTGCTTGCTACGAGTGTGTGTGCGTGTGTGTGTGTATGTGTGTGTGTGTGTGTGTGTGTGTATGTATGGACATGAAATCAGTTAGAAAATCAGCTTAGACATGGAAATTGCCGTCCAGCGGTTAAGCGTCAAGTGAAAAAAATCATTGAAAGTGCGCATTGAATTTTTTTCCTGTGTGGCATTAAAATTAATACTAGAAGATTTCTAACTTAGGCATATCGAAAATTATATACTCTTATAGACTCGAATCGAATTTACAACTTTTCAATTTCACTATAAATTTAAAAAATCGAAGTAATCAAAAACAAATTGCATACAAGAATTCATCTTTCCAGCAGTTTTTCTTAGAGGAACTCACATCTCGCCCGATTGTTGCTATGACAGCTAAATGTTATAGATATATAGATCCTTCATGACTGACTCCGATATGAGTACTACATGCAGAACAAAAAAAAAATTATTATCGAATATATGCCAAGTTTTATCAAGCTAGCTTCAGAACTGAGGAACTAGACAGACGGACAGGACTATACTATCTCAACTCTCAAGTATCTATATCAGTGATGCTGATCAAGAATATATATATTAATATAAGACGTCTTGTTCAATGCGTTACAAGCTTCACGACAAACTTCAATTGCCCTCTGCAAATGTATAGTAAATATCCATCATATTCATAATTAATAAATTCATACATTTAAAATGCAGATTAAATCTAGAGCACAAAGCATGTTCAGAATGGACTGGAAATTGAAAATCTATTTACTTTTCACATTTTCCTTGTAATTTTAAAAATAGAAAACCCCAAACTAAATATTATTAATAATTGATACATATAAAACGCATTTTAATGGCCTCGTTTTTAAAAATTCTGTACAGTTTTGACCAAGTTGGGAGTGGAATGGAAGCACAGGAGGAATCTGACCGATTGAACAAAAGCTATTGTTGTTGTATCCACCTGCCACCCACAAAATACCCTTCCAACTGGCGACCGGGCGACAAATATTTATTAAAATATTACGCAAGGTTGGGCAGCCAACGTTTGGTGGGGGCTTCACGGGGCGGGGGGAGGTGGTTGGCCGAGCGTTGGGGCTGCAACTTGTGTTGTGTTTGCATAAAACTTTTTTGCCAAACAAAACTTAGCTTTTTCCCTCCGTCAAACCGAGCTCCTTTTTTCAAAACACCCTGTTATCAACGATGGGGAAGTGGGTTAACTACACTCGTAAGAAATGTAGTTTATATATAATTGAATATAATATAATATATAAAATATGTGTATGTCTTCCTCCCTTTGTAAATAATATTGATTTCTTAACTTGGTAAGCGATAAGAAAAATAAGAAAAATATCTATTGATAAGACTTGTGTGACAATTTTTTACGCATTTTTTCTTTTCTCATCTTTGCAGATAGGAGGATACTTTATTAAAAACACCCATTTCCGCCACCGGAAATAACAGAATCAACAAATTTGATACAAATTTCGAGCACCTCTTAAAAGATTTGGCACAACGATGATAGTACAAACTGAGGTATCAGAAAGTCGACTAAATTCAATAAACATTCTTATTTGCTTCTTCTTTTTATTTATTTTTCTTTTCCCATTTTTTTTTTTTTTTGTGCGTTCGCCTCGCAAATTTTCAACAAATTTAGAAGAGCGGACATTGCAAAGCATTCAGCGAGTTGAGTTGAGTTGAGTTATTTGTACGACTGCGTGCAGCAGCAGCAGCAACGGGGCGGAGTGCGGGGGAGGGAGAAAAAGAAAAACTTTTTTGCTACCCCTAGAGTTCGGCATACGGATTTGGAATTGTAGGAGCTGAGTTCTGGGCGTAAAGGGCACGAGGTGAGGGCAGCGCAAAGGCGTTGCAGCGTCGACAAAATAAAAAGTTTTCGCGTTGTTTACATAACAAAGGCAACCAGAAGTGAGGGGTGGGGCAGGTGACCAATGGGAGGTGGGAGTTGGCAGGCGGTTTGGGGTTGGGATCGGGTGCGGTTGGGTGGCCTGTCAATTTGTGCATTGGAATTTAACAACATTCAGTGCCCGTCTGCCCGGCTGTCCAACCATCCGTCTGTCCGTCTGCTCGACTGCATGCACATAAATTGAAGTTTTATTGTTGCTGCTGCTACTACTGGCCATAAACAAAGTAATTAAACGCAAAAGCCAAGCAGTCAACAACAAGAACAACAACAACAACAACAACAAGGAGCAGCTGCGGCAGCAGACGTCCAAACGCAATTAAAGTGAGTTGAGAAAATGATTTTTTGTTTGGCTAACCGAATCGGAATCATCTCTGCTTTATATCACAAGCCAACAGCTTCACATGTGCGCCACAAACGCGCCAAAAGGCGCAAAGGCGTCCAGATGCAAGACAAGCAGCTAGAGTTTATCATTAAGCAATCGAAGATTAAATACTCTTCGCAGTTGGTTGATTATCATTAACCATTAGCATTATCATTAATTATGCAAAAGAAACCCGTTTCTGATAAGCTATTACGATGTAATTAATCACAGATAATCAATCTTATGCAGCTAATAGATAGTCATCTGCATTCAGCTGTCTCGTTTATTCACCAAAAATGCAAATGCCCCATTGGGGCAAGTGTATTATAAAAAGGAAGATCTGCAATTGCTGCTGCATGCAAATAAACAGACTTCAACGAACGCGGCGCTAATTGACGCGACTGCAAGCTAAAATAACAAAAAAAAATATATTAAAAAAAAATTACGACGCTGACAGAGATGCCAACAGCGACGGCGACAGCGACAGCGACGTAGGCGACGACGAAGATGGCGAGCAACAATTGCAATCGGAGTTGACTGCTGCGCTGCGGCTGTTGACCGTTGCCGTTGACAGCGCTAACTGACTGACAGAGGCTGCTTGATAAATGTCACTGTTTCGCTCTCTCTCTCACCCGCTCAGTTACTATGGTTACCGCAGCTGTTCTTAGTTATGCTAAGATGTGTGTTAATAAACGCTTATCGATTTATGTGCAGATTAACATTGGTTTAACAGTCTGTCTGTTGTCGAAGTGTTACAGCAATTATTTTAATAGGTTTGCGGCACTCATTCGACATGTGGAAAAGGATGTAATGAAGCTGTGCAAAATTATATAACAAGCAGAAAGAAACATCTACAATTCCATAAGCAATATCGATAGAAGTCGATTTCCGATAGCAATAAAAGTTTGTTTGTCCTTAGGCAACATAAAACTTTTTAACCAACTATTTCCATTTTTTTTTCTTCAGTTTTTCCATCCACAACTGTCAGGAGAAAATCGCTAGCTTTCGATGGAAAGCTTAGGCTGCAGTCATGTCTGTTTCCGATTTTACTACCAATTAGCCACTTAAAATTAAGTATTTTATTGTATTTTTATGGCTTTTGCGTTGCAAAGCGGAATTTGTTATAAAATTTGCCATTCGCTGGTAAGTAATTGCTTAAATTGATGTGCATTTTATGATTAGCAGTTGCCACTAAAAGCTGATCGCCTTAAGGCGTGGAAGCAACTGAAAAGATTTGCGTGTGTCGATATTATTCCAATTATTGATCGTGTCACGCGCTCATCTCTCATTTATGCGACGCTCCTCTGTGTCTACTTAGGGCAGTTGTTTTTGTTGCTGTCTTAATTTGCAACAAGTGACAAGATTTTTGCAATTTATTTAAATGCAACAAAAACTTAAGCAAAACAAACATATTTGCTAAAGTTGTCGGCAGTTGCGGTTTGACAAGAAAACTGTTGTGAAAATTGTTGTTGTTGCTTAACTGGAAATGTTGTCTAATTGCGAACTCAGCAACTATGTGACTAAATTTGCTGTTGATGCTGCTGTTGTTGTTGTAGTTGTTGTAGTTGTCATTTTGTGTAGGCGGTGTCCAAAATGCCCATGAGAAATTAACATTTACAACACTCGCAAACACACAAAACACAACACGACACAATCATCATGTTGAACAAATGAAAGTTTGCAACATTTGGTAGTTGTGCTTGTTGCAATTTTTGGAAAGCAAAAATGTATTCTTTGACAGTCCAGTAGAGTTTTAGCCTTCTATTTGGCCATTTATTTATTTTTCAGAAAAGCTCTTTATTTATTTATTATTCATTTTTTAAGAATTTCAACTCTGGCAACTTTTCATCTATCTATTATTACGCAACTTTCTTTAGCATTAAAATCTCATGATAATAGTTTAAAGCCAAAATATTAGCTTAAATATGCATATATCTTAAATGATTTTATGAACTTGCTTTAATAACTTACAAATCTTAAAAAAATATTTTCAAAAAACTTGAAACATGCGTGAATCACTTTGTAAACAGACTTAATGACTTGAATTTTTAGTGTTCGTCCAAACAATTAGAGGCACACAGACACTCCCCACATTTTTTTGGAAATCACTTGCAGACTTACAAAAATTAACAGATAAAAAAAATGTAAAAAAAAAAATAACAAAAACACGAAAATGCGTCATAAACTTGTCTAGTTTCTCGACAAACCACAGGCAATCTTTTATATTTGCAGCTGAAACAAAATTAAACCGAAAATGCAGTTAGACAAGCCGCTCACTTCGTTTGCTGCCGCATTTTGTGGCACTTTCAATAATGCACCTCATGTGGCTACAAGTGCAAAAGATTGCAAGGAGGGGCACGCAAAAACCAAGTTGCTTAGCGTTTTCAATTTGCTTTGAGCTTGGTAATGGCTTCTGCTCTCCTCTTCTTCCTCTTCTACTCCGTTCTGCATCTTCTTCTCCCACTTGCGTCGCTGTTGCAGCAGGTAAAATGGCAGCAGATAAATATAACGAAGCTGCAACAGCAGCGGCAGCGGCGGCGGCGGCGGCAACTTCCCGGAATGATTTAGATGCAAAGTGTACATTTTAACACGCGGCTGACTGCCAATGACAAACTCTCCACCCCACGCCACCTCTCATAACCCCTGTACTGCTTCTGCTGCCCCCACCTGCTTC
Organism: Drosophila kambysellisi; assembly: GCA_035042185.1. Classification (NCBI taxonomy): domain Eukaryota; kingdom Metazoa; phylum Arthropoda; class Insecta; order Diptera; family Drosophilidae; genus Drosophila; species Drosophila kambysellisi. The sequence goes on from JAWNLS010000039.1 coordinate 45,078, forward strand.
TACTGCCACATGACCAAGACATTGCCGCAAATGAAGCAATTGCAGCCGCAGCAACAGCAGCAGCAGCAACCAGGCGCGGCAACAGCAACAGCAAAAACTATAAAAATGAAGTAATATGCGCAGCAAAAAAAAACTAGAATACACAATTATTTTATGTACTCGACTTGGAAATACCCTAGCAAATTAAGGAAAGATTGGAACTTGAATGGTGCAATGTAAATAGTTGATAGCATTTTTAATTATTATTTTACATAAGCAAAAAAGAAATTTAAAATTAATATTGCAATATAAATTATATAAGATATATGTGTAGAGAGCTTAAATTACATTTATTTTTCATTTTAAATTAATTATAAATATTATAATTTGTTGCGTTTAAAAATTATTTAGTTTGACAATCGGATGACATATATATCTCTACTTATCTGTAGCAAAGATAGTTTTAAAGTTAACAAACTAATTTCATATTTAAACTCTCAGGTGTTTTAGTCGATTTACCCAGAAATTTCAATTTTAATGAACTTTTTCACTTACTTATAAATTAAGGAGTTTTCCTCAGCAAACTAGAATACCCTTTGCGAAAAACGAGCACAGGGAAAAGCGAGTGCGCAGCAGAAAACTACTTCATTGCTGGTGCCTGGACGGCAAGGGAGGCAGCATGTGGCAGGCAAGGTGGCTGCAGAGGATTGGGGTTGGCAGAGGGGGGTGATGCCATGTAGCGGAGCTGTGGCGTCAGCGCAGGGCGACGCCACAACAAAACATAAATTCCAATGAAATAAGTTGATTTATGCTGCTGCGCACGCCGTGAGCTGACAGCCAGCCAAGCCAGCAAAGCCAACCAGCAGAAAAGAACAGAGCAGAAACCGAAACGAAGCAGAGAAGAGAAGAGAGGAGAGGAGAACGAAATGCAAGAGACCTAAAGAAGAAGTGGAAGAATGAGGAGCAGCAGCAAGAACATCCATCCATCCATCTGGCTAGGGAACTGCGGGTATTGCATATGCCATATTTCACATAGAAGATATTCATATACAAATATACCCACTATTCACTATACCCACTATTCACTTTATTCATTATATTCACTATATTCACTATACTCACCATACTCACTGCTGCAGCACTTGACGTGCCGCATGCAAAGTCAAAAATAACTAAAAACACAACGAACCAAAAAGTGAAATGAAATTTTTACTTGCCGCTTGTCGGGCAGTGGCAGGGGCAGGGCATAGTGGGGGCGTGGCAGTTGGCGTTGATTGAATTATATTTTTTTGTGCAGCGTATAGCATAAAAATCAAATGTGAACGCAATTTACTCTTGCCCCCTCCGGACGAGGCGAACCTGCCTCGTTGCCTTCCTGTTTCTTTGGCTTTACACCATCGGGAAAACAAAAAAAAAAATATTGGCTTAGCGATGGGCACGTGACAAATTAATCATGCCACGTTAATCACGTAGATGACGTCGCAAAAGTTTGCAGCACGTGCGCCTGTGCTTGCAACAGCAGCAACAATAAAGTTGCAAGCAAAACAAACAAAAACTTGCGATGCATTAAATTATACAAATTTGTGCAGATTCCTGTCAAGTGGATTTGTTGCAGAAAAGTTGAGGCAAGCCAAATAACTTTAAGTTTGGATAAGTAACTAAAGAAAGTATTTTTACAGTTATTTGACTATATGTGTATCTTTGAGTTTTCTATCAAAGATAATGCTAGCATTAATTTCAACGATATATTTAATCTATTTTTCAACTTTTACCTGCAGCAGATTGCTTAAAAACTTTTCATTAATTTCACAACTTTTTCACTTACACTTGCAACCCAAATTTTAGACACTTGTCGTTCATCAATCGCATCACGCACTCATCATTAAAATAAAAAAAAAAAGAAAAGAAAAGAAAAACTTTAAAAAATATATATTCCCCAAAGAAAAATTCATCAGTTTGTGCTTTTGGCTGACGCGTCGTATGCGCAACGTGTTTAGGGCCAACAGCGACCGCAGTTTTTGTATTTTTTATGAGCATGTTTAGAGCCAAGTGTAAATCATGAAATTATAAGCCATTTAATTAGCTGCCTTTTGGCCCCGACTGACTCTGTCTGCCCATCTGTCCGTCTGTCCGTCCGTCTGTCTGGGCAATCAAAAGCACATTTCAACTGATGTTGAAATGTATGCTGAAATAAATATATAGTCTACTTTTGACTTGCTGAAAGCCATTTCCCATTTCCCATTTGCCACGGGGGTCGCCAGGGGTTGGACGGACGGACATGTGTTCGCTGCCCTAATTTAAAATATACAGACCACAGCAAGCGGGGTCAAAAATGCATAATGCTCATTAGAGCTGGGCGCGCTTTGATGTTTGTTGTTGTAGTTGAGTAGTAGTTGTTGTTGTTGCTGTTGCTGTTGCGTGTCCCTCGATTGATTATGCGCACGGTTTTCCTTTTCAGTTCAACTGATTTGCATAAAACCAACACCAACACCAAACACCAAACACCAACAACAACCCCAGCGCCAAACCCCACCCAACGACGTTCTTTGATAAAAAGGTGTTGTAAACAAGTTATGGGCCAGGTTTGGACTCTCTTTCGCTCTCTGTGTGTGCGGCTGCTGTGTGTGTGTGTATGTGTCAGTGTCATAAATTCTTGAACTCGACTCGCAATCAACTTGCCCCACAGCCACATGTTCGCTAGTTGCGCAGTCGCCGTCGCAGACTTTGACTTTTGTGGCGGCTTCATTGGGCTTCAAATGTTCGCTTCAGTTACTGCTGTCAACTGTCGACTTATTTGTGTTTCTGCATACCCTGTAAATGTTCAAGGCAAGCTATGCAAAGAAATGATTTTGATAGACTGTAGAAATTTCATAAAGTTGTTGAAGAGATAAAAGTTATTACACAAATCGTAATCGTTGGTTTCCCAATCAGATCCACTAGGAAAAATCATATTTATTGGTCCAGTTTTCAATGGGTGTTTTCAAATATCAGCAATGATAATTATTATACCCAAAAACTTGTGTACAGGGTATGCTGCACGTTGAGCCCTATCTATCACTCTTGCATGGTAGTTTTTTCTTTCCACCTCAGCGTGCAACGTGCACCTGCGCGATAAGATAAGATGTGCCACAAGTAGCGAGGTGGAGAGGGCAGGACAGGGCAGGGCAGGGGTAGCGTCATCATCAATGTTGAACGTTCTTGTCGTCGTCGTCGTCGGCTTTTGGCTTTTGGGTGTCTCCAATCTGCGGTGGCATGCGGCTTGTAAGTAGCTTGCCTTTGTCTGTTGTTGTTACTGCTGTTAATGTTAATGTTGTTGTTGTTGTTATGTCCACTGCTGAGGGGGGTATTGCATTGGGAGGGGGCGTGTTGCTGCTGCTTCTTGGAAAATGTTTGCCCAGGGAATTGTAAAAAGAATTATGGAATTGTGTTGACTTTGACTTGGTGACTAGGCTGCTTTTTTCAGTTAACAGAACATGGTAATGGAAGGGGGTGGAGAATAGTAAAGGGTGAAACAGGACAAAAGATGTGGCATGATTGTGCAAGGAATACAAAATAAAAAGTGAGAAGAAATGGATAAAAATAGAATTGGACTTTTGCATGAATGGTAAATGTAAAGTGACTTCAAGACAAGAAATAATTGAAAAGGGTTATTAGATATAGGATTAAATTTTTTTTGATTTTGCTATAGATATGGCTTTAGGCTAATAGGCATTGTGTAACTAAATATAATTATATAGGTAATAATTGAATGTATTTTTCATTTTATGAATATTAAATGTAACCTAACTTTATCAATATAAATAATTGAAAAGACTTTTAGAAATATATATATTAATAATTTAATAAGCATTTGGATAAGAATTATTATATTCTTAATATATTTTTCATGGCATGAATATTTAATATTAATTGATTTTAAAAAATAATAATAATTGAAAGGATTTTTCTTAATATTTATATATATTTTTAATTGCCAAATTAGCACTGCATAAAAGATACAGCTATTTATAATGCTGATTATTTTAAATTAATTTCTTTCAAAAAACTTGTTTATGATAAAACAAGTATTAACAAATTGAAGTGCGTCATAAATCTATAGAACTTTAATTGCCATGCAAAGTGATTAAAGTACGTGTAGAATTTTTCCACGTTGTTAATAACCAGCTTTATAGCTGTCTGTAGATCAATCACACTGCACATTATCTGACACGAAAGCTAACTAAACTTTCACCACGCAAAGTAAGCGCCTTTCATAACTATAATTAGAAGTGAACTCGTGGACCCACTTCAAGTGACTAAAAACAGAGCGAACCCCTTTTAACCCGCAAAGAGGTAAATCATGTAATTATGCATGCATTTGGGGACCCCGAATCGTAATCAGTACCACAACATCTCCAACGCCAACTAAGTGCAAGGTGTAGCACTTTTCCATATTACTCGGCAGGGATGGGGGCGTTGTCAGGCAGTGGAATGAGTGGAGTGTATTGCTAGACTCATCACATTTCCAATCAGAGTCCTAGTGGTTTATGGGATATGGGAGTCCTGTCGCGTTGTGCTTAATGTTTTAATTTCGAGCCATTAACAGCTGCATATTTAGCAGGGACTGACTGACATATGCCATAAAACCAGGGGTGGAGTGGGTGGTGGTGTGGGGTTTGTGTGTTTGTCGGCTCATGTACATCATTTCGACATTTGCCAACATGCATTAAACAGCAACAGCAACAGCAGCAGCAGCAGCAGCAGCAAGTCGGAAACAATGCCATTAGATATATCGCGCCGAGCAACGCCCATTTTTTGCACATTTTTTGGTTGCCTTGATGTATTCAAAGGCTCAATGCACACCCTCACAGTCACTCAAACACACACACACACACATACATACATATTGTGTACAACATTTCAACCCCTAACGCATCTTGGCCCAACCCCTCAGCTTAATACGCTCGACGCTCGTCGGCGCAGCAAAAATTAAAAGCATTAAAAATGCCCAAGGCACAAAAGGTAAAAGTTGAGCAAGTGTGGACGATGCTATCGAAACTGACAGCGGCGGGGGCATGCAGCGGGGAAGGGTGGAAGGGGGGTGTGGTGGCTAGAAATGGTCTGAGCTAAGGTGTTGCCGCTGCAATAACCTTGCCCGAAAATTAAACCATATAAAAAGTCGGCATTTCGGGGTGATCAACTAAAAGATACCTGGCAATAAGTGGATCATGGAAATCAATCTAAAGTTAAATTATTGACAATAATATTCCAAGTATTTTAACTTTATCTAGTTAACTTTAGATTGATTCAAAATAATGTCAACTAATTATCTTTATACTAATTGAGAAAATTATTCCAAGTATTTTCCATTAGTCAACTTAAGATTAATTTTGATAATATTTTCAAAAAGTTAACTTCGGATTTAAATAAATAATATTACGGTATTTTATTTTCAGTTAAATTTGATATTTTCTGTTAAATTGGATTGATCATTCACTAAAGTTGAATAAACGCATGTTATTGTATTGTATTTGCCAATTATTATCAAGTTGCATTCAACAAATTACATAATAATCTTAGGCAACAAAGATTGCTTCTATGAATCAAAATATGCAGCTACTTCAAAACTTTCAAGTTGTTTTTTTCATTTTTCCATTTTTAATTGGATTTTGGAAGAAAACAAATTGAAGTGAAATTTATGCAATATTTAATTGAGATTTGAAGTAGATATTTGGATTGTGAATGTGCCTAAAAATTGAAGATAAATACAATAGTCCTTAATAAACAAGGAACACATTTTGCTTATCACGTAGCTGTCCTTTCTCAGTTCTTTGCTTGAATAAATCTTCTTGTGCCCGCATGCAACATACCCAGCCACACACCGTTGCCAGCTTAAGGGGTATGCACCGAAAAAAAAAAACACCCAAAAGACTATCCCAGTTATACCACCACATAACGGTTTCTCCCCTACCCGTCTCTCTCTCTCTTTCTCTCTCTGCTCCCTGACTGTTTCTCACACCGTAGCGACAACAAATCGTTGTGGATTTTTACGAGTTTCCTCCACGCATCCCCCCCCTGCACCCGGCACCCTGCTGTAAATTCCTTGTGCCCCTTTCTCTTGGCAATGTTTGTCTTCTGACAGGCAGCAAACAGATTGTGTTTGAGCGAGGGTGGGGGGTGTATTGTGTGTGTTGCATCCGATCAGCTCACATATAATATATATATATATGCATACATGTAGTATCATAATACAATGCTTAAGTCCAGGTTATGTGTCCTGGTGGTGGCAAAAGGAGGCTGATACAGAGAGAGGGAGAGAGAGAGACGGGGAGAGAGGGAGAGAAAGAGACGGGAAGAGAGGGAGGCGGCTGCAGTGCGTGCGGCCGCAATAATTGCGCTGAATTTCGTTTTGGGCGTAGAGCGTGGCGGCTGTAATTTAATTTAAACGACACTTCGCTTGCAATTTTCAGTTTCACAATTCAAAACAACCCAAAAACGCCCGACAATAGGCAATCCTCCTCCTCCTCCTCCTCCCTGCTCTATCCAACTGAGAAGCTACCGTACCCTATACAATCTACTGATTGAGTGACAATTGCGCCGTGGAGAAAAGTTCTAATGAGACACGATTTAACGATGCATTTGCGGATAGTTTAAGCGGAGAGAAGCGCATCCGACGTTTTTAATAACTATTGCAAAGTGAACCGGAAACATCAGCAGCAGGCAAGCAGACAGGCTGGGTCATGCATACACCCAAGGGGCACACACACACACACACAGTCACACACATGTGGGTATACAACATTTGTTGTGTCTCGACCTATTTGCTTTTGGCTTTTATTGCAAACGGGCATTGGACAGCGAGCATTGAATTGAAACATATACATACATATGTGTATATATGTATGTGTGTATGTTCGTGTGTGAGTCAGTGTGTGTGTGTATTAGTGTGTAGAACCCTAGACCCAAATATAAACAACCACCGCGTGACACTGAGATCCGGTGTTTTTTGGAGGGCAATGCGCCCTTTAACTTCAACTGTGCAAGCATTGCCCCTCCGTACAAGTTATACCCTGTAAACTCACTAAAAGGGGTATAGTATAGTGTTGTGCCTAACTATTACAGGTAAGAAAGAGTTATTAGCAACTTCTGTCAAATTGAGAAGTAGATTACAAATTTTAACTATAGCTTTGCTTCAATCCTCCAAGGCAATTGATTCCTTTTAAGAACAACCACATTTTAAAGCCGCAAACAGGGCATCATCTAGTCGAGCAGTTTCGCGCTTAGCACTCATGCTTAGTTTTAAGGTTGATTTGTTGAAAGCGACTTTGGTTTTTTTTTGTTTCGGGAGTTTTTCGACCTTATCAGAGACCCCAAAAGACCGTGTTAAAGATAAGCTATAAGCTTTCGTTGTTTGTTCTACTAGCTCACACCCGCACACACACAAGCACACACTCTCTCACACACACACACACATACACATGCATAAATTATTATTATTGATTTCGATAAAGTGCATTGCAATGATACCAAATAGAACTATTGCTCACGTTGTTTCCGGTGTGTGTGTTTTATAGTTTTAGGGCCAACATTTCTAGTTGTCGAGAGTTTGTTTCGACATTTGCCTGGGAAAAGTTTTGTTATTCTCTTTTTACTTTATTTTATTTTTTTGTTTTATTTATTTATTTTTTTTTTTGTGATAAGCTCGAGGTCTATGATTAGACCAGCCCATCTGGGTAAATAGAAATGTGTGTATTTATATGAGTAAGTACGCTGGGAAACGAGCAGAGAGCTGGGCAAACAGTTTGGATTAATGCCAAAATTCACAGAGATAATGCCTGCAAATGGACATATACAAACATATTGTGTGAAAAGGTAGAGAGAGTCGTGAGAATATTGAAACAGAATAGCCAGAAAGTTAAAGTGCTGGAGAAGGGAAATCCATCATTTAAATATAAAGGTTAGACCTTAACAAGTTAAAAGTTAGCTATAGTCGAGAGAGCTAAGACTAAGAGGGATCCTCCTCGATTCACCTTTTGAAGCTGATCAAGAATCCTTCTGCTAGTTGCAGACTTTTCCTTACTTCCATTTTAAAAATGTTTCCCATATTTTTCATGCAATAAAAACTTTAAATTGATTTTACTAATTTATCAAGTTAGTCTCATCTAACTTAATAATTTTTCAAGTGGGTGTTAATTGTGTGATTATAAAAAATAATCATAAAATAATCATAGATAATAAAAAAATGTGAGACGAACCACGCATGTTGCCATCATCTTATCAAAAATGAAAATCTAATAACCACAAATATTTACGACATTCGAGCAAGGAAACTAACATGATACTTAAAATAGATTTAGCAGTTTACATCTTTTAGATTCTCGATTTAAAAAGCTTAACGCTTTTTAAATTATGGCATTCATAAAGTTCTGAAAACTTTTTTGAGAACTTTCACTGCACCAGCTCAAGCAAAGAATGCCAATCGATTTGAAATTCGTAAGAAAAATAGCTGAATTTATGTGAGCTTTCAATTTTTAATTGTATAAATAAACAACTATTAGCGACAAACAAAATGCGACATAATTGTGCTGTAATCCTAACTAATGAACCAACAAAATACAAAATACCAAGAAAAATCTTCATCGACCGGAAAATGCAAATGCGAAGAGCTGAGCTTCAAAATGCGGACAAAGACCACCAGGTGTCGAGTATCTCACGGTTCTCCTCGCAAGCTTCAACAACTTTACACTCTCCACCGACTCCAAGTCGGACTCTGACTCTGTCTCCGACTCCTACTCCCCCCACTCCTGCGCATCATCAGCTTATAAATAGAAACATTTTGTGGGCCAATGTATTAAAATGCAAATCAAACAAGGCCGTAAAATTGAAAATATTTAATTAAAACGATGCGACATATTTTGGAAAATGTGGCGCACAAGTTCTCAAAAAATAAATATACAAAAAAATGTCGCCGGACTTTCCACGCTTTCATCACGAGACGTGGGCCGTTGATTGTTGTTTTGTCATTGTTGCTTTTGTTGCTCCATTTGTATTTGTTGTTGTAGCTGTTGTGGTTTGTTGTATGTTTCTTAAGCTAACTGCTTAAGACCCAAAATATTTTGGGCACAAAGTTTGCCCTGTCGTAAGAAATCTTTACACTGACTGCACCTATTTGAATACTCTGTAATTTGTATAGTTTTATGATGTTGGGATTAACTTTTCAGCTTATTGTCAGTTGAAGATCTTCGTTTTTTGGATCAGCCATATTTTCATTTGCTTACTTTTCTTTTTGTTAATCTTTAATCCCAGTTGTCAAATCAATTCGTATTCAGATTACGATTCCGGTAAAGGTTGTGATTAGATTCCAAATATTTTGACAGTATTCGGTTACATTATGTACCAATTAAATTGATTTCTTTGGTTTTTTAAAATATGTCGAACTTCTGCTTCTGTTCTTAGTTTAAATCGGCCAAGTTGCATATCCTTTTCCAGTTCCGGTTTGGCACCCAACTCCAATTTAAAAGATTTTAATATGAATGCATGTTTACATATTAAACACAACTCTCTTTGATGAAAATACATAATAAATCAAATATTTTGAACAAAACTGTTTTCATGAAATATTGAAAAAAAAAAATGTCATAAGTAATTTATGCATAGCCTAAGTAAGGGTATTCAAGCTGTGTTTTGTCATACATTCATTTGCTTTCATTCTGATTGGAGTTTTTGTGTAGGCAACCAATGATGAGACAGCCGGAGACAACAACAATAAACGGCGACAATGTGACAACAACAACAATGACAACAGCAACAGCAACAACAACAAATAAGTCGGCTGAGAAAATAGTCGGGCATTTTATTGCAGCATCACGTCTACCGGATGCCTGCAATATATCAAAAAAAAACCTAGAGAGAGTCCGAGTTCGAGTTCCAGGCTGAAACTGGAACTCAGAGACTGGGGAGGGAGGAGTATTGGGTTGGTTCTGTTGCCAGTCTCCTCTCAAACTGTCCGGCTGTTTGTCTGTCAGTCTGTCTTACTTTTAATAATTCCGCCAATGCCCAAAGCACAGTCGAACGGACGAGACAATCACCTACACATAACAAATGACAACAATAACAATAGGCTGCACCGCCTCCCTGCCTCTCTCTCGCACCCCACCTCTCTCTCCCTGTCTCCCTCTCTTTAGACTCTTCAGGCAATTGCAACCGCTGGACACTTTGTCTGGTCAGCGTCTCTGTCTCGTTGGCCTGTCTCTGCCACTCAGTGTTTGTGTCATTTGTGTGCAGCGAAGCATAGAAATTTACGTACTGCCCACTCCCTCACTCCTCTCTCTCTCTCCATCTCTTTCTAAGCATTCAACGTCCACTGTCGCCGTTAATTATGGGAAGATTTTAACGTACAAATGAGTTGAGGAGGAACTTTTTGTCAGCCTAATGATGGGCAGCGCCTCAATGGTCTTCTGCAATGCTTGGTTAGCTACCAAATTTATAGTAGACCAGCTTTTCATGTGAACGATGAGTGGGGAAGGAAGAGGGGGGAGGCAAGCGGAAGAATGGTGGCAGGGAGGAAGCATAAATTCCACCAACAACAAAAACAACAAAGTGAAAGAAGTAAGACGAAAAAAAAAACTTAAACGTAAACGTAAATTGGTTTATTACATTTTTTCATTAGGCCGCAAAGCTTGAGAAGAAACAAGTCAAGTGTGATTTGTAGAAGAATGTTAGACTGACAGATACTATGTAATTGCATTTTAATTAAGCTTACTTATCAAAGCAGAAAAGATAAGACATTCTTAAACAACTTAACTTACAACAAAATCAACCAACAAAATTTGATTTCTTTTTCAACTTTAGAAAAAATTGTATAGTCTAAAATATAAAAATGAAATTCTAAGATTTATTACTGCAAGCTTAGTGTTATTATACCCATTTTCAGCAAAATATAATGGGTATAGCGGGTATAATGAGGCATCTGTGGGAATGAGAGTCGGTTGGAAGTGGGCGCGGGTGCGGAAGAGCGTGACGCTGTCGTCGCGGTCGCTGTCGCTGTCGCAGTCGACGTTGCCATCAAATCAACGACAATCAAATAAAGTTTAAATACATATTTTTATTTCATTACACACTTGAACTAAAAGGCGCGAGAGACTCAAGAGAAGCGCGACGCAAGCTTTGCGCCATTGTTGCCAACTGTCTTGAGAGCCATGATGATAATGATGATGATGATGATGAACAGGATGATGGGACTGAGACAGAGATGGGGACTGTGACTGAGACTGAGACAGAGACAAAGACTGAGACAGAGCGACAGTGACAGCGACTTTCAGAGTGAAGCTCCGTCTCGCGAGTCTCGCGGCTTGAGTCTTGCCTCTTGGAGTCTCGTGTCTGCGGCCAAGTGCCAAGTGCTAACGATTTGGCAATGGCCACACGATGATGTCCATGGCCAGCATACACAACAACAGCAACACACAACAACACACAACAACAACAACAGAAATATCCCTAAGCCAACGAAGCAACGCTAAATGTTTTTTCCATTCTTTCTTTTCTTTTTTATATGTATGTATTTCTGTTGCCTTGCAACAGTTGCACTAATTGGGGATGGGCGTCTGATCGCAAGCGTGAGCGTAGTGTGAGAGTATCAGGCAGAAAGAGAGAGAGAGAGAGAGATCGAAAAAGCATTGAAAAAAGAGAGAGAAAAAAGCGTGTTCAATTGTTTAGAAATATGTGAAAATTGTTGACATTTTAATGAATATTTTAAATAAAATATATGAGAAAAAGTTTTCCCAATGAATTTTTCCCGACGGCAAACATATTTTAAAATATATATTTTCTTAAAAACAAAAAAGGTCTCTTAAAGAGAGCTCTACTAGGAGATATTCCAAACGAAACGTTTATATTTATAATAGGCTTAGTTTTTAAATATGAAAATAATTTTTGGTTAACGAAATTTTTGTTTTTCTATCCGAACTTAAAGAAGTCTGACTGGAATAAAAGGGTTATATCTCAACAATTGTGGCTTTTATTGCTATATGAATCGATTCTTATCGATATTCGCGAAACATAGGCACTTGAGAAAAATTGATAAAATGCTGTATTTTAAAAAGTCTCTCTCCCTCTCTCTCTCCCTTTCTTTCACTCTCTTTATCTATGTATATTTCTCCCTCCCTCTCTCTCTCAGATTATAAATTGACCAGTTTTCTAATTAAGCAATAGGGAAAAACGTTGAATTAAATGCTAATGCTCTATTATGGCAACAAAATGATAAACATAGGCTTCAATTCTAATACTCTAATAATTCAACAAATTGCTCGCTATTATCAAACATCAGTTACGTACAATAATGGTCATAACTACAGTATATAGTATATAGTATATGTATGTCCATTATAAATAACAATCTGGTTAAGACCAACACACACACACACGCGCACACACAATCAAAAGTGTGTTATAATAAATATCAATTATTTTAAACGAGATTTTCGTGCGGACAGGCCAACAAGTTAAGGATTAGTGCCATCTCTAGGCTGACCATGCAGTGAAATGTGGCTACAGGTTTTCATTTCGCTTCTTTTATTTTTTTGGCTTTAACTTTGGCTGACCAAAGCGATGGATTGGACGGGAGTCGCGGGACTAGCCTCTGACACCGACACCCCGAAGATGCGGAATGGACGCGAACAACAACAACAACAGCAACACCAACTGCAACAACAACAATGTAAGTTGCTGTAACAGCAGCAACAGCAACAACAACAACAACAACACCGCGCTGTGCTGTTAGTATAAATTCTCGCCTTTCATTTTGGCGAGTAGTCACGATTTATGCGAAATCATTATAGGCGAGTTTTTAGTATTTACGACGCGACTTTTATCTGGCAGAAAGGAAGAAGACACAACACCAACAACAACAACAATATTACATTTATATATACATATATTTTTATATATATATATATAAATGTATATATATATATGTGCATATATAGTGTATACACTATAATTGCAGTTGAGTCAATTAAATACATAGATTGCGGCATGTCGATAAGGCATTAACCTTCCCCACGGCTCAAATTTGCGCTGCTTTTGGCCGGGCCTAATTGGGTTTGCCAGATTTTGTGTATACCCTGTAAAAAAGTCGGGCTAATTTATGTAGAACACAGACAAAACATGTCCAATATAAACTCTTGATCAGCACCAATTTCAGTGACAATAAGAGTTATACATAGGAGGTTCCTGTTCCGGTACCTAAAAGTTACTGGTTCGTGTAACTGGTTCAAAAAAACTGGTAAATTCAAAGTCCGATTCTGAATTTCAATTGGTAAAATTGCGATTACGGTTAAGGATTAATACTAATTACACATGCCTGTTCACGGAGTATCTGCTCTTCGATCTCTTTTGTCAAAAGAGAGGCTTGTTTTTTATTTGCCATCCTCTACAAAATGGCAGGTCATTTCACTTAGTCAAAAAGTGAGGGCCCATGGCCAGAAGAAAAAGAAAGGCCCAGTCGAGCCAAGAGGCATGCCCCCAGAGTCGGAATAGGAGATGGAGGCGTAGTCAGAGTCGAGGATGGACTCGGAGTCGGGGTGAGAGACGGACGTAGTTAAAGTAGCGCAACAATTTATGAAGACGTGAAATGACTTTGATGTTTAGCTGCTGCACCAGCGATACCAAATGCTTTATAGAGAACCTCTTCAACACAATCCTAATACCCCTCCCCCACTCCCCTTCTCTTCTCCACTCCCTCTCTACCACGGTTTTAGAGCCACTTCATGACTTGGCAAAAGCAGCGTTAACTTAAGTTTAACTTTACAAAAAAAAAAAATTTAGCAATTTGTAATTGACAAACTGTTTTCTTTTTCTTTTTGGGGTCGTGTCTTGGCCAAAAGGTAAACAGAATGGCAACGACACGGAAATGATTGAATTGTAGATAACTTTATAATTGTCTGCCTCTCTCTTTCACTCTCCTTCCCTCTCTATCTCCCTTTGTTTTAGGCTGGCAGGCAGGTAACAAGAATTTATTGTGCAGATGACGCAGAGCTTTAAGTTGATAGGAATCTCTGGTCAAAATTTTAAGAGCAGTCACTTCATCTCAGACCTGTCCATAATTGCAGCCAACTGTTTGCTTGAAAAAAATATATAAATAATCGTAAATTTAAAAACTTCAAGCGTAAATCTTTTGAATTTCCAAACATTTATTTTTCAAGCAAACAAGTTTAAATAATTACTATTTAACGCATAATTTATTAAAAATACATTAATCAGTTGCCTCTAATTTTATATTCTATGAATTGTAAATTCCAGAGAAAAAAAATTTCGATGTTCAATAAACTGAAAATTTGCATTGGCATAATTTAAGAAACATACATACATATTTATATGATAATTTGTTAGACTTCAACTGTAATTATATAGCATTAATTTTTCTAGTCGATTTCAGGTTTACAAACTGGCTGCAAAGTTGTTTTTCTTGAACTGATCGCATCGTTTTAACTGCTTCATTAGCCAACAATTAAGCAACATCTACGAAAATTAGAATATCATTAAGAATACCGTTTGACCTATAGAGAAATCGGGTTCCGAACTTATCAGTGCTAGAGAAGAAAAACCAAGTTAAGAATGTTTTCGAGCTGATTCTTAACTGAAGGAATTATTATCTGTTGAAATATTACGAGTTTAAAATTATTAGTTTCATTCAAAAATTCGTTGAGCAATTGCTGGGCATAATAATACATAAATAAGCGGATTTTCTTTGCGCTGAACTAGCACAAGGGCTTTTTTTCGTTGGCTATTGGCCACTTCAGGTGAGACCGAGCCTGGCCAAGACTTTCACTGCAGCGGGGGGCTAACCTTAATACCCAGCAAAGAAAAACACTTTGCACCCAGTCGGCCAGTCCGCCAGTCCGCCAGTCAGTCAATCAGTCTATCAATATCTACACAGTGTGTTTGTAATCAACACTTTTATGTGATCCAAATCCAATTCACAACTAATTACGAGCATCGAAGCAGGCATTAAAACGATGGCGTTGAAAAAGCAAATGAGCTGATTGCGATTGTTTATTTAGTTACATATACACAAACATATATATATATATATATGTGTGTGTACTATATTATCGAAAGTGGAGGTAAAGAATCGATTGGTTTATTGTTGTTTTTTATGTTACTTTGTTTGGGACGAGCCTGTAAGCGTTTGGTTCGATTAAACAAAATCCAAACACTAAATCGATTGCACTACATTCCAAATAGAGACGTAAATCGATTGATTAAACTCTAACCAAAAAAAAAAAGAAGAAACAAAACTGAGCAGTCTTTTATCTAAGTGCTACATGCAGTAAAGATCCAAAGTGGCCGACGGGTCATAAAAATGCTCCAATAGCCATTAGAGATGAGTGATATATAAACAAAAGCAAAGACGATTAGTGCTGATAAAGAAGTTGGAGGTGCTTAATATATATAAATAGTTAATAGATAACAGTTAACAATATATTAAAGCAACTATTAAAATTATAAATATAATTGACATTTAAGCATTGATCAAATGCAGTCGATTTAGCTGCAGCTAAATGCACATCTCTAACAAGTGCACATAGCGATAATGTGTGTGTGTGTGTGCGTAAGTAGTATTGTTTATTTACACTTGTGTCCGTCTATGCTATGTTTTCGAGTGTTTTTTCTTCTTCCAAGTAAGCGATTAGTAAGTAGCCGAATGACAGTGGAAATTGGAGTGGGAGAGAGACAATCAAAATTTGTCAGTTGACAAAAACAAAAACAAAACAAAACGATTTCCATTTGGCCGAACGAACGACAAATGAGACATGAGTGAAATGTCAATGTATTGGAAGAAATAACAAGGAGTGAACGATACAGATAGAGCGAGAGAGAGAGAGAGGGAGAGAAGCGGCACTCAATGATTGTTATTAGTACATTTGCCTTTTTTGGAGTATGTACATCTAATTTGCCATTGATGTGTGCATTAAGTTCTCTATGCGTACTGCCCGCCTGCCAGCCATACAAATTGTCGTAAAACATTAGTGTCCCCCGAGATTAGAATGGCATCGATAGAGGAAGAGGTGGGGTGAGGAGGAGAGAAAAAGGCTGGCTCATCGCCCTTTTATTTGACATAGGCAATATTTATTGCGAATTCATTTTAATGAAGAAGAAGAAAACTAAACGCAGACAAGCCTATACACACACACACACACACAAGCACACGTACCGTTAGGAAGCTCTCTGACAAAGCGAAATGCCGAAATACGCCATCAAAATAAATAAAAACAACACTCACACACACATAGACACACAGACGCACACACAGACACGACGACAGAGCGACGCAAAAGCTGCGAATTTCAGTAGCACAGCATTCGGCGCGGAGCCTGCGGGCGAGTGAGCGAGCAAGCATGCGAAAGTGAGAGAGCAGAGGCAACAGCGACAGAGGCAGCGGAAGAGGGTAACTTCAAGCGTTCCACCCAAAAGCGTCATGAAATCCTTTGTGTATTGTGTATATGAGTGGATGAGTGTGTGTGCGTAAGTGTGTGTAAGTGTGTGCGTTTTGTTTGTCAACTAGCCAAACGGCGACATGAAAATGCTAATACAAAAAACTACAACAAATTGTGCGTGCGACTGTTTTTTTTTTCTTTTTTGCGCCTCTTGCTGTCCTTCCTCGTCCTTAACACGTCGCACCAAATTAAGTCTGGCTAACCGAATGAGAAGAAGCAGAAAATGGCCACACTTACCGTTTTAGTTGGAGGCAATTGTAAATAAATGCACCGTTAATCCAAAAGTATTGCCAATTGGTGCACAGAATTAAGAAACACACACACACACTGAAAACAGAACACACACACTAAAAATGCAGTCTGCACTTGCAGAAATTTTTATATTATTTTATATTACGATTTATTTTATTTATTTTTTTTTTGTTTGCTGCGCGTCGCGAACGAAATTCAGGAATTTCAAGTGGAAATCTTGTTTGAGCACTTTTTTGACGGCAACTGCGACCGCGGCGTCGGCGTTGTTGCTGTTGTTAGCGGCAAAGAAGCTGAGAAAAGCTTATTTGATTTGCAGCCAAAATGCTTAGTTTATTTTGCAATTCAAATGCTAGTTTTCCATTCACAAAGTTCTCTTTTGTGTTTAGCGCGCTCATGCAGCGTTTTAATTTTAATTCATTTGATTCGATTTTCTGCACTTCAATTTCTCGTATGTGATTTTGTTACGCGAACTACCGGTGAACCGTCGACCGAACGCTTCAACTGCAAATGTCACAATAACAAAAAGTTAACAGACGCTATTGGCATTTTATTTTATGCTTAACAGTATCTGTTAATGCTTGAGAGAGCGGAGCGATGCTGAGAGCGTGAAAACGCCAGCAAAACGCGTGCGCGGAAGGAAAGTCGCACGCAAAGCGCTACGTGTTGCTGTGTTTTTAACATGGCAACATGTACTCACCCTGTCGGAGCGCTAGCAACATGTAACTTGCAGAGTCTGCAAATGTATAATTGCTGTTATACTCAAGAGTATGTTAACCGCTCAAATACGACTGTTAACGACTGTTCACAATAAGACAAAGAGCTGCCAGATGGCTGCCAGGGAGTATTTTAAAAACTAATACAAAATATTTGCACTAAAAACCTTGCTCCAGTAGAAGTCTGATAGTTAAATATATTATTTTAAGTCTTTATTCAATAAAATCAAATACTTAGTTGTTGATTTGAACAATGTCAAGTTAGCTGCTATTGCCCTTGCATAGGCTGGCAACGACCATTGTTTGGCAAAAGGCGCGCGCGTGCCTATTTGAAAATGCTGCGGATTAAACGTCTGCACCAGATAAAAATGCAATGTGCAAGTCAAAAACAAAAGAAAAACAAAAATGTGTGCGAAAAAAATAAATGTATGTTGAACATTGTATATAAGACTAAAAACTATATATGTATATATATGCCGCTTCCTGTGTCAAATCTCTGTTTGTAGTTTGGGGCGCTTCCGTTTCACTTTGAGAATTTTACTGGTCACGTTTATTAATCGGCTTAAAAATTACGTTTCTGCTGCGCAAATGCGACGCACTTAAATAAGTGGCACGTAGCCAGTCTCTGCACCCATTGTCATCTCGGGCATCTGCGGCCTCTAAACATAAATTACGATTATCAGTGATTCCAAATTTGGACGGGCACAAAAACAGCTAACTGGATGTGATGCAAATAAAGCTAAATTAATGTAATTTTTTCTTCTATTTTACTTAAGAGCGTAATTGTTTTAAATATATAATTTATGTAAAATTCAATAAGTAAAAATCGAATTTGAAACAAGCCGATGGCAAAATCAAGCCAAATTTGACGGGAAAAGTGGGCAGCACTGTTAAAGAGCAGCGAAGTTCAACAATTCCAATCAGAAATTCATTTTTGTTTTTTCTGCTATAAAAAACTCTAAAACAAGCCAAAGTTTGAAAAGGGCAACACTGATTGTTAAAGATCAGGGATGCTTATTAAATCCAATTTTCTCATTTTGTTGTTGTCGTCAAATACTAATTAGTTATTTATTATTACATATTATGAATTATTCGATATAGCTATAAAATAATATTCGTATTTAACTAGCGCTAATCAAGTCTAGGAAAGCAAGCAGAGATATGTGATCCTCAATACAGAGCTATGTATATAGTATATATATATATATATCTGTATATATATATTTGTATATGTACGATACGATACGAGATATTAGTCAATTAAATCACAGATGTATTATTATTGTTGTTATTGTTATTGTTGCTGCTGTTTTGTGCATCGCCGACGCCTGGCGTCTGATCCGGCGGCTCCGCATTGAGCACCAGATTCTCAATGGAACGGAACGAGGCATCCTCCAGATGTGTGGACATCGCGCCAGGTGGCCGCGGCAACGTTGTGGCAAGTCCAACACTCTGCCGGCCAAGTGGCGGCGGTCGATGGCGCACCGATGATCTCAATATGGTCACCACATCCTCGGCAGTATACGGATGAGGTGTGGCACTCGCGGAGGCGCCTCGCTGCAGCTTGCGGCCCAACGACTGGGAGCGTTGCGCATAGCCAGCAGGCCGTTGACCAATCTCAATGGATTCGGGACTGCTGCCGCTGCTGGAACTTGATGGAGCTGCTGCTGCTGCTACTCCAGGTGTTGAGCCAGAGCCCGAGGCATCAGTTAGTATGGTCAGGTAATCGGGCGGTGCGGCAACTGGCGACGACGATGACTCAGCATCCAGCGAGAGAATGGGCCGAGTGCGACTCGAGGAATCGCCGAGCACTCTGAAAGTAGCAAGTGAATTAAAATGAGTTGCAATTATTTTCTAGATTAAGATCGCAGTCTGCCGAGAGTTAACGAATATAAATTGCCAGATCTAATCTGAGTAGATTGGCTGTATCAAAGTGGAACTAAAGACCGGATGCCCAGTCATTATTTTTTTTTAAATGTAATCGATTTTGAAAAATCATTTTTTTTAAGTTATTCTTTGGACTGCATATTTAAAGTTAGAAACGCAATTCTGGATTTTTACTATATTTAAATCTATTCTGCCTGGAAAATCATCTTTAAATTTTGCATGCTTATATTAGAAATATTTTTGAAAAATACGATTTTTCATCATAGTTTTAACTCTAGATTAATTCTGCACTTAAAGTTGGAATCGAGAATTCGACTCGATATGTTAAAAATAATACAACACAAGAAGAGCTTGTAGAAACTGGTTCAAATTTCAATTTAACATAAATTCTTCAAAAGTGATCTCATATTCAAAAACAAGATCTTTGCATCATTCAATGACATAACTTCATCTTTATCTGATCAGGTCTACATAAGCCAGGGCTTCATAAACAAGGCTTTAGCTCTAGATTAATACTGCTTTAAGGTAGCAAATGTTCAAGGCAGGAAATGTAATTTTAGGACTCATTTCATTTCAGAATTTTATGCTATCCACTCCAAAATCAGATATCTGATTTATATCTGGTTGATAACTGGTTTGTAACTAGTTTTTACCTGCGCACACTGCGCCTGATGCTCTGGCGCAACAATTTGGCCAGCCTGGCACCCGTCGCCGTTGTATACGAGGGCGGAGGCGTGTATTTGGGCGGTGCATCATTCTGTATATCGAGTTGGGCACTATCCTGCTGCTGGACAGTTGCATTGCGACGCTCCTGGGCGGATCTTTGACGGGCTGATGGACGACGCGGCTCGTCACCCTCCTCCGGCGGACGATACAAGAGTTGAATGCGCTGCAGCAAAGCAAAAGTTGATGAGTAAAATGATGAAAACAAATTTAAAGCATAACTACTTACCTCGAGTATATCCGATGGACCGTTGGTCAAATAGCGATAGATCTGAATGATAGCCGTGACCGGAATGATGAGCACAATGCCAATTTGAATGAGACTGCCCATTTTGCGACTCCAGTAGCTAAAGTACGATTTGCCACGCCAATAATAAAACTGGTTCGATAGCGAAGCCTTATAATCAATCACCGAGAGCGTAATCAGACCAATGGGCAGCAACACGTTCCAGGACAGGGCCAGGAAGGCCGACATGGAACCACACATGCGCAGGTCATTGACCAGATCATCGCCATTGTAGGGACGACCACGGATGAGGAATACGCCAAAGATTTGCGCCGCCCAAATTATGGGTATAAACCAGGAACCACCAAGCAAAAAATCCACATAATACAAAATGGCAATTCCCATTTCGGTGGCAAACGGAATGCTCAGCAGGAGTCCAGTGACGCAGCTGAGCAGCACAGAACTGGTGGAGTTGCCCAACGCACTCGAAATGGGTTTCCACATGACGCACAGCTGCGCAAGGCCAAAGACCGCAAACATGGCAAAGGCGACAGCAGCCCAAATCCACGAAATGGAATCACTGGCCAGCGACAGAACAGCCGGAAATAGTTCCGTGATGAAGCGTAGCGCCTGGAAACCGCTCTCAATGTGCAAAATGGTCTTATTGCGACGATAAGTCTCGCCCAGAAACGAGGAATAATGCGGCACCAGCGAACGTGGATAGGACAAGAGCTGTGGATTCGTGTGCGCCTGCAGCGAATAAACGGACGTGTAACAATCAGGTGTCTCTGCAAGAAAATTACAAAAACCATTAGTCCAAACACAATTTGAATTCAATTGAATTGCTCACCAAATGAGCCCGGCACATAGATGTAGCCATGTTGTCGCAGGATCTGTGCACAGCACAAGGCTAGCAACGCCACCAGACCCAGACCCAGCAGCGTGAGCAGCACCAGCATTATTGCATCACGTCGCAGCGTGGACTTAGTCGCCGTGGCATGGCTGCGACTAGTTATGGCTATCACTGAGGCGCCCAGCAGGCCCCACGTGAGAAATGTCTCCTGCGTTGCCGCCGTCCACGCGTTCGAGTTCACCAGAAAGTCATCAAAGTCGCTGGCAGCAAAAACGTTCTAAGTGGAACGAGGAGCAACAATTAAAGTTTAATCAATTAGTTTCATAAATAAATATAAATATAAATATAAGCAATAAGAATTATACACTTAAATTCAGAAATTCAAATTTGCTGTACCTGTAAAGTGGCTGGATCCACAACGCTGACAAACTTGCCGGTAACTGCGATCAGTGCTAGGAATGGCAACGTATTGATGAGATAGGTCAGCTTGCCCAGCGATCGCAATCCCTTGCAGAGTATGAGGAAGACGACCGCCCAGATGAGGGCCAAATAGAAGGCCAGCTGCTGAAGAGAACGTAGAATGTTAGCTGTGCTGAGCAAAACACCAAAACGCTTGAGTTTACCTACCCGATCATTGACATGGAAACGCATACCGCTGGCATCCGGATGCTTGGCCAGATGCAGACGCTGCAGCACCACAACATTAAAATATTCGGCCACTGTTTGCGTTAAGTTTCCCGTTTCGTTGGCGGCATCGTAGCGATAGGGGAAGGCCAACTCCTGCCAGCGATAACCATTTTGCGTGGGCGTTGGGAAAACATCCCGCAAATAGACAAGAATCCAGGCAACCGATACCGTTGAATAGATGGCCAGAAAGCATTGCACCATCACAAGAGCAATGCCGACCCCAGAGCAAATTGGACTAATTTTCCACATGGAAACGGGACCAGCTTTTATTTTGGCGCCCAGGCACATTTGTAGCCAAAACAGCGGAATGCCAAAGATGATGGACAGCATCAGGAATTGGAGCAGAAAATTGCCACCATAGTTGATGGTCAGCACGGCAAAGCGGCAGAGATTGAACACGCCCAGGGTGCAGCCCAACAGCGCCAATGGCCGACTGCCGGCATGCGGCCAGTAGCTATTGAAGCCACACTTCTCGCGCAGCAACAGTTGCGGCTCCAGTGGCGCGGAGCTGCTGCTGCCGCCAACACTACTCACACTGCACATGGTCGTTTGTGTCGTTTGCGCTAGCTCCAATTGATCCTGATCCGCGGCGGTGCTGACTGTGGAACTGTTGCCGCTGCTGCTGCGACTGCTGTTGCTATTGTTGGTGTTGCTGCTGCTGGCCAACGATACGGGGCTGGGTATGCGCGAGGAGCGCGCCGAGCTCAACTCGGAGCTCAACGTGGACATCAGTGCATGCGGCGGCTGTGCTGTTTGCGCCGGTGCGCTCTGTGGTCGACTCAAGCCGACACTGCTGCAACAGTGCACCGGACTCATCGACGGATGCCCCTCCGAGCGACGTCCGTACTGACGTGGACGCTGCTCCAGCTGCTCGCTGACGGCACGCGCTGTGCGCTGCTCGTTCTGCAGCAGATTGTCAAAGATGTGCGCCTCGGTGAGCATTTGCAGGGCACGCGACTCGACATCGGACGCGGACTGGGACTGCGTTGGGCAATCGCCGTGGGAGAAACTGCGACGCATTGAAGCCAACTCCTCACTAGGCGGCAGCTGCACAAGCAATGTGGATGTATGCAAGAGCGATGGTGACTCCTCCTCGTCCTGCTGATGCTCTTCCTCGGCTTTGGTTTCGTCAGCTGCATTGGACATGGCGCGTCGCATCGACGATTGACGGCGCCACACATCCCCAATGGCGCCAGTTTCTGGTGATGTATTCGAGGTGGCTGTAATTAAATCCAAATGCAAATTTAATTAAAAAGCTTATAAAGATCTTATAACTTTCACTAACGCTAGATTTGCTGGCTAACTTCTCAATATTCTCCGAAAGTCTGAATAATTGGCTGCAAAAGTAGTTCATTAAAACATGTTTGACTTGTTTTCTTCAAAACCTATTCAAATTTAATGCGTCTAATTCTAATTCTAATTTTAATTATATTGTTTCTTTATATAGCCAAGAATAATACTAAAATACAGTTCGACAAATGTCTATAACGGGTTATTCCGATCTCATCAAGTATATTTTTAATATTGAAAAGATGGGTTAAGCCCATTAATAGAATCGGGTTTTTTGCAGCTATTATTAGCCAAACCACGAAAATATATAATCTCTCTTCTTCTCGGTACATAAAATTATCAACATCGGACTACAATATAATATAACTTTCATGGGAACAAACTATTAGTTTTGATAAAATATGTTTTTTGACTGCGGTCTCTCTCCAACTAATCTACAACTGTTTACATTATTATTTTGTCAACAACCAAGAAATTAAATTAAATATTATTATTTGCTGATAAAAAAAAAAAAAACAAATTCTTGCGATAGCCTGTGCCCTCTTATATATATTTTGAAAAACTGTTTAATCTGAATTTAAGAGATTTACACTAAAAATGACGAATCGAAGCCGCAAGATTTATAAAAATAAAATAAATTAATTGCTACGCAAAAACCACGTCAGCTGAAAACATGATTCATCAAATAAAATCTTTTAAGCCTGTTCCTGCTGAGCTGAATCACGCACGTCACAGCTGAGATCATGGATAACTTTGAAAAGTCGATTAAATCCATTATAATATAGCAAAGAGTATTGGCATTCAACTTGAGATTAACAACAAATTACAAAGCAAACTGCAGCAATTACCTGTGGTGTTTGCTGGCGTCAGGCCACAGCTAAATGTTTTCCTCATCTGATGTCCACGCTGGAACTCGTCATCTATCGCGTGCTGTACATCGCCATCCCCATGCGCAACTCCATCCTCGGCCAGTTTGTGAGGCTTCCTCTTGCGACTCAGCGGCAAGGTGCGTGTGCGTGGCTCTCGGCTCAGACTGTTGGCGTGTCCAGCGATTGCCAGGGGATCTTCTTTGTCCAACTCCTCCAGATAGTTGTCCAGATCCATGAGATAATCCTCAACTTTATCATCATCCGATGAAGCGAAGGAGGAGGGGGAGTGGCAGGAGTTGGGAGAAGTGGCGGAGGAAGAGTTATTGTTGCCATTGTTGAGCTGCGATGCGCCATGTACATCGAGTATGGCATCCAGTTCATTGAGCACACTGAGCGCCTCATCGGGCACACCACCAGCCGCAGCAGTCTGCTTGATGGGCGTGCTTAGAGGCGCCTCTTGGCTTACGTCACAAAACGCATCACGTTCGTCATCGTCGATGGTCATCGTTAGCGGCATTTTAAAGCTAAGCGGATGCTGCAAGTGCTGCGGATGCTGCTGCTGCTGCTGTTGATAAAAACTTTGTGGTGTTTGCTGAATTTCGATTAGATCCTCATCGCTTGGCTCGTCGTCGTAATAGTCGCAGGCCTGTTTCATCGATTCGCTGGATAAACTGTGCGAGAGTCCATAACGTTCCGGTTCACGTAATGACTCTTGTTGTTGCTGCTGTTGTTGTTTACGTTTTTGCTTCTCTTTCGTTGTTGTTGTTGTTGCTGGCAAACTTGCGTAGGCGTTTGAATTTCGCTTGAATTCCCTGCCAGCTGTTTGTTCTTTACCGTTCATATTGTTTGCATTGCCGACTCAGCTGTTGTGCGCGACAGTGCTGCAAAGCGATAGTTAAAATCCTGTGAGTAAACAACAAAGGTGTTGGTCAATGACGCATTGCGGCAGGTCAGGTTTGCATGTGCTGTTAGAGATGAGCAGCACAGTGACTGTTACATGTACGTAAAAGATAAGGTCCAAGAGAATCTACAGTGTTGATCAGTGACAAATTGTGATAGGTCAGGCACCATGGTCATGTTGGTTATCTTAGACATGAAACAGCTGTTAAGCAAGGTAAATTGCTAGAATAAAATTAAGTTAAATATGCAATTAAATGCAAAGAGTGGAATTAAAAATCATGATAAGCCTTGAACACCAAAAGCACTTAGTGACTTGTGACATGAGTTGTGGTGAGTTGTGGTGGTCACAAAAACAAAGAGTGTTAAGCTTTAATTATTTACACTTGACTTGTTCATATCATGATAGTTCCCACCGCCACCACCACCACCCACCCACCTCCCCACAAATGCAATCAAATGCAAACAAGCGCGTGCTCCCTGATTTTTTATGATTTAATTTGCTCACGTGAGTGGTTGGCTGCTGGGGAAATAAAAATAAAGCAACAACGATAACTACAGCTGTCCATGCGCTTGGCGACAGCGCCGTAAATAGCAAAAGTATACCAAAATGGAAATAAAATATTAAATAAAAAGTAGAAGTAAAAAATAAAGCAGCGCACAGCGCGTGTTCATTCAACTGATCAGGTGAATGTACTTCCGTTAATAACTTTTAATGCATGATATGAATACACAGACAATAAACTTTTCGATGTTGATTGTTGTTGCTGGAAAGGGAGTGGCACATATATTCATATATATATACAGTAAATATATATGTATGTACGTGTGCATACAGATGTAGTTTAGAGCAGCGAGATCGCGATCGTTGGCACGTTACCTCGATTAAAGCAAATATCTTTTCTCGCAGCTGTCGCAGCATCAGCAGCAGCCAAAAGAGTTTCAAGTCTGGTTTTCGGTTTGTTTCAATTTTATTATATATATACATATATTTGTATATATATACATTATATACATATATAACCGTGACCTTCTCAGAGTTTTGTTTTGTAGTTGTCAGTGTGGCCATAAAATTAAATACACAATGTTAACAGAGATCTCAGATTTAAGATTTTAACACACTCACATACAAATGTAAGCAGTGGGGTGTGGTGTGATGGGGGACCACCCATTGTGTGAACCTACCCTATTTAAGCTAATAGAATGGGGCAGCGGCTGTATATTAATTGTTGACTCAAGAGGTCAAATTATTTAGCGATCAAATGCCATTGATAGCAAATTCACACACAGAGTTGCAATCTGCCCCACCACCAAGATGGATGCTACCTACCGCTAAATTTCACTCCCGTTTCGAATTCGAATCCAAACGCGAATTCGAATACCGAAATGTTGAGTAAAAGTAAACAAAGCAATTAGTGCTGCCACACGAAAAATGTTAACAGCATCGGCTAAGGGGAACTAGAGGAGAGAGGAGAGGGAAGCTGACCTTCAAGCGAAAATGGTAAACACACCAAGCCCCAGCTGCAACTTGTTTTTTTGGATTTTTTTTTTTTTGTTGCAAAAATGCCACAGCTACTTGCAATTTACAATGAAATTGACATTCAGCAAAATCAAATAAAACTAGTTAATCGACGAGTTGAAACGTAGCGATTAATACACACATACAAACACAGTGGTAGATATTCACACATTCACGCACGCACCAAAGAGAGAAAGACAGAGAGCGAGAGAGACATTGGCAGAGAGACACACTAATTTGATCATGATGCTGCAGCAACAACAGTAAGTGGCGAGAGTTTTGTTTAACTGTTTAACAGATTTTGTATTTATTGTATGAACAAAAAAAATAGATACAACATGTGAAACGAACACCGTTTTAAAATAATGCAAGATGCTTTTGTTTTTGCCATTGTATTATGGATAAAACAAATGCAACAACCACCAAAGAAACCAACAGTAAATAAGAGGAACAAGAAGAAGGGAGTAAGCGTACGCAAAGAGAGAGAGAGAGGAAACAGATATGGGAAAGATGAGAGTAGTAGCGTCAACTGCATGCATGAGTAATAGTTGCAGCCAGCGTTGCCCACAAAATAAAGTTAGCTTTAAATGTTATTATTTCGAAACGAACAATAAAAGTTTTGCTATTTTAACTATATAATCAATTATTATTTTATTCATCAATATTTTGCTACTTTAACAATATAGACAATTATATTATTTTTTCGATATTTTGTTGATTCATTGTTCAAAAAATTACGCTAAATTTGTCGGCGAGAAAAAAGCGATATTGACAACAATGAAAAAACAATCGGCGCTGTCAGCACTAACACATTATTCATGTTACTGCAATTGCAATTAAGATCAATATTTAAGTAATGCACCGGGTCACAGCAGAGATAGAGAAAGGGAGACAGAAGAGGGTGTGAACAGTGCTAGCCAATTGCTAAACAATCGAGAAAAAAATAAGAATGGAAAAAAATGAGAACGCGAATTTTGTTATTTATTTACATACATTAAAATGTATATATGCTGACGATATAACGGGAACTGCTTGGCTGCCTGCTCTACTGCGTTGCTGAAATGTTTCTTTTTACACACACAAATATGGAGAGAAGACACAATATATATACATACATGTACATGCATATGTATGTATGTATACATAAGCGCGTCCCAGTTGTAAAAAATTTAACTGTTCTTATGGCAACCGCCGAAAAGGCACCACAACAAAAAAAGAAAACTGCTGACTTGCTGATTTTTTTGCAATTCTCTTTTTTGCTTGAATTTTGGGCACGAGTCTTGCAGTTTTTTGGGGAATACCTTGGGGATTTGTCATGGTGCAGTTCTAGCGCCACCTGACGTCTGACACCCAAAGTAAGCACAATAAAATGGATCCTCAATTTAAGCAAGAGTTGTAAACGATTGCACACATATACATATGCTGATAGTGTGCTATATGTATGTGTGCGAGTGCTTTTGTGCTTATTTCGAAATGAAAACGCGGCCAGTCCACAATTTGAAGATTTTTTTTGTTCGTGGAGTCAACTTACGAAACGTATTAAAAAAAAAAGAGTAACAGGCACCAACTACAAATACAAATGCAATGGAAAGGGGAGCGCGTTGGCGTTGATTCTGCTTCTTCTGCTGCTTCTTGCCACACAATTCCAATGTTGCACTTAAACTCTCACTCACTATCTCGCTCTCTCTCCCTCGCTCGCATGCTTAGTAGCAGCAGTTAGCATAATGCACACACACGCGCACACATATGTATATATGTTATACTCACACAAACACACGCGAGCGCGCTTATTTGGTATCTTGTAGCTAGTTTCTTCTCAATTTATACGCTATTTATGCCACAATTCTTTTTGTCCGCTTATACGTACAGAAAAAACTTCAACTTAACTAAGCAAAATAATTAACGTAATGTGTGTTTTTATTTTTTCTTATTTTTGAAATTCATTTCAAGATCGAGACGCGAGAGACACGTTCGCTCCACGTCTGGAAGCAGCCAACTGACGAGTTCAACAAACAAATATAACAATCATAATATGACAGCTAATATAACACTAGAAGCGCTAGCAGTGCGCCTCAAACTGTAAACAAGCAGGGCACACTGTTATGAGCTATCGACAAACTATGTTAGTTGAGGGACTAGCGCCAATTTGATTACTTGCGTAGCGTATGGAAATGTAACTCTACATAATAATTGTCATAAAGATTGTTAAATTTAAGACTATTTTATAGAAAATGCTGTTTTGAATTTGTGAATGAGCCTGCTTTTTAAATAATCGATTGCCAACCGATTGACTAATAACTAACAGCAATATGTTAAGTCAGCTGTTTCTGATGCTGCAAACTTATTGAATAGGAATATCAAAAAAATGGAATTGGAGGGTTCAGAATTAGGCACCAAGGATTACTGGGAAACCAGCTATGAACGCGAAATCAAAAATTACAAAAGTCACGGCGATGTGGGTGAAATCTGGTTTGACGAGGACTCTCAGCAACGAATTGTCGACTGGCTGCTGAAGCAGCAGCAAACACTCCATAAACAATCCGCACGTGTTCTGGATTTGGGTTGCGGCAATGGAATGTTTTTGATTGCCTTGGCCAATGAGAAATTCACACAGTTAACGGGCGTCGATTACTCACCCAAGGCGATTGAGCTGGCCAAGGGCATAGCCCGTGATAATGCTCACAATATTGATTACAAAGTGGCGGATTTAACGCAAAAGGACCCACAATCATTGGGCACCTTTGACATTGTCCACGACAAGGGCACCTACGATGCGGTCAGCCTGTGTCCCGACAATCCCAAGGAGATGCGCAACAATTATCTGGCCACCGTCGCGCGATTGCTGCACGACGAGAACAGCTGGTTCATAATCACATCCTGTAACTGGACGGAGGACGAGCTGCTCCAGAGCTTTGAACATCTATTTGCCAGACACTGCACAATACCCACGCCCACATTCAAGTTCGGTGGCAAGGTGGGCAACGTGGTCACCTCAGTTGTCTTTAAGAAGCGTCCAGTTTAATGAAATAAGAATCTTTCTTTCACATTCAAATAAGATAAAAAGTATGAATTAAATCTTTCTGTACTATTTTATATAAGTGTAAACACAGATAGTTATCCAAATATTTGTTTAGGTGCATCAACAAACCTTATCAGAAAACAATCAAACGGAATTGTTGTTCACTGGGATTATTTTCTTTAAGTTTATCAGCGATTGCTGTTTACAATTTGATAATGCGGGGAAATTTCAACATTTATATATATATATTTATTTGTATTGTGTAATTAAATTTTTTTGTGAGCTGCAATAAGTCAGCGATTACTAATAACACAATCAATATTAACAAGAAATAGACAGTTTTGTGCCTTCGGCTAGAGCCGAATTCAAAAAAATACCCTTGCATTTGATATCGAGGCTAAAAACTGATTATATATGACTAATTAATGCCGAATGTCTGGAAATAAGAACTATTAAAATTGCTTGATTTAAATCGTGTTTTCATTTGTCCAGAAATAACAAGAACTAATAAAAATTGTTTAATTAAAATTATTGATCAAATTCGTTTCGATTAAATTTAAAGAAATTTTTGTAATTTTCAAAAAACAAAAAAAAAATATTCAAATTAATCAAGCAATTGAAAATATGTGTTATGCGCTTAGAATTTTAAGATAAAGCGAACAACTTGAGTTGCCAAAGAAGACAATTAAAATGAATCACTGGTTAAAAATTGCAAACTAAACAATTTAAGCTGCCAAACACATAAAAATTACATTAAAATTGTTCATTAAATTTAGAGAATTTAAAAGCAAAACACAAAAAATTAATTGCAATTCTTGCGCTGAAAATTTTCAAAAATAAACTGAACAATTTGTAGATTATCTGTGAGTTAATTCTTCAATTCTGTCGCCAATTGCAAGGGTATTTTTTCACTCTTTAAACAGTAAACAGTTGATTCGATTTATGTATAAAAAAAACTTGCATAATAAGCTTAGATACACTGAGAGAAAAGTTAGTAACATTGTGAATTGCGTACGCCATCAGTTAGTAAACGATAAACAGCTGATGGAGACGACACGCCACGCCACGCCAGGCGTTCCAAGTACAAAGTAGAATTATGCTATGATCCATCAACATACAGTATATATATATAGATATAGATATATGGAGGAGGAACTGTTGCCTCCCAGTTGCTTCAAGAAAGAAAAGTGCGTACAAATCCTTTGATGGGCGCCCGGCACATCGGACAATTGGCGACGCTGGGCGCACACTGATTACAGGTGGCTACATCCAAGGATTAAAATACATATAATCAATAAAGATTGCTTAATATGGTGTTGGATCCAGAGACTCACCCAAGTGTCCGCAGGGCAGGAAAACAACGCCGACCTCCTCGTCGAGGCAAACCTTGCAGAGGCGCGCATCCTTTAGCAGACGATTCTCCTCCTCCAGCGTCAGATTGCCATTGGGCAGCGAGCTGCTCTCCAATGCCGTTGGTAGCGGCGGAGCTGTAGCAACAATGGGTGTTGTTGGTGTTGTTGTTGGTGTCACCGGTGTCGTCTCCAAGGCGGCCGCTTTGCTTGTCGTCGCTGAGCAATCCTCAAGGGGTGCAGTTGGTTCCGTTGTTGTTGGTTCGGTGACTTCCAGTGCTGCACTGGAGCCACCAGCATCATCGAATATGGCATGCAACAGATCATCCAGCGTGTCGTAAGCGCAACCCGAGCTGGACAGCTTACGGACCATAGTCTTACGCACCACACCCACATCAATGCCGAGGCCCAAAGCCTGGCGAACGGGCTCCGTGCACATGGCACTGCCAATGCTCGTTGGGAGCTGTGGCGCTGTGGCCGCTGTGGTTGGCGTTGCCGCTAACGTTTCACGCACTTGTCGCACAAAATTCGGTCCCTTGGCGAGCAACACAAATTGGCATTTGGGCGACCATTTGGCGTGCTCCTGCCACGGCTCATCCTCCTTCTGCCAGGAGCGCAGCCCGATGTTGCAATGGAAGCAACGCACCTGATCGTCGATTTTCTGGTAGTAGAGACCTGCCTGGGCCAACGGCTCCGCCGGCTGTATTTCCACAATGGGCCAATCGCGAAACGTGCGCAATCGCGACTCCATGCACGAGTATTTGGGTCGATGTGGCAATGATGTAGGCTGTATGCCCAGCTCCTCGAGATCATTGCCGGCGAACTGGATGAGTGGACCCATTTGGACACGCGGACAATTGGGAAAGAAGCGTCGATGTTCGTCGAAGGCATTGTCGTTCTTCTCCCACTTGGCAATGATGCCGTTGCACCACACGCATCTCACATGATCCGACTGATTCAGGTAATAGAAGCCAGCCTTAGCCAAATCCTGTGGCGTTACATTCGGATTCTGCAAGAAGAATATACGTTTAGTACAACTTTCTGCCAAATATAAACTTGAGTTGGATGCGTAATGAAACATGAAACGCTTCCATCTCCGCTATAAACTTCATATACAAACTGGCCAATCCTTGAACGTTTCCAGGCGATTCGCCTCGATGAGCAGATCCGGTGTTGTTGTCCGTCCCTGTTGAGCTGCTGCTGCAGTGCCGCCATCGACAACGCAATTACCCTCGCAGTCGCTCGACTGCTGTTGCTGTTGGCCAGTAGCTGCCTCCACGGGTACATTGCCACAGTGGCCCGGCGCTAAAACCATGGAGCAGATGGGTGAGGCGCGACGATGTCGTTCGCCGACCTGATCCCCATACTCCCAGTGATCGATGCGTATGTGACACCAATTGCATTCCGCCTCCAGCCAATTGCCTGTGGCAAAGAAACCGTTCTTCACCAGATCTCCAACTTGGACGGGTGCATTTGTGGGCCACTCGAGGAACGTCGCATATCGTTCGCTTTCGTATTCTAGCCGACGATCGGTCGCCATTGTGTCATGCGTGTTGGTTCTTTTGTCACGAGGCCCTGAACTCTGCAATGATGTAATTTGCTCAGCTGCAGTTCAACAAAAGAAACCAAAACACCAAAAACGCAGCTGCGAAAATAAAAGTTTATTGATTGCACCAAAGTGTGACCGTCTTTTGCAACAGCAACATTATTTACTATGCAATCAGCTTGCTGGCCCTAGCTGTTAATTAACAGATTTGGTATTTTCGACACTTTCAGTGGTCACACCTAAGAACATATGTTTCTTGCTCAATTTGAACTATTTTGAATGCGAATGCTGACAAAAAAGTTAAAAACAGCAGGAATTGGGAAATTTGGGAGTTTTTAAATGCTGTTACCCTATATTATTGTTAGAACGTATTTTTGCTTCTATGCCAAACATTTCTACAATATATTTCTATCAAAATTTGAATGCCTTCGCAGTTTTTTAACCTTTCAGCAGCGTTATTCTAAATCTTCTGATAATTTGTATATAAAAATCTGAAAACAAAACAATTCTAATGTTTAAATTAGACAAGCATTTTTGGCTCGTCAAAAATGGCCAATACTTTTTTAAATAAAATTTATAAATATTCAACTTCCTATTAAGTATTAATTAATTGAAAATGAATGCAGTTACTCTTCAACGTACTCATTTTATTGAAAGAATCACTTAAGAAAGAATTTGAAAACCACAAAACGCACCCAGTGCGTTAATTCCAGAACGAGGATGATTATTTTGTGATCCTACTGCTCCTTACTGGAAGTAGGTCCTTGGCTTTCTGTACGAGAACAGTTTCCTGTTGCCCTTGTGGTGGACGCGCTGCACCAGCGGGAACTTGATGGTCGAATCGTGGAACTGCTTAACGTGCACACGACGCGTCTTCGCAGCGGCAATTGATTCCACCTTGATGATCTGAATGGAATGGGCACGGGCACGATGACGAGCGCCCATATCCCGGTAGCACTGTGTGACTGCACCGCCAACGGTCAAGTCCCTGTACTCCCTGTACATGTTGTGGGTGCCCGAACGCGAGTCGTAGCGCAACCATATGCCAAAGTTCTTGATCTTAATCGGCGAGGTTTCGTACACCTGTTTGAGGGACACAATTTCGCCGGTCGTCTTCTTGAACTTCTTCAGCTGGCGCAAAAAGTACCAGAAGCGAGATTTGGCCACAATGTTATCGGGTGCAAAGATGCGCATCTTGTACAGAGGCGTCTGTGGCTCCTTCTCGCTGGGCAGCTTGCGGCCAACGACCTCGTATTCCTTCAACTGCAATTTTAAAATAAATATATTAATTCTCTATTTTCAGCTTGTTGTTGTTTTTTATAGGTTAGGTTTATAGCTGTCCATTAAATGCCAAATGTAATTGTAAGCTTAATATAAGCTAATCACAGTTTAAGTATGTTGTCATTAAAGTGGGACTTCTTTTTAAAGTTTCAACTGTTTTAATTAAACTACTCAAAAAACAGACTCATTTTTTTCCACTCGGCAGCTGTCAGTTTGGGTTTTTGGCGATTTTCTCACAGTTGCTAGCCATTTCTTCGTATTCTATCAGTTGCACTCGTTGACCGCTTTGTCTGACTGTGTGTTGCACACATTTTTAACACAATTTTTATTAGTTTTTGTTTATTTTTTTAGTGAATACTAACCAATCCCTTGGCTCTCATGATGACGGCGCACGCGAAAAAGGAAACGGAAAGAGCTGTCAAATTGTTATTACCACTGAACTGTAAAAACTCGTGCAGCAGCGTTGCTTGCAGACGCTTACAGCGTTGATTTTTTGTGAATAGTCATCGCAGCATGCTGTTATCGATGCATTGTACATCGCTAGGCTACTGCGCGTGTTCAATGGCTGCGAACGTCGATAAAATTGCTAAAAAATTGCTTCAATCGCGTTATTTAAGCAACAATAATAGTAAATATACCAGCCATATACAATACTGAAAGTGCGTGCCGAATATTGCCAATGGCCCAATCCCTAGAATTAAGCAAAAAGTGAGCAACAATCAAGCATACGCAAATCCCTACTAAGCAGCGAAAAAAAATGCAAAGCGCAATGTGAGACGTGCAAAAAAAAAATAAAATATATATTTTTTCCTAAATTCAGCGCAATATATTTCAAGTGCGCTTCGTAATAAATACGCAATTTTGTGAAATTTTGGTCCCACTTATGACGCACCAAAATGCTCAAAATTATTAGAAAATAAAACAAAAAATTGTATAAGCGCTGCTGCCACAAACGTCTGGCCAATCCATCCATCCATCGAACCATCCACGGGACGGGACGGGGGTGTTGTTCTTGTTCACATAAAGAAAAACGAACAAAAAATAGAAAAAAACGCGCGGCCGCCGCTCCGCTGGGCGCTCCATTGCCAGTGTCTCGCTCAGTTGTGCAGCGAGCGTCCGTGCCGTCGGTTGTGTTTCACTCCTCTCTTTCGCTCTCTGTTTTGCGCGCGTAAATATTTTGCTGCGTGTCCGCCCCTGCGAGCAGGTAAGAGAGACGCGTGCATAATTATTCCTAGAAAAAAATAAAATAAATAAAAACAAAATCTCATTGCGATTGCATGAATATTAATTTTCCACCATACAATTTAAAGTTTTGCTAATTTATTTATAGACAAAAGTTTTGCTTTTGCTTTTTTGGCTTACCCATCGCTTCCGCCTGCGCCTCCGCATCACATTTTTTTTGCGCAATTTATTTTGGTATTTTCAATTATCGGTGTTTGCTTTGCGTGCGCACTTCGTTCGGCTCCAGGGCTGGCGAAAATGAATTCAATGAATTGGATTTTGTTGTTGTTTCCCTTATGTTTTGCTGTTGTCATTTCCTGTTTGCTGTTTTTATCGCTCAGAGCCGGAATGACCAACATAAATAATGTATTATGTATTTTTTTCTTTACAGCAGCAGCAGTAGTAGACGCTACAAAAAGAAGAAGAACGATAAACAACACAAACACAAAGTCGGTGTACGGCATGCAAAGGTAATGGAAATTAATCGATTAACATTTATCGATAATCCAATTTTAACGCTTGTGTTTTGCTCTTTGTTTTTGTTGTCATAGCAGCGCATAAATGCGAAAAGATGATAAAAACACTGGAACAACAACAAAGACCGAGTACGCCTAACATTGAGCCCCATGCGGGCGATACGCAAACAACGCCGGCACCCAGCGAGGAGGATGACTTTGAAGAACATAACGATGCTGCTGCCTTCCAGTCTCATTCTTCCTCTAACAACAATAACAGCAGTAGCAGCAGCAAATCTGCGGCAGATCTGCTGATGTTGAAAAATGTATTGGAAAACAAGAATCAGAATCAGACGTTAGAAAATGGCAAGAGGAAAATCTTGGCGGACAAAGAGATCATTGCTGATGCAACTGCTTCAGCTCCGAGCAGATTATTGCCAGCTGATGAAAGTGCTGTGAAAAAATGGTGCGAAGATGAAAATGAATCCGCCACAGTTTCTGATGAGGCGCCGTCCAAATCGCATATGGGCCAAAAATCACCAATTCTCATTAAAATCGAAGAGAACTGTCCTTTACCTGCGATTAAAATTGATCATGAAAAGGACGATGATGATCCTTCTTCACCTGGCAAAGAATTGGATTCAGCAACATGTTCGACATCTGCTATGGATATTAAAAAAGGAGAAAGTTCGTCACAAGAAACTGATGGAAAACAATTTGAAGAGAACAGTCCGTTTCCTACGATTAACATTGATGATGATGATACTGATGAACCCCCCTCAGCTGGCAAGGAATCTTCTCCAGTAGATGAAGCAAAAAATGGTGAGGCGTCAAGCAGGTCACCGGTCATGAAAATCATTGTGGAAAGAGCTGCTCAGGACGAGGAATCATGTTCAACACAAGGATTACAAGTTGAAGAAAAGAGTAGCCAAGCTGAAGATGCTTCCTCTCCGCCAGGGATTATAACCAATGAAGATGAGATCCATGCGAGTTTTTCACAAGATGAGGAAGAGGATTCACCCACGTTAAATCTGTTGCCGAGACTAGAACGAGCATTGTCTTTATCATCATCATCAGCATCGTCATCATCTTCAGCAGCAGGAGCAGTAGGATCAGCAGCATCTTCAACATCATCATCTGCGTTAAACATCTCACAAGATATCAACATCGAAGAACAATCGCAGGAAGCCGAAGTGGAGAATGCTTCAACGCCCGACTATGAAATCGATGACGATGAAGTTGCTGCTAAGGAAACTGAGCGAATATCACCTGCAGCAAAAGCAGATGAAAAAGTAGAAACAGAAGCAGCAGAAGAAGCACCAGTAGAAGAAGCATCAGCAGAAGAAGAAACACCTGTAGAAGAAACAGCAGCTGCAACAACAACAACAACTACATCTCCAGTCTATAAGATCAATGATCTTTCGCCAGTTGATGAGGAATCCTCCTCGCCAGGCAGCGATAATCAAATGTCAAAAATTGAGGATCGAACACCAGTGGAGACTATTAAGATTGAGTCTGATTCGGAGGTTGAAGAGGAGGAAAGAAAACAGAATGATGATGATGATTGCCAAATGGATGCAGCAACTGAGCCAAGTGATAATTTGGTTGATATTAAGGCAACAGCGCAATCAGTGAAAATAAATGGCGCACATGCAGCATTGGAAGAATTGGACGAGGAGGAGGAGCCGGAGTCGAAGCAGCAGGAGCCGGAGGCGGAGGCATTGCAATTGTCTGTGATAGCAAAGGAAGAGGAGCAACAGCAGCTGGAGGAGCAGCAGCTGCAGACAACAAACTCGAGTCGAATAAGTAGCCGCAGTAGCAGCAGCAGCAGCAGCACAGTTAGCTCCACATCACAGCAGCTGGTCATTGATCATCCAGAGAGCAGCGAGCAGAACAACAAGCAGCACCTGGAACAGCAGCAGCTTCAGCCACAGCTGGAGGAACAGCAATTGTTGCTTGCATCAAAGCGCAGGCGCAGCGGCAGCAACAGCAGCGATTGCAACAACAGCGATAGCAACAGCAACAACAATAAAAAGCAGTGTATGGAGCAGGAGCAACATGATCAGCGAGATCAGAATTCATCGCTGCTTTTGCAGCGACTACAAGCGCCAGTGCCAAATACAAGCGGCGTTGCACAGACTCTCAGTTGCTACAAGTGCAATGCGCAATGCTTTGATAATTTTCAGCAGCTAAACGCGCATCACGAAGTTTGCAAAGCGGCAGCAAAAGATGCAACAGCAACAACAACAGATGCAACAGCAGCGTTAACAACAGGTGCAACAACAGATGCAACAACAGCAGCAGCAACAACAACAGATGCAACAGCAGTAGCAACAGTTGCTTCAACTCCAACTCCAGCTGCATTAAAGGAACGTTTCTTTCGTTGCGTACGCTGCGACACTGTCCATCAATGCTGGCACTTTTTTCTGCATATGCGCGATGTGCATCAGCGGTATATTTGCTTATATTGTTCGCATGTATTTGCCAGCGTGGAGAAGCTATCGCTGCATCTGGAGAACAAGCATGACATGGATCAGCGGCACTTTGCCAAAGCGGAGGAGTGGAGGACGCTGCAGGCGCAGGAGGATCGAGGCCGTTATTTGGTCTGCTGCACTTGTCAGACGAGTTTCGAGCTTGGCGCCCAGTTCGAGGAGCACGATTGTGCCGAACTAATGCAGCCTTGCACGTTGTGCGGCCTCAAGGGTAGCCATGCTAATGGTTGCAGAAATGGCAGCAACAACGTGTCCAATAGCAACAACAGCTCCAATCGCAAAAAGACAACAGCAGCGCAACGAAAGCGAAGACCGGCGAAGACCAAGCAGTTGCTGGAGAAGCTGCAACAAGAACAGCAGCAGTTGCCGGAGTCGGGCAACACTGTCATGCCAATGGAGCAGGAGCTAACCCAACAGCAGCAACATCAGCCAGCGTTACTGATTGAGAATAACAGTAAGTGGGATTCTCTTGTTGTTTTCAAAATGTGTTCATTAAAAAGGTCCCACAAAAAAGCGTACAAAAAAAAGAAAAACAAAAAAATAACCGATTTCATTTTATAATTATTGCTTCGATAGCGAATGAGGTTTTTATTATCAGGGTGTTGTTATCTTTGATTATATATATATATTTATAATATATATAGTCTATATATATATAGACAGGTGGCTTGCCCTAGCAGTCATCTGTGTAGTGTTTCAGCTGTTGCATATTATATACATTTCACTGATTGATTGATTGAGCGATTGACTAATTAAAATGAAAATGGTGCAAAAGAAGCAGTGATAGAATGACTTAGAAGGCATTGATTAAATGAATGACTATTGTATGATGGATTGACTAACTGACTGATTGATTGATTGATTGATTGATGTATGATATATGTTTTTGTTTTAATGATGACTTAGACTGCAATAAGACATATTTCGATCTATTGTGCTGCTCCCTTAAAAATGATTTGTTAGAGTTCTTAGCTGAGAGAGTCTCAGTCAGCTTATCGCCAGTCAATCTACCAGATTGTCTTCCAGAATCTCTTCATCGTCAAGCCACAATTGTTTTATACTTATTTCCCACAATTTATAGCTATAATTTAGATAGATTTAATGAATTTTGTACGCTTTTGTGGTGGTCACCCCGAGTAAGTCACAGCAACTAATCAATTTACTACAGTTCCAGCGCCAATTGAAAATGCGCCACGAGAGGAAGCGGTGCCCCCACGACTGGTCGTGCCCAAGATAATGTTGCGTGTGCCCAAAGAATTTCAAAAATCGGTGGATGCAGAGCTTAGTAGCACGGACACCGAGGACGATGAAAACGATGAGTTGCCAACGACAACAGCAGCATTAGCAGGAGAAGGTGAAGAAACTGGAACACTGCTTACAGTGGATGCAGTGCAGCAGCAAGAACAGCAGCAGCAAGAACGCTTCTCATCGCAATCGGATGACACTGAAACGGCCACCGAAACTGCATCAACGTTTTTGGAGGCTACGCATATGGCCGCCCATATTTCACCGGAGGATGTGGACGATGAGGATTCGCCGGCGTCAAAGTTGCCGCAGGTGTTGGCCAAATTAGAGAGCACTAAACAGGAGTTAGATCGCGCCATGGGCAAGTGGTTGGAATTGAAGGTCATGCAGCAGCCAGTGGAGTGGATGCAACAACAACAGCAACTGGAGCAACTGCAGCAACAACAGCAACAACAGCAACTGGAGCAACTTCAGCAGGAGGAGCAACACAAACAACAACAGCATGCAGCGGAGCAGCAACTTTTGCCCACTGCTGAAGTCAAGCAACAGCGACGTCGCTGGTCTTTGACGCCACCCGCATCTCCACACAACAATCACCACCACATCAACGACGACGAAGACGAGACGCATGTGCCAAGGGAACGGGAGCAGGAGCGGGAACAAGCGGATGAGCTAGCTGCATCCCCAACAGCAACGCTGCAGCGACGCGATACGCTGGGCAGCGAGTGTATGGACTTGGATGACAGTCTAAATGAGCAGCAGCAACAACAACAACAGAGGGAAACAGCCGATGGGGAGCAGGAGGACGAGCAGAAGGAGGAGGAGAAGGAGCAACAGCAAACCCCTGAAATGGAAACACCTGCAACGCCGCCACCCGCCGATGGCATTGAAGTGGCCGGCGTGGATACTTTAACGCTTGATCTGCAACTCGATCGACCGCTGGACAAATTCGAAATGGTTGACTTTGTACGACTCTGCCTGAAAGCTGTTTATCCTTACTGCTTGTATTGCAATCATGCGCGACGCATCGCTGTCGATGCCCGCCAACTGGTGTTGCATCTGATTGGAATGCATCGTTTTACGGCGACCGTCGATAGCATCACCGCCGAGGAGTTGCATGCGGAGACGATTGTGATGCGTCTAAAGAGCTATTTGCCTGCCTTCGAGGATGGCGGCCACTACATGAATGCGGTCAGCTGTTGCAGTGTGGATGGCGGACGCTTCGTGCAGCCCTTTAATGAGCGGCTGTACGAGTGCTTTCCCTGCCGTTATGTGACCGCCAGCCACAAGGAGCTCTACACCCACAATCGACGGCTCCACATCAAGGGGAATATTACGTGTTCGATGTGTCGCTTGAGTTTCTTTAGCTTCAGCGAACTGCTGTGTCACATTTGTCCCGGCGTCGCCACCTTCAATTCGATAGAGCTGCAATTCCGTTGCTGTCTGTGCGATAGGGCGCCGTTGCCGAGCGCCTTCCGTCTGATGGTCCACCTGCGGAAACAGCATCAGGCGTGCGATATCTGCCTGGAGGATTGCCATACGCAGGCTAAGCTGTCGGCGCATGTGTGGAAGCACAAGCTGTTGCATCTGTGTTATCGTTGCGGCATCTCGTATCGCAACAAACAGGATATCTCCAAGCATCTGTTCTGGAAGCATGGCACTGAGAGTGCCAATTGTATGCGTTGTCTGCAGAAACGCTGGCGTCACGTCTACCATTTCTGTGTGCCGGCAGCGCAATTCGTGTGCGAGCATTGCCAGTTCACGTTCAGCAAGGCCATCTATCTGGAGGTGCACAAGCGTCAGCATCTGGGTGATTTTCGGTATGCCTGCAATGAGGAGCAGTGCGACGAGAAGTTTGTCTCGCGCAAGCTGCTCCTCAAGC
Source organism: Drosophila kambysellisi (assembly GCA_035042185.1). Lineage (NCBI taxonomy): Eukaryota > Metazoa > Arthropoda > Insecta > Diptera > Drosophilidae > Drosophila > Drosophila kambysellisi. Next base: position 85,938 of record JAWNLS010000039.1, read on the forward strand.
ATGCCGCTCAGCATGTCATCGAAGAAGCAGCAACGACATCCGCGCAGGAGTTCGACGAGAAGCAGCCAGCGCTCAAGGATGAGGAACAGCAGCAGCAGCAGGAGACGCACAACTCGCGACGCACATCTTCCGAGCTGCAGCCCGATGAGCAATTGGCGCAGCTTAAAACCGAGTTATCCTCACCCAAACCGGAGGCAGTGGAGCAGCATCAAGAAGATGCTGCACAGCCGCAGGTGCCGGAGCAAACGGAACAGCAGCAGCAGCAACAGCAGTCGACGACTCGCAAGCGACGAAAGAAGAATAAACGTAACAAGGCATCACTGGAGGATCTAAATCTCATTGCGCCCAATCTCTCCGAATCGGATAGCAGCGATGACAGCGATTCGGATGCGCCGCAAAGCACGGGCACACAGCAGGACAACCAGCAGGCAACGACGCTGCCCATGCGCACCTCTGTCGATGATCTGGATATGCCGCGGGTAATGCTCTCGCCAGCATCGGAGAGTGACAGCGAGGAGATGTCACAGGAGCAGCCAAAGCAGGAGTCGCTAGATGCTGACCTGCCCAAAGTCGAGTTGGAGCAACTGCAGCCGTCGACGAAAACAGAAAATGAAAACGAGGAGCGCAAGCCCAAGGTAGAGCTGAAGAATAAGGGGCACGACGAAGAGGAGCAGGTGGAGGAACTGTCAAATGTGGAGCCACAGGAGGTGCCTGACATATGGAAGAATCTGCTACAGCATCAGCCGGCTATTGCAAAAATGGAAGTCGAAACGCCCATAGAAATTGAGCCTACTGAGGAGCAGTTGCGGCCGGTCAAGTTGCATGTGATCATCTCCGATCATGATTACTGTAAAATGCAACGTACGCCGCCGCCAACGCCACCGCCCTCGCCACGCAAGCTGTCGTCGCATGGGAAAGCAGCGAAGGCGAACAAGCGAGGCACTGCCGCGTCCAGCGACAGCGATAGCTCCAGCAGTTCCAGTTCCAATTCAGATTCCGATAGCTCCAGTTGCTCCTGCGGCTCGAATTGCAGTTGCAGTTCCAGCGAGAGCAGCTCCAGCGACGATGACTCCGACAATGAATCCTCCGCCCAAAAGAAGAGCAAAGAACGCAACTCCGAGTCCAACAACAACAACAGCAATGGTAGCAACAATAATAACAACAGCGAGGAATATGTCAATGTGACCGCTGTCAGTGAGCCAGTAGAGCCGCGCCCCGTAACGCCCACGCCACAAGCGCCGTTGTACAATGAATCCGATTTCGATACGGCTGTTTCCGACACGGATGAGGAGTTTTACGATGCCCATCCCCAGAAAATGGCCAGGGAATTGGTCGAGAAGCGTCTGGCGGCGGAGCATTCAAGCCACCAACAAGATCCGGGCGTCGGCAACAATTATCTGATTGTGGAAAATAGTCGACCGTCGACGCCATCGCTGCCGGAGGAGGCGGTCGCCTATGCGGATAAGGATCGGCGTGAACGTGTCAGCAAGAACAAGAAGAAGAAACGCGAACGCAAATCCACCTGCAGATCCACGTCCACGAGCCATGCCAAGTTGGCGACGCAACTGTTGCTGCTCCAAACGGAAATGGCTGCTGCTTCAACGCCGCAACTGCTGCACCAACAGCAGTTGCAACAGCAACAACAACTGCTGCTTCAGCAACAACAACTGCTGCATCAGCAACAACAGCTGCAGCAGCAGCAACAACTGCAACATCAAATGCAGCCCGAAACCTCTCCAATGACGCCGATCACACACCGACCCAGTTGGCAGCCGCGGATGAGCGAGGGGAGCAGCTGCTCCGATGCCGATGGTCAACTGAAGCGCTCCAAGCGCACAAGGCGCCCCAACAAATTCTATGGCTATACCAGCGAAGATGAGAATATGAGTACGGTACTGGCGCCACCGTTGCAGGTGGGCATGCAGTTGATCAAGCCGCAGCCGCCGCCGCAGCTCACCTGGGCCAAGGAGGATCTGCCGACGCCACCGAAACAGCAGCGCAATCGCAGCAGCAACAATCACAATGTTGCTGCCGCCGACCATCATCATCATCATCACCATCACCAGCAGCAACAACAGCAGACGCCGCATCAGCATCATCATCAGCAGACGCCGCATCACAACTCCTCGCATCAGCACAGCAATGGCAGCGGACGCAAGCGCGCCAAACGCACACCGCTCAGCGCTGGATCTGGTGGTGGTCGACGTGCAGCGAAACGTGTCAAACAGCAAGCAACACCATCGATGGTGCTGGCCAAGCAGCAGCCGACGCCGCCACCATTGCCACCAATACCAACACTGAAAATACGACCCGCTCTGTTGCCCGCTGCGAGCGCCGTAAACAGCGACAGCAGCGATAGCAGCTCCGATGATGATGACGAAATAAATGTCACAAGTTTGCTGGCAACGCCGTCAGCAACGCGCGCCCCTCCTGCACCACAACAATCATTATCAGCCCTGACACCTGTGTTGCAAGCGGCACCAATTGTACCGTTGCCAGCGCCATTACCCCCACCCCCACCCCCGCCAACAACGACAGCCTTCAATCAACCCATACCGCCAGCGCTGCTGCCCAATCCGGATTTCGCAACGTTGCAATACTTTAAGGCGAACAATATTCGATATCCGATCAGGCCGCCGGCGGGTGCTCGGTTGGCGCGTGAGGGTGAATCGGTATATTGCTATTGTCGCTGTCCCTACGACGAGGTGTCCGAAATGATTGCCTGCGACGGACAGAACTGTCTCATTGAGTGGTTTCACTTCGAGTGCGTCGGAATTATGGTTGCGCCGCAAGGCAAATGGTTCTGTGCCGAGTGCCGGCCCAAATACTCGGAGGGACTCTATCCCGGCCAACTGAAGGCCAAGTGAAAAGTTTAAGATTTACTTATCGACTTATTCTAAATATTAAACCATAAAAAAAACAAAAACAACAACAACACCCACTACAGAATGGATTACGCTTATTAAATGTTTAAAAAAAAAAAGAAAAAGAAAAAAAGTTCGTTGTTTTCACAACTTTGGAATAACAAACAAGAAATCTATGAAAACACAATGAAAATTAATTACATTTAAATTAAGCTAAGTAAAAAGTTAGAATATGTGTGGAGTAATAAATATACATATATATATATATATACGCATATATACATATAGGTACATAAGAGGTCCAGGCTCAAAGGCGACTTGGCTACGGCGTAAACTAAGTTAATATTAATTATATAAGTCTATGATCATAATACACATTAAACATGAATGTATATTCGTATATTTGTAATCTAATGGAATATATATATATATATATCAATATATATATCGAAAATTTGTAAATATGTGAGAAATTCGTGCATGAAACCCATTCGAAATTATGGGTACTATATATAAATACATGTAGTTAGCTTATCCGAGATCGATATCTAAACGTTTAGATTTAATTCTCAACCCCAGCATCAGTAGTTATGATGATGCTTATCATAAACATAAATGACTATCTTTAGCTATATATATATATATGTGTAAAAAAAAAAAAACGTCAAACTCGAATTTCAGTCGAGATGCGAGAAATAAACATTCAGTAAGTGAACCATATTCAAGTTTCATTTGTTCTTAATTGGATGTGGGAGCTTTTCTTAAATATTATGAATTATTAGGAATTAGGTATATTTAGTAAACTAAATAAATAAGTCTAGTCTCACTAGATTTTTAATTCGAGGGATATATTGCTAATGATGAAGTTACAGAACTACCTTAAAAGTAGTTGCGTTTTTGCGTATTTCTATATTTAACATTTTAACATGAAACTGGCAAAAGTTCGCAGCAATTGGGTTTAATACCCTTTAAGTATTCTAAAAAATATGTATCCGATATCTAAAAAGCATATTTAACTGTTATGATTATGCTCAAGTGAATGCAAATAAAGCACGACAATATTATTAATGTTGATGGAAACACGAACGTATGCAACACAATACACACACGCACACACACATACCTTGGCCAGGGTCAGTGTGGGGTCATCAAAGACCAGGAAAAGGCAGCAGCAGGAGTAGAAAAGGGACACAACCACCACAAACCATAGGGGAGGAGGTGTTGAATTTTGTTTACCAAAAACAGCGCGTTGATTTAATTGCACAGCCAAAGGCGGGCGACAAAAGTAACGAGTGTCGAAGTAACGAGTGACGAGTAGCAAAGCAACAACCACAACACACACACACACACGCAAGCAACCTCACACAAATTACAGGTGAGTAACGGTAAAGCGACGCGACGGCCAGTGGGCAATTTTCATGGCGTGGTGTGCGTGAGTACAAAATTACCATAAATCTGATTGGGCGCCATATACAAATAAATATATATATATATATGTATGTATGTATACATTTAATGTCGTTGCTGGTGAACTTGAGTGGCTCAGTTCGTGTTGAGCTGACGTTGCGCGCGGTTCGATCCTTGTGCTCCTTGCGGATAAATTAATTTTTGAATTTATTATAACGTCCCGGCATTCGCCTAGCCCCTCTGAGCGTGTGTGTTTGTGTGTGTGCGTGTGTGCCATGTGGCAGAAGGGTTCTACAAAATATACTGTGACAATATTGAGACTTGTGATTAGAAATTATTTGGCAACATGGTGCGACGCGCCTCGAGCGTGCCGCATCTAAACGATAGTGGTGGCAGTAGTGCCGAAAGCGTCACGGCACGTGGCAGAGCAGCAGCTGCAGCAGGTGCAGCGGCTGGACGTGGCAGACGGACAACGGGCGGCAACAAGGCAACAACACCAACGCAACCGGGTCGTCAGAGCTCGGGCAGCAGCAGTGGATCGAGGATGCCGCGTTCTCGCAGCTTGACCAATGGCATGCGGCGTTTTAGTCCGCAGAAGGCTGGGGGCAGTGGCAGCAGCGGCGGTGGCACAGGCGGTAGCTCACGCAATACGCCGTACTTTTTGCGTTCCCGTGAAAATGAGTAAGTGTCCCGTCGTAAGCATAGACTATAACACTGCGATGCTTCCCACCGTAATCAATAGTTCGATAATGTTTGTTTCTTAAATAGATTTTATGAACCTCCAAAATCCTGCAGAGCCCAAGTATAAATTAAATGAATGCTTTTTTAAAGTCCTACAACAATTTTCCTCTGGGATAGATCCTGATTTCCTCAGAATTAAAGTTGTTCTTTTAATTATACGATGTTTTGGATTATATTGGAGGTACTGCTTAAAGTGGAATTTCACTAAAACCCTAAAATTGCATTATATATCCCCACTTAATTCTGCTCAGATTTCAATTCGCGGAAGTTTTTTTGGGTACTCAAGCCCAACCGTATATTGAGCAAAGGATATCTTAGAGTTACAAATCAAAACAAATCAAATAAAAATAAAATAGACATAATATGGATGTAGACTTACCTTGTATATAGTTATTCTTCTTATGATTCTGTCTTGAAATATTACACGATTTTTGTCTTTAACTTTTTCACCGTTTAAGTAATTTTAACACCATCAGTCTAATTTCACTGCACAAATTATTATTTTTTTCCCAAACGAATATTTAAGCAACGCCTGCTATGATTTATTAAAACATCCGATATATTTAAAGGTCAACATGACTTACTTCGATAAGTCGTGAGAAATAGATCTATGCTGTTTGAAATATTAATAAGACTATTAAAGTGTCGAGCTACGCAAGTTATTAATTGTTTATATATATATATATATATATATATATATATATGCAGCAATCCATTTGCCTGCCAAACTGAATAATAAAACTACATTACTACTTAATAACGCGACTAGGGCTACCAACCCTTGATGAGGTGTCATTAAAAAAAAAAAAACGACTACCCTGGCATCATATGAATACCCACAAGGCACGATGCATAATGACCACGCACAATAAGTCAAAAGACGGCCAATCGAATGGACATATAGACAGAAAGACAGGAAGGCGGATGGATGGTGGGACAGATAGTAGTACCCTCAATTGGTCAAGTTTTATGATTAAACAATTTGTGGAATTCTATAATGGGGGTTGAGCGAGCACGACACAAATCGATTTTGTAATTACCTAGCATATTGAAGCCGACGAGTCCTTTGAGTCCAGCCTGACCCGTATCGAGAGCGAAAGTGACATATTTTTATTTGCCATTAGAGCTGTTTTGATATGCGTTGTTGCTGTTTGTATATTGATAGTGTTTGAGGGATAGCCATATACTATATGGTCTACTAAGTAGTATATAGTCAGTCGCACTTAAGGTTAAGGACCTGTCGGTTCTTTGGATTAAGTTGGGTTGTGTTTAAGCTTATGTCGAACAATCGGTTAATTGATGGCACTTGTGCCAAGAGGTAATTTTTATGATTAATTTTAACTTTCTGCTTTGTAATGCTCAATACTTATCGGAGCGTCTCTAATCGATTGTCACTTGACAATTAGTTTGTCCAATTCTGTATGATCGATAAATGCTTCATACAAATTATTTACAAACTTCAGTCTTTTTCTATCGTTTGCAGTATCTTGAAATTTATTTACATTCATTAAATCTAAGCTCAACTTCCAAAACTTAATTGCTACATATTAGGTTAGATTTCGCACCTTTCTTAAATCATTATCACAGAATATTTTATAACATTGAACTGTCAAAAGTGTTTTATGACAAACAAAAAAAAAACGTGTAATGAATTATAAATGGCCAGAGGGACATTGACTTGGTCGATAGCAAGTGCCTAAACATTGGTATTTGCCATGTGATTAGAGTGTGTGTCCTGTCGAGATTCCACGCCATATAAATAATGTATGGTCAGTGAATGTTTATTTTGTTGAAATCGTTGATTTTATTGTTGCATTGTTCGCATAACAAATCAAATAGAACGACTACCAATTGAGCCAACGAGTCGGGACAAACAAAAAAACCAAAAAAAAGAGAGAAAAAAAACAATAAAGTGCAACTCTCACTTTTGTTTCCATATAGTATCTATATGGCTACATGTCTGCTAATAACCATATCGTGTAATGCCCGAGTTTAGGCAATGAAATGTCAACTTTGATTATATTTGAAAACGGAACATGTCCCTGTTGCTCCACAGAATAATAACAATGACCTAACCATCGTGTTGTGCATGCCAAAAAAAAAAATAATCCATATTTGATATAGATATAGATATATAGATATATGTACATATGTCTGGTCTGAGGTGTTTTTTGAAAAATGCAAACTGCGCACAAGTCTACGCTGAATGTTCAGCTAAGGGTAAATTATCTCTTCTCTGTTGTGTCACAAGGGAACTATAAAAAAACATATATATATCTATGAACATATATATATATAAATCAATCAACTATTGACACGGACATTAATTTAACCGTACTTACATGCATATTACCCACTCATTATGACGCCCTTAATAACAACTAAATGATGGTACTACATGAACATATTGACTATCTATATATATGCCATATAGCTGATCAATTAATGTAACAAATGCTATTGGTGTCAGTTTACGAGCCACGTGCTGATATTTTCCTATAAACACCCGATATGTGGAGCACCCAATAAATTAGTCAGTTCCACTTTCTTTTCACTAATGCTCAACAAATTGATGTTGATGGCTAAACAAAAAATCAACAATAAGTAACAATAAGTAGTAAAATTATTATTACTTCTACATGTAAAGAACTAATATTTATATATGTAGATATATTTATACTATACACACAATTATTATATTACGCATTTATTATTTATTCTTTATTAACTTTATACAGTAGAATAGGGTTTAAGTAAAGCTGACATAAAAGTGATAAATTTATTTCAATTTATTTAAAAACAAAATATAATTGTATATTTTGTTCGTAAACTTGTTTCCCTAGTGGATAACCATCAATTATTTGAGGCCATTACAAAATCAATATTTAAATACCAATTTTACCATTATTTGAGTAAATAAATTACATACAAGACAACCATTAGACGATTAAAAATAGCCTGGCTTATTAAGTATTTAGCATCCATTTCAGGTGGATTAAAGTTGATTGAACTTTCGATTGGTGGTTGTCTTATTAGCCCGGAAAGTGTTTCGTGTTAATTTCTGCTGTCACGATTGCCTCGTTTAAAATATTGACAAAGTGCCCACAAACTAAGGCGTACATCCAAAGTTTTGTGCCTGATTAATATATATGTATATCCACACACATGCCTCGTACTTGGGGCCTCCTCCATTTGTGTGGTTAGAGAGTCAAGTTTTTGATCACTAATTCATTAGTTCTTAACATTCCAATTATGCGAATATGTCAAATGTCAGCGCCATTGAATAATGAATAAGAATAGTTCAAATAAGCAATTTGTTGATATATTTAGGCCTTTCGATTGGTTTGATAATTGACTGGACACACACAGAAACTAAATTGAGCTTTTTACTGCTGTTCATAGCAATCGACTTGTTTACGATTCCAATTTCAATTCTCACAAATTATGGAAATACCGAATGTTCCGAAATTCTATTGAATATATTTCTTGTTAATCATGTGAAATCGCACCAGGAATGTTTTCTCCCACCACCAAAAAACGAATTTAACCAGTGCTACGCAAACGAAGAAAACCCACTCAGAGAAGAAAAACCAAAACAAAAACAAGACTTTAGGCTGTGTCCACCCTTAACCTTGGGCTATTTATAGGGCCCCTCAATCAGAGGAACGTCATCAAGTTCAAGGGAATTGGAACAAACACTTTAGCATTGTTGACCATAACAAACCAAAAAAAAAATTCATAACAATAACTAAATTTCGTAGTTGAAATCGAGCACGGAGATTCCATTTAGTTAAAACAAATTGAGTTAACGACCAAAAAGTACCACGTACTAACGGACCTTGAGAAGTCCCAGAGTCCAGTGAGTAATTAAACCCATTCCGTTTATATTGTGATGAAATAGTTGAGGACTTTGTTTGTACACATCTGTTGGATGTGAGGCATAGTGAAAGATACGACTAGGAGCTTCTTCAAGCTATTAGTCTTAATTGTCTACAGTCATATGTGTCCAATTTCTAGGATGTTTATCCATTAATCGATTCAATTAACATATTAAATGCTCTCAGGGGTTAATTTCGCTTTCCGCTTAATTTCCACTTAATATTTACATAAATGAGTTATTCACTTGCTTTACGCAGAATTGGCAGTGCGGATACCTTGGAAGTTGTGGCCTCCAAGTCAACGGGCACGGGCAGCGAGGAGCCCTCAACGCCTGAGGACAATATCAATGTGGTGGTTCGAGTGCGTCCTCTGAATGACAAGGAGAAACGTGACAGGCATGGAGCAACTTTACAATTTCCCGGCAATGGACAAGTCATCGTAAGACCCGAAAACCTAATCCTATACTTTCCACATATATGTTGAGTATATTTCTCGCTCTTTCTGTCAGATCGAGGGAAATGACACGGGTGCGAAGCGTTCGCATAATCGCGATAGTGTCCGAGTTTTTACGTATAATGTGGTCTTTGAGCCGGGTGCCACTCAGGAGGATATACTGGACTATTCGGGCATAAAGCGCATCATTGAGATGGGCATCGAGGGCTTCAGCTGCACGGCCTTTTGCTATGGACAAACGGGTTCCGGCAAGACGCATACATTGACCGGTCCGCCGGATTTGGTGAGCGGTGTTCACTTGATATAAGCTTAAATATATATGATGTGATTGATCTTGGGTTATCTTTGCAGTTTGTGGGCAAGCCGAATCCAAAGGATCCGGGTCATGGCTTGATCTTCCGCTCGTTTTTGTATCTCTTCCAGTTGATTAAGAATCGCAAGGATGTTAACTATGTGCTCAAGGCTTCTTTTATGGAAATATACAACGAACGGGTGCGTGATTAGCAAGAATATCAAACACATTTTTAATTTATTTTATTATTTAATGTCGACACAAAAAGTTAAAAGTAAATTCCATTATTTAAATTGAAAAACTTAATGTGATTAAAATTAATACTCAACTAAGGTCAACAAATTAATTTGAAGACCGATATCTGTTATAATGATCTAAAATGTGTTCATTGTCCAAGGTTATATATCAGTAATTATACCACATGGCTAATCAACTGATATCAACAGACTGACCTTTTCTATGACATCGGTCCAGTTTTAAGCATACCACAACCTCGACTCCTATAGCTCTTTTATCATCTGATATCTAAGTAAGGCGGTTCCATTTGATCGAATGTTTAATTTAAAATTGTTTTGCAATATTACTGATTGGTTCCGCCCATTGGCAAATAGCATTTGCTTTTAGAATTAACTCTTGTATGCATTGGATTGACCTCTATTTAATGGCCACTTCACAGGCCCTTCCCCTTCACCATCCCTTTTTCCAATCATGCATGCTCGCAGTAAATTGTCGCACTGAGTGAATTTTAGGTGCAGTTTGCATGGCATTTTAGATGATTTGTTTGATCAGGCCCAAGGAGTCCAAGGGGTGCCTTAATTTCATTATTGGTTTTCGAAATTGAAATGCATTTTATATGAACAGGTAATCGATTTGCTCAATCCGGGAAGTGCACGCAAACCGCTCGCCGTACGTTGGTCCAAGAAATCGGGCGGTTTCTTTGTGGAGAATCTATTCACTGTCGACTGTGAGGAACTGGATGATTTGTTGGCTGTCTTGGAGGAGGGTAAGTAATGGGGTTGCTTTTTAAAGGGCGCTCTTGCGACACACAGCAACAACAATTAATTTTTACGAATTTCACTTTAATCCTGACATTTGACAGGCATGCGAAATCGTGCTGTTGGCTCGCATGCGATGAATGATCATTCATCGCGCTCGCATACGATACTAACGGTACACATATTATCGGATCAGCAAACCGATGGCGGTGTCTTTCTCTCCAAGCATGGCAAGATTAATTTTGTGGATTTGGCTGGCAGCGAGTTGACCAAGAAGACGATGAGCGAGGGCAAAACACTGGAGGAGGCGAATAACATCAACAAGAGTTTAATGGTGCTGGGCTATTGCATCTCATCGCTGAGTGATAACAAGAAGAGATCGGGCCACATTCCCTACAGGGATAGTCAGTTGACCAAGTTGCTGGCCGACAGTCTGGCCGGGAATGGTGTTACGCTGATGATCGCCTGCGTTTCACCAGCACATTATAATCATGCCGAGACGTTGAATACCCTGCGCTATGCATCCCGTGCGAAGCGCATCCGGACCAAGCCCGTCATTATGATGGATCCGCGAGAGGCGCTCATACTTAGCCTGAAGCGAGACATACACGCGTTGCAAATGGAGAATGAACATCTGAAGGCGGCCCTGAATCTGCATCATCAAGCAGCCCCGATTGATGACCACGCTGGCAATCTAATCGAGCAGCAATTGGAGCGGGTTAACACTGGCGAAGGCAGCGTTGCCGTGCCCAAAGTCGATCTAGAGCGTTTACCCGAACTCGATGGCACCGAGCTAGCCGAGTTGGTTAAACTCTATATGGCCGAGAATGAATCTCTGCGGCAGGAGAATAATCATTTGTTTACGGTACGCGAAACGATACTCAGGGATCAGGAGATTGTGTGCCGGGAGAACGAGCGTTTGCTCAAAAAATTGGAAGAAGTGAACAAGTGAGTAACAGCTACCAATCCACTAGTAACCAAATCGAGGGCGCGACACTTGGGCTCATTGCTGTCTTCTGTCTCCTTTTTAACTCGTTTTAGATTAAAACCGAGCGAGGACAATGAGTCAGCAAGTGTCGAGCCTGGGTCCAAGCCGATCGCATAATCGGCAAAAATACCGACAAATACAAATTTCAAAATTAAAATTTTTTTTGCTATTTGCATTGACAAATCAAGTTTTTGAAACGAATTTAGAGTGTGACTAATTGTTAAATAAGCCGAAAAATAAATAAGTTTTGTTTCTTAGTGTTTGTGTGCGTTCACCTTTAATACCCGCACGACCTGCATTCTCGCCAACAACTGGTAAAGAAACGCCCGGCACCGAGATCTGGACAAATCCGGAACCCATCTTGGCAGCAGCGATTTTACCGCTTGAGCAGCGTATGTCGGAGAATGCGGATAAGCGAACGCATACGGCTCAAAGGCGTATAGATGAACAGCGTATCGCTAGGAATATTCTACTCATGGCAAATGCGTTTCGAAAGCCCCAGGCCCACTTGGAGTCCAGCATCAAAGATCCAACAGAGGCTCACCATAATAATGAGCCCAATGAAAGAAAATCAGATTTAATGCCCGAGTAAGTTCTCAATTCCGAAACAATTGTATTTATTATAATTATTATAAATTACATTTTTGTAGCATGCTTACGTAATACATCTATTTATGCCCATACATATATATATATATATATACAAACAAATATATATTTTTGGTACAATTAAATCATGTGTTAAATCGAAACTTCAATAAAACTGTTAAAATATTTAAAATGCCTTTAACTTTCCGCCAAGTTGGCAGCCCTCGAAAAACAGCTGCTTAAACTTATTGTTATCGATAACTCATTTATAACATGTACATTCAACAACAGCAAATCAAACGCTATTGATTTTTCGGTGATTCGAGATCCTCGAGCTTGTGCCTAAATTAAGCTTCTAAAGGTAAAATTAACCGTGATTTTTGAAGAAACGCCATATTTTCAAATTTTTGCGATTCTTTGCAGCTGCACCCGTATTCGCTAGCAATCGCTATTTTCGTTGACATTCATCATAGGTCTTGCCGAGACTGCCGTTTTGGACATCATGGCTGCTAATTTGCAACAGCAGCGCACAATTAATGAGCAACTGCGTCGCGAGACTGTCATACAACGCATCCAGGTGTCGGAGGCATGTAATGCAATGATGAAGTATATGTTAGATCACGAATCGGATGATTGTCTGCTTAGTGGATTCTCTAGTCAGAAGGTGAATCCGTTTCGCGAGAAGAACTCGTGCAGCATTTTATAAGCTCAATTTTGAATAGGTACACAAGTTCCTAGCACAGTATTCATAATTATGTAGACATATATACATAAATATTGTTTACCTTTCATTTGCGGTGAACAATAATAGACTAGAACCAATACATATACAAAAAAAATCTATAAATGCATGCGTGTGTATAACCTTTGATGTTTATTGTAAATGTATGCTGACCTCAATTATGTCTATAAACTGAACACACACATATTCTAGAAAAATATTTAATAATGTGCGAAACAAAAATAAAAACTCAAACCGTCTTTATGTATACATACCAAGTATTTTGCTAATCCTATAGCTCTTTTTTGGAGAACGGCATATATCGCATATATACCCTAGTAATTTTCAAATAAATGTATGACCCTAACTAAATATGTTTCATTTTGAGATATTAATAAATAATACATGTTTATAAACGTATATCTGCGGTATATTTTATTATTTAAAAATTTAAAGAAAAAAACGATATAAATTACATTTCAACATCTACCTAAGGCCGTATAGTGCCATTGGTACTATAATAAATAAAATATAGTTTATTTGAATCGGTATTACATAAATTGACGAACATTACAAATAATCAGGATCTTATCTCCCACTTTTTGAGGAAAATTGGTTTAATGCATTCAACCCTTCAAATTAGGCCACCTCTAGGAGAATTAAAATAAAAAATAATTTTTAATTAAGTTGAACGAAGTGAAATTATGACTTATAGCATATTTCTCAAGTTGAATAAATATTTTTAAGTTATGTAAAATTAAAAAATCGCTGCGTACCGATTAGTTTTTTTTTTACTTACTCCAGGTGGAGGACTCTTCAACATCATGATCACCAAGATTAAAAGATAAAATTTCATTTGTTTTTCTTATTCTTATGTTTCAATGTAAGAAACTTGGTTTATATCCCTTCAAAAGGCGAAACAATTTTTATATTAAACTGGTACCCCCAGACAATTTTATACGTTTTGAGAAGGCAACTTTAATATCTTTAATACTATTTAAAATGTCAACAGTTTTCCTACAGTTTTCATTACACTTTCTGAAATATTGGCATTGTCGATTGGGCGCAGGTGTGGGCATGGCAATACAAATTTGTTATCGGTTCTTAAAGGCGACTACCAGTAATATACCAACCAAATTTGACGTTCCCAAATCAAAAACTGCGGAAGATATAGCCATTGGCATATGCCGATCTTTGAAGGACATCGCCAACAACCTCCCAACTGAAATTTGTGACTGTATCCATAAAATTGTGGTATATGTAGTATTATTGATTTGCGAATATCGATTTGATCGATTTTCTAGCTCCCTAGTGGACGTTGAAATCCAACCATGACACTTTATCTTTTGAGGGTACTTTCAAGTATATGTTTTAATTTTCAAGTCTCTATATCTATACCTTCGGTATCATACTATAAAAAACAATGTATCTTGTTTATCTTTATTTTACTTACTACTTGAGCTGCCAAAAGCATCAGTACGACGACTATTAAAACAGTATATTTCATTTTTTGTTTAATTCCTAACTTTCAATTTAGGAGACTCGGCTTATATACCCTTCTATAGGCGGAATAAATAAATTAAGCATGGCTAAAATGTTATAAGGTTGGTAGATTATACGGTTGTAGACACAGGTCGACACACATAGGCCCGTTGTTGTGCAGTGTGGATAGAGATTTAGACAGAAAGGTTAATAGAAAGAAAGAAACGGAGGAAGAACCGAATTCTACTGGACTAGACAAACATAAAACAACCAAGCTTTCAGCGGGATTCAAACCAAAGAAAAGTGTTACTAATGATGTCCTTCAGGTTAGCAGGATTTTATCTCGCACTTTTTTGAGGAAAATGGGTTTAATGCATTCAACCCTTCGGCTTAGGCCACTTCTAGGAGAATTAAAATAAAAAATAATTTTTAATTAAGTTGAACGAAGTGAAATTATGAAATTATTATATTTTTAATTCATGTAAAATTACAAAATCGCTGTGTCCCTATTAGTTTTTATTTTACTTATTCCACCTTTTCCCAACATGATCAGAACGATTAAAAGATAAAATTTCATTTTTATTTTTTCTTATTATTATGTTTCAATGTAAGAAACTTGGTTTATATCCCTTCAAAGGGCGAAACAATTCAATTAAGTATGGCTAATATGTTATTCAATCCATAACAAATTATAAATAATGCGGAATAAAATTAGCTTACCATCTATACATATATACATATTTACCATCATCATTGTATATACAGACTATACATTTTTAAATGAATGTATGATCCTGACTAAATATGTTTAATTTTGAGATTGAATTAATAATACAAATTTCATTTTTGTTGATTGTTAAATTTCAATGTAAAACACTTGGCTTATATAAACTTCAATAGGCGAAATAATTAAATTAAGTGTAACTAATATGATAATAAATCCCTACAAAATTTAAAATAATGCGGAAATAAAATTTGCTTATCACCAAAACCACTATTAAGTCATTTGTCAGACATTTTTTTGATAGAATTACTTCTAAAGATTTTCTCTCTCACATCAACATGCCACTATCCCCAAACAATTATATTTTTTTTGGAAAGGTAACTTAATTACCTTTAACACTATTTAAAATGTCAACAGGTTTCCTACATAAGAAAAGGAAATAAAAAGAAATTTAAATCAAACCACATCATTGGTAATTGATTGACTATTATTAATTTATACAGAAACAATATCGTTTATTTTAATATAATTAACAAGACCGTTAATATCCAATTAACTCATTATTTTGCTTACAGCTGTATTAATAAATTATCCAAACGGAGTTATTGTAGTCATTTTATTGTTGGCGCTTTATGATTACCCAACAATTTTCTATCGGGATCACATACATTTTTGATGAATATCAGTGCCTACGCCGCTCATCAATATCGGGATATTGACAATTCTAAGAGAATTAAAAACAAGTAAAAATAAATTAATGTTATGCTTTTTTAAGAAAAACAAAGGTGATTTGTGACTTATAACATATTTCACAAAATGAATTAATATCTTCAAATTATTTAAAATGCAAAAAACGCTGTCGTTAATTATACCCTTAACCCATTAAAAATGGGTAAAAAGGGTATAACGGTTTTGTGCAAATGTATGTAACAGGCAGAAGGAAGCATCTCCGACCACATAAAGTATATGTATTCTTGATCAGCATCAACAGCCGAGTCGATATAGCCCTGTCCGTCTGTCCGTTCTTCTGTCTTTCCGTCCTTCCGTCTGTCCGTCTGTCCGTCCGTCCGTCTGTATGAACACGCGGATCTCAGAGACTATAAGAGCTAGAGACTTCAAATTTGGAATATAAGCTCTCGTGTACCAGGCGCAGATCAAGTTTATTTATCGATAACTGTCTTAGTTTCTGAATTATCGATAGATTTCGATTTACGATAGCAATAAACTCCACAATTTAAGAGGCAGAGGCTTATTCTTGATACGTAATATGCATATACATATTATTGATCAATTGCCGAAATTTCATTAAGATCGGATAAGAAACACCAAAGTTATAGTCGAAAATTTATTCTCATATTGATCTCATTTCTATCAGCAGCCGCAAGCATTTTCTGTATGCATAAATAGGCGAGCGCATGTGTGAGAAAGAGATAGCATGATAATCGACGCTAGCGTCAATATATTTGTGTGTATTCTGCAGAACCCCGATAACTACTATTTCGTGTACGTGTGTATGTGTGTATGCATGTACGTATGTGCACGTGTTTGTAGCCATTCAGTTCGGGCAATTAAATGCAAATCATCTTAAAGGGAAATTTTCCAAAAAAAACTAGAATATATTTAACAACTGGGTTAAGGGTATATCGTAGTCGAGTTAACTCGACTACAGGATCTTTCTTGTTATTATTTTACTTACTGCTTGAGTTGCCAAAAGGACCAGTACGATTAAAACAGCAAATATCATTTTTGTTGATTGTTAAATTTTAATGTAAAACACTTGGCTTATATACACTTCAAAAGGCGACATAATTAAATTAAGTGTAACTAATATGATAAACAATCCCTGCAAAATTAAAAATAACGCGGAAATAAAATTTGTTTATCACCAAAACCATTATTAAGTCATATGTCAAGCATTTTTTTGATAGAAGTACTTCTAAAGATTTTCTCTCTCACATCAACATGGCACTATCCCCAAACAGTTGTATATTTTTGAAAAGGTAACTTAATTACCTTTAATAGTATTTAAAATATCAACAGGTTTCCTACATAAGAAAATTAAAAAGGTGCTTTATTGGTTCATGCTTGACGATTATTAAATCATACAGCGACAATATCAGTTATTTTAATATAATTATCGCACATTTCTCGAATCTAATTGCTCTTTTTTGCAGAAGGCATATATCCTATATACCAGACTGGAAATTTTTTTAATAAGTAAGTGACCCTAACTAAATATGTTACATTTTAAGATATTAATAAATACAACATATTAATATGATTAATGTTTTCCCTCCTCCACCGTTGTGCCTTAGGTGGTCTTTCTCCGGGGTCCATGTCGTCTACGACCGCTCTAAGAAAATTAAAATGTGAAAATATTAATTAATAAATAAAATGATAAAAAAATGCTGTGTCTCTTTGGTTTTTATTATTTTACTGCTTGACCTGACAAGGAAGAGAAGATTTAATGTTTATATACCCTTCAATATGTGAAACAATTAAATTAAGTATGGACAATTTGCTAAACATTCCCTGCAAATTTTTAAATATTGCAGAAATAAAATTTTGCACACAACCAAAACCACTATTAATTCGTGAATATCATTTTGATATTAGTATTACATTAGTTTTTATTTATATATCTACCACCCCAAACAATTCTATACTCTTTGGAGTAATTTAATTAGCTATACCATTAAAAATGTCTACATAACAAAACAAAAAATGTACTTTAAATCAAATCTCATCATTGGTACATGATTAATTCATATAAAAATAAGATCATTTTTTTTAATCTAATTAACACGATTGTTAATATTGAAATTATAAACCAAAATCACTATTACTTACTGCTTGAGTTGCCAAAAGGACCAGTACAATTAAAACAGCAAATTTCATTTTTGTTGATTGTTAAATTTCAGTATAAAACACTTGGCTTATATACACTTCAATAGGCGAAACAATTAAATTAAGTGTAACTAATGTGATAAACAATCCGTACAAAATTAAAAATAATGTGGATAGTAGTACTTTCTGTACCTCTCCTCTATGCTTCGCCCCGGGTAGTTTTACGCCAATTCCTTTTCTATGAAATTTAAATTGAAATAATTATTATCAATATTATGCTTTTCTAAAGTTGAACGGAATGAAATTATGACTTATAAATTATGACTTATATAACGTTTCTCTTTATTTTACTTACTCCTATACTTACAAATAGGACCAGAACGATTAAAAGAGAAAATTTAATTTTCTTAATTCTTAAGTTACAACGAAAGACACTTATATACCCGTCAACAAGCGAAACAATTCAATTAAGTAGGGCTAATTTGTTATGAAATCCCTATATTTACTTATCGCACGTAAAACATTCTTCTGATAGTAATTCTTTCTGGAGGTATTGCTTTTATATCAAAATGGTACTTTTATACTTTTTGTAAAGGTGACTTAATTACTTTTAATACTTTAAAAAATGTCATTAATTTTGTACAAAAGAAATCAAAAACGAGAGAGAACGTTGCAGTCGGACCCAACCGACAGCGAAATACTATGATACCATAATTTGTGTGCAGCCAAGAAATTCTGTAAAAGTGTACCTTTCAGATTGAGGTAGATATAAGATAGTAACTCTTCTTCGAAGTTTTGCAACCTTAGCTCTTAAATTACGGAAGCTTTTCGAGATTTTAGCCGAAAGAGAAGGCATGGTTGAAAAACAGTAAAGAGAAGGTTCCTAATAATCTTAGTTTCAATCATACATTTAAAGTTGAAAACGTGATTTTGGGTCGGAACATAATTCAAAATTATAGTCCCAAAATCGGCATATCGGCATATGGGCATAGGTCGAACCTTCGAAATTACATAACTTCGTCAAAACTCAACGCATTTTCAAAAACAAGGGCGTTTTAATCACAAACAACAGTTTTCAGCAATTTGAGAGCTTAAATTTCAAGGTAATTTTCCAATAGTATAGCTATACATCGCATACACAGACTAAAAAATTTCAAATGAATGTATGACCCTAAGTAAATATATATTAATGAATGTACGCACATCAATTTATTATGTTTGAGAAGTGTTACGCCATATTTTCCAAATCGAATAATAAGACAAACTGGTTTAATGTTTCTCCATCTATTAATGGCCTTCAGGTTAGCAGGATTTTATCTCCCACTTCTGCCAGACAAGTTTACTTGATCTACCTGTATTGGAGGAAAGCGGATCTTCGGTGGTCGTCTTTTACAGCTCTAAAAGAATTCAAATCAAATAAATATAAATTAACGTTATGACTTTCTAAAGTGGATCAGAGGTGAATTTTTACTTATAATATATTTAACAAGATGATTAAATATCTTCATATTAAATCCAAAACAAGAGAGAAAGTCGCAGTCGGACCTAACCGACAGCAAAATATTATTGAATTGCGGGAGATATAGTATATGTTTTAATTTTCAAGTCTCTATATCTATACCTTCGGTATCATAATATAAAAAACAATGTATCTTTTTTCTCTTTATTTTACTTACTACTTGAGCTGCCAAAAGCATCAGTACGACGACGATTAAAACAGTATATTTCATTTTTTGTTTAATTCCTAACTTTCAATTTAGGAGACTCGACTTATATACCCTTCTATAGGCGGAACAATTAAATTAAGCATGGCTAATATGTTATAAGGTTGGTAGATTATACGGTTGTAGACCCAGGTCGACACACATAGGCCCGTTGTTGTGCAGTGTGGATAGAGATTTTGACAGAAAGGTTAATAGAAAGAAAGAAACGGAGGAAGAACCGAATTCTACTGGACTAGACAAACATAAAACAACCAAGCTTCCAGCGGGATTCAAACCCGCGATTGATTGTGTTGTAAACGATGCAAAGATTCAATGCTTACGACCATCAAGCCTTCTAATGTGTTATGAAATCCGTACAAAACTTAAAATAATGCGGAAATAAAATTTGCCACTATTCATTCGAAATATGAACTTTCTGGAGGTTCTTTTTATATTTTATATTGGTACCTCCCCAAACAATTCTATAATTTTTGCCTTTATCAAACCAAATTATTGAATATTACTACATTGTTGATGATTTTTAAAACGCTATAAATATCATTATTCTAATGTCAATATACATATACATATACAGACTAAAAATTCTCAATTGGATGTATGACCCTAACTAAATATGTTTTATTTTGAGATATTAATAAATAAAAACAGATTAATAAATGTACGAGCATCAATTTATTTATGTTTGAAAAGTGTTACGCTATATTTTCCAATTCGAATAATAAGAAAAATTGGTTTAATTTATTTTCAGCTAATAATGTCCTTCAGGTTAGCAGGATTTTATCTCGAACATGGAAACCAGAAACCCTTTGGTCTAGTCTACTTCTAGGAGAATTAAAATAAAAAATCATTTTTAATTAAGTTGAACGAAGTGAAATTATGACTAGTAGTATATTTCTCAAGATGAATAAATATTTTAATTCATGTAAAATTAAAAAATCGCTGTGTCCCTATTAGTTTTTATTTTACTTAATCCATTGTTTCCCAACATGATCAGAACGATTAAAAGATAAAATTTCATTTTAATTTTTTCTTTTTCTTTGAAATTGTATTTGAATCGAATTAACACGACCGTTAATATCTAATTAACAGATTACTTACTTTACAACTGTATTAACAAATGAACAACAGTTTTCTGCAATTTGAGAGCTTAAATTTCAAGGTAATTTTAGTATAACTATACATCGCATACACAGACTAAACAAGATAGAACGTTGCAGTCGGACGTAACCGACAGCGGAATACTATTATACCTTAATTTGTGTACAGTTAAGAAATACTTGAATTGCGGGGGATATGGGCGTTTATCGGTTTTGGGGGCGGAGGAGGTCGGTCTCAGTAATATACCTTCTAAGTTTGGTAACTTTAGCTCTTAAATTGCGGGAGATGCAGGCATTTATCGTTTTTTGTGGGCGGGAGTGGGCGTTCCAAAATTTTGTCTCCACATTTATGAATGGTGTTACTAGCAATATACCTTTAAAATTTGGTGACTTAAGGTTTCAAATTGCGTGAGATATATGGGTTTATCGATTTACACCAACAGGTGTATCGGTTTAAATAGGTGGAGTGGGCGTGGCCATCCAATTTTTTTATCGATCTTTTGGGGGAGTTACCAGTAACATACCTGCAAAATTTTGCGACTCTGGCTTGCAAATTACGGCAGATATGCGCATTTTAAATTTCTAGGGACGAAGTTCCTGGGGGCGGCGGATGTGGGCGTGGTCCAAAAATTGGTATGCCAATCTTTGGAGGAGGTTACTAGCAAATTACATTCCAAGTTTGGTTACTCTATCTTTAAAATGTTCGGAGATATACGGAGTTATCAATTTACAATCGGAATTGTCGATTATAGGCGCAGGTGTGGGCGTGGCACCACAAGTTATCGGTTCTTAAAGGCGACTACCAGTAATATACCTACCAAATTTGACTGAAACTGCGGAAGATATAGCCATTTGAAAATTTGAGGGGCGGGGGTGATGGGGGCGTCGGAGGTGGGCGTGGCACATGCCAATCTTTCAAGGATCTCGCCAACAACCTACCAACCAAAATTGGTGACTGTATTCATTAAATTGTAAGAGATATGGGGACTTATGGATTTGCTAAAATCGATTTTCGCGGTTTTCTAGCTCCCTAGTGGACGTAGGTCCAAACCCAGGACACTTTAACTTTTGAGGGTACTTTCCAGTATACGTTTCAAGTCTCTATCTCTAAGGGTGCCGAAGGAACGCGCGTTCATACAGACGGACAGACAGCATGACGGACATTGCACAAAACCAATATACTATTATACCATTTTGGTATAATAGTATAAAAATTTCAAATGAATGTATGACCCTAAGTAAATATGTTTAATTTTGAGATATTAAGAAAAAAAAATATGAATGAATGTACGCACATCAATTTATTATGTTTGAGAAGTGTTACGCCATATTTTCCAAATCGAATAATAAGACAAACTTGTTTAATGTTTCTCCTTCTATTAATGGCCTTCAGGTTAGCAGGATTTTATCTCCCACTTTTTTGAGAAAATTTGTTTATTTCATTTACCAGGCCATTTACCATCTCCTTTTGGAGGCTTGGTGAACCTCGGTGGTGGTTGTTTTTTACAGCTCTAAAAGAATTCAAACCAAATAAATATAATTAACGTTATGACTTTCTAAAGTGATCCAAGAGGTGAATTTTGACTTACAATATATATTATAGCAAGATGATTAAATATCTTCATATTAAATCCAAAACAAGAGAGAAAGTCGCAGTCGGACCTAACCGACTGCGAAATATTATTAAATTGCGGGAGATATAGGCATTTGTCAGTTTTTGGAGGCGGAAGTTAGCGAGATCCAAAATTTGTTTTCCAGATTCTTTAAGGGTGTTACTAGCACTATCCCTTTTAAATTTGGTGAATTAAGCTTTAAAATTGCGTGAGATATATGGTCTTATCGATTTTTAGGTGAAGTGAGCGTGGTCAATTTTTTATCGATCACTTAGGGGAGTTACCAGTAACATACTTTCAAAATTTTGTGACAAATTATGGAAGATATGCGCATTTCAGAATTCTAGGATTTGGGATGAGGTTACCAGCAAGTTACCTTCCAAGTTTGGTTGATCTATCTTTTAAATTATGGAAGATACACTTTCCGAAATATTGGCATTGTCGATTATGGGCGCAGGTGTGGGCATGGCAAAACAAATTTGTTATCGGTTCTTAAAGGCGACTACCAGTAATATACCAACCAAATTTGACGTACCCAAATCAAAAACTGCGGAAGATATAGCCATTGGCATATGCCGATCTTTGAAGGACATCGCCAACAACCTCCCAACTGAAATTTGTGACTGTATCCATAAAATTGTGGTATATGTAGTATTATTGATTTGCGAATATCGATTTGATCGATTTTCTAGCTCCCTAGTGGACGTTGAAATCCAACCATGACACTTTATCTTTTGAGGGTACTTTCAAGTATATGTTTTAATTTTCAAGTCTCTATATCTATACCTTCGGTATCATACTATAAAAAACAATGTATCTTGTTTATCTTTATTTTACTTACTACTTGAGCTGCCAAAAGCATCAGTACGACGACGATTAAAACAGTATATTTCATTTTTTGTTTAATTCCTAACTTTCAATTTAGGAGACTCGGCTTATATACCCTTCTAAAGGCGGAACAATTAAATTAAGCATGGCTAATATGTTATAAGGTTGGTAGATTATACGGTTGTAGACCCAGGTCGACACACATAGGCCCGTTGTTGTGCAGTGTGGATAGAGATTTAGACAGAAAGGTTAATAGAAAGAAAGAAACGGAGGAAGAACCGAATTCTACTGGACTAGACAAACATAAAACAACCAAGCTTCCAGCGGGATTCAAACCAAAGATTCAATGCTTACGACCATCAAGCCTTCTAATGTGTTATGAAATCCGTACAAAAATTAAAATAATGCGGAAATAAAATTTGCCACTATTCATTCGAAATATGAACTTTCTGGAGGTTCTTTATATATATAATATTGGTACCTCCCCAAACAATTCTATAATTTTTGGAAAGGCAACTTAATTGCCTTTATCAAACCAAATTATTGAATATTACTACATTGTTGATGATTTTTAAAACGCTATAAATATCATTATTCTAATGTCAATATACATATACATATACAGACTAAAAATTCTCAATTGGATGTATGACCCTAACTAAATATGTTTTATTTTGAGATATTAATAAATAAAAACAGATTAATAAATGTACGAGCATCAATTTATTTATGTTTGAAAAGTGTTACGCTATATTTTCCAATTCGAATAATAAGAAAAATTGGTTTAATTTATTTTCAGCTAATAATGTCCTTCTGGTTAGCAGGATCTTATCTCGAACATGGAAACCAGAAACCCTTCGGTCTAGGCCAATTAGGCCTCTAGGAGAAATAAAATAAAAAATAATTTTTAATTAAGTTGATCGAAGTGAATTTATGACTTGTAGCATATTTCTCAAGATGAATAAATATTTTAATTCATGTCAAATTAAAAAATCGCTGTGTCCCTATTAGTTTTTATTTTACTTACTGCATTGTTTGCCACCATGATCAGAACGATTAAAAGATAAAATTTCATTTTTATTTTTTCTTATTGTTTGAAATTGTAAGAAAATGTAAGATACTTGGTTTATATCCCTTCAAAAGGCGAAACAATTCAATTAAGTATGGCTAATATGTTATTCAATCCATAAAAAATTGTAAATACTGCGGAAATAAAATTAGCTTACCACTAAAACCATTGTCAACTCGAACGTTAAAAAGTTGTTGATAGTAGTAATTTGTGGGGGTATTACTTTTATACCAACGTTGTTGGTATAAAACAACAATTCGGTATTTTGTTAAATATATTTTAGTTTTTTTGGCAAATTTCTCTTTAAGATGATTTGCACTCAAATGTTCAGTTCTGCAAGAACATTTCTTACAGAGTATTTTTGCTCACAAGCAGAACATACATAAATACACACATACACACGTACACGAAACAGTACTTATCGGGGCTCTGTAGAATACACACAAATATATTGACGCTAGCGTCGATTATCATGCCATCTCTTTCTCACACATGCGCTCGCCTATTTATGTATATGTATACAGAAAATGCTTGCGGTTGCTGATAGAAATGAGATCAATATGAGAATATTTTTTCGACTATAACTTTAGTGTTTCTTGCCCGATCTTAATGAAATTTCGGCTATTGATCGATAACATGTATATGCATATTATGTATAAATTAGAAGCCTCTGCCTCTTAAATCAGAAATCGAAATGTATCGATAATTGAAAAACTGAGGCAGTTATCGATCAAATAAAGCAAATTTCAACTCCAAATTTAAAGTCACTAGCTCTTATAGTCTTTGAGATCCGTGTGTTCATACAGACGAACAGACGGACAGACGGACAGACAGACGGACGGACAGACGGACTCGGCTGTCGATGCTGATCAAGAATATATATACTTTATGTGGTCGGAGATGCTTCCTTCTGCCTGTTACATACATTTGCACAAAACCATTATACCGTTTTTACCCATTTTTAATGGGTTAAGGGTATAAAAATGAATTTAAATCAAACCTCATCATTGTTAAAATTATTAATTCATACAGAAACAATATCGTTTATTTAACAAGACCGCTAATCTTATTAACACTGTATTAGTAAATTAACGACAGTTTTCCCCAGTTTGGATTCTTAAATTTCAAGTTAATCCAAGCGAAGTAATTTCTAGTAATTTAACCTACGTTGCTTTCAATGATTACCCGCAAGTTTTCTATCGGGATCACATAAATATTTGATGAATATCAGTATTCGCTATGAACATCATTATTCTAATGGCACAGCGATAAGTTCGAATAATTCTCGAATCTCATCTATGTAATTTACCAATCATATATATTTACCATCTATACATATATACATATTTACCATCATCATTGTATATACAGACTATACATTTTTAAATGAATGTATGATCCTGACTAAATATGTTTAATTTTGAGATTGAATTAATAATACATATTAGAAACGAAAGCACCTCAATTTTTTATGTGTTAGAAGTATTTGCTTTATTTTACGATTAGCATATTAAGACAAATTGGGTTAATGTATTTACACATCTAACTATGGCCTTTTGGTGCCATTGGCGGTATTTTATCTGCCGTCATTTTGAGAAAAATGAATGCAGGGGAACTCATTGCTTATCAGCTTTGCCTGTTCTTTTGCTTTTAGCGGCCTTGTTTCCAGCTTTTTGACAACTCTAAGAGAATTCAAAACAAATAAATATAAATTAATATTACGTTTTCTTAAGAAAAACAGAGGTGAATTGTGTCTTATAACATATTTCACTGCTATAAGCTCTGTGTCTTGGTTTTTTTTATTTTACTTACTGCTTGAGTTGCCAAAAGGACCAGTACAATTAAAACAGCAAATTTCATTTTTGTTGATTATTAAATTTCAATGTAAAACACTTGGCTTATATACACTTCAATAGGCGAAACAATTAAATTAAGTGTAACTAATATGATAAACAATCCCTGCTAAATTTAAAATAACGCGGAAATAAAATTTGCTTATCACTGCTATTAAGTCATATGTCAAGCATTTTTTTGATTGAAGTATTTCTAAAGGTTTTCTTTCTTATACCTACATGGTACTATCCCCAAAAAATTCTATATTTTTTGTAGAGGTAACTTAATTACCTTTAATAAATTTTAAAATATCAACAAGCTTCATGTACATGTACATGGTACATGTTTGACGATTATTACCACCATTTTTCTATCGGGTTAAATGCATTTTTATGGATATCAGTATTCGCTATTAATATAATTATCCTATTCCTATTATGCTATCGTCCATGTGATTTACCAATCGCATAATAATCGCATAATGATAATAAAATAAACATAATAAATAAACATGTTAATAAATGTACGCAAATCAATTCCTTAATTTTCAATGTATGATACTTCTATACCCATCAATAGGCTAACAGATATATAAAATGTTTTACAATCCCTAGAAAATTTATAATAATGCAACTAATAAAATTTGTATCTAAGAAATTGATTTGATCTGTGTTGCTTTGTGTGATCTATCGAGTATTTAATGTTATTGTATAATATATATTGTTATAATATAACTAAAGATACATTTGTAATAAAAGTTTCTAAAATGAACGATACCTTAAAAAATCTGCCAGTCAATCCGTATTTCATATTCCTTGCCCAGTTTCGAGAATATCTTGAAAAACGTGGTGTCAGAAATATTAAAGTCACCACGATGGCTCGAGAGGCTGGTAAGAAGTGGCGCCAAATGAGCAGCTCTCAAAAGGCTGTTTATATAGAAATTGCACAAAGAAATCGAGAAGCACGTAAACGAATACATACAATTAAAACAGAAGTGTAAACAAAATTCTATATAAAAATTAATAAAATTAATTTTTCTACGTTGGCGCACACAATTGCACAAAGAAACCGAGAAGCACGTAAACGAATACATACAATTAAAACAGAAGTATAAACAAAATTCTATATATAAAAATTAATAAAATTGAATTTTCTACGTTGGCGCCCATTTTTCGTGTGATTTGTAATCGATGATCATTATCGATTGCAAAAAACGCACACTTCCCAACACTATAATGCAGCGACAACACATTGTGTGAAAAGTAAGAAGGTTTGTCGCACAAAGTTAAAATGAGTTCCGGGTTTGTTACTGAATCCGAGGCGGCAGAAGTACGAAAGCGTCGCCAGGAAGAATGGGAACGCGTCCGGCAGCCAGAAGATCCAATGGAGAGACCCGAGGAGCCTTACGACGGTCGCTCGTTGTATGACCGCCTGAAAGAACAGAAAACCAAAAAGGATATGGAATTTGAGGAGGCACACAAACTGAGTGAGACTTGAGCCTTGTGTCAGTGTGAACAACAACAATTAGCAACAATGTCATATATGTATTTAGAGAATCTAATACGCGGCCTAGACGATGACGAGGTGCAGTTCCTGGAGCTGGTAGATGCACACAAAATGAACGCGGAGCGCCAACAGATGCGTGACGAGGAGATGGAGCTAAAAGATTTTCGCAATCGCGTCGAGAAACTGCATGAGGAGAGTGTCGATAAGGTAAATTCTGCTTAAAGTCTGGTTATATGGGTTATTTAATTTTTTTTTGTGTTTTAGAAAATACAAGCGGAGCTGAAGACGACAGCTAAATCCATTGGTGCTCCTGCCACAGTCCGCAATACACAAAAATCACTCTTGGCTCAGGGCATTAAGCGTAAAAATGGTGAATTGCCGACCACCAGCAAAATGTGCAGAGTAGAGCAAGAACAGCAGGAAACACAAGCTGTATCAGCAGAGAAACCAAGGGCAGCTGCATCAACGGCCGCTCTATGTCGCATTAGCACTACCAAACATGACGTTGGTGGCCTCAAATGCATCGCCATATTGCCGGGCATTGCATCCTACACGGATTCGAGCGACTCCGCATCGAGCACCGAGGATGAGGATCATGGCTGCAGTCTGGTTGATATGTGTGGTCGGAAAATGCCCAAGAAGAAACAGTGCGCCGAGTAAATCAAAAATTGGATTTTATTTTGGTGTGTGTATTTTTGTATTTGTATAGGGGGCAACAACAACAAACACAGTTTTTTATTGGATTCTTAATTAATTAATGTTTGCTGCAGCGAATTATATAAACTAGAGGATAAAACGGTTGCTATTCTACGTGTCCTTTTTCTTGTTGCGATTGCGGTTCTTTACATTGGTTGCCTCATAGAAATTGCTGCCAATCTTCTTGCGCATCTGACTCCGCTCTAGCGCACGCTTCTGTTTGGCATTGAGGCGTGGCTGCTTAGAGGTTCTCGGACCATCATCATCCTCGCTGTCGTCCAGCTCATCGGAATCACCTGGTTGCAATTTCGAGACACGGAATTTACCGGACGATGTGATCGCTAGCTGTTGGGTCTTCTTTGTCTTCGATTTCTTGTGGACGACACGCTGCAAATCCTCATTGTATTCATCCTCCGAATAGAAATTATCGGCACCATCACTGGAGTCATCATCCATCTCGGGATTAACCATGCGTGCCTTTTTGCGGGCTGCACGCTCAGCTTTCTGCTGCTCCAGCAGCTCCAAGTCAATATGCTCCAGTTCGCGCTCATCTCGCTGCTCATACTCCAAACCGACGCGAATCTTGCGGAAATCCTGAATCTGCTTAAATTCACGCGCCCTTTTCACTGACTCGCTGACAAATGTGGGCGCCTCCGACTTGGCATCCCCATCGTCATCAGCCTCATCTTTCACAACAGCAACAGCCTCTTCCTCCGGTGTTAGTTTGCCCTCTAAAGATTTGGGTATGGCGAAGCCCTCGGGCGGCACGTAGAAGGGCAGCTTGCCACGCTGCCAATCGTTAAGCACCATGCGCGCCGTAACCGTTATGTCTGGTTCGCCTCCTTTGAGCAGCTTGCCCGTCTTCTGAGCGAGCTGCTCGAGGAAATGTGTCCCTGATGTCCAGCTTTCAATCTTATAGTTCTTGGCAATGTACTCTTTGCGTACACGCTGCAACACAGTCTCAACATAATCCTCCGGATTGGTAACCAACTCCACGCGGACTACACCTTTTAGCACCTTCTCCGTGTCCGTTTCGGCGGAGGGGTAAACAACGCCGGGACAATCGATGAGGAATATACGTTTCATTAGCGTTATATATTGCCAGACTTTCGTCTCGCCAGCAATCGGTGCCACATTGCAAACCTTCTTGGACCGAAGCGCATTGATGACGGAAGATTTGCCCACATTCGGATAGCCAATGAATCCAACGCTGATCTGTTTCTTGTCCATGTGCAGTTTGCCTAACTGACGGAACAGGTTGATCAGTGCACCTGTCAAATATTGTTTTTATAATGATATATAGAATATTTATATATAGACTATTTCACTACTCACCCTTGCCAAAAGGGTGCTGCATCGAGGCATGAAATGCAATTGTTGGATACTCCGCACTGAGAATGGCCACCCAGCGCTGTGTCACCCATACTGGCACCAAATCCACTTTGTTCAGTATGAAGAAGAGATGCTTGTGTGGCTTCTCCTTTCGCAAGAACTCCTCAATATATTTGGAACGTGTGCCCATGGGATCACGTGCATCGAGCACCTGCAGCAGCACATCGGATGCATCCACAACTTTGTGCAACTCATTCCAGATCCGTCTACTCTGACCCGCCCCGAAAACCCAATCACGCACCAACTTCTTCTCGCCAGTATCCTCACGGATGAGATCCACATCTTTGTCAGCATCATACTGATCGGCCTGCTGATCAGCAGCACGGCTCAAATCTTCCAGATCTCGCACCTTAAGGCTGACACGTTTACGCTGCTTTTTTGGTCCAAAGACACTGTCGAAACTCTCCGTTTCCAACAGATGAACACGTTGGTATTTGGATGCCTCGTTGAGCAGGGTCACTGGCAATTGGGATGGCTTCATTATAACCTGATACGGATCCTTTACAGCTTTGCCAATCTCATCCTGAAACTTTTGCAGTGCCGTCTGCGAGATGACGCGCGAATTGCTGAACCATTTCGGTGTCGGCTCCACTCTGGCCATTGTGCCAGCAGGCAGACGACCCTAAAAAATAGAATAAAATATTAGCAAACAGGTAATTTCCCTCATCGTTGGGAATCCTTACCTGAAACGGTGCCGGGGTAAGAATTTTGCCAGTGCGATCACGTTTGGCCTTAAAATTGCGATACATCTGCAGACGCTTGATGGTGCCCTTCGTGCGCGGATGGGCGACACCTTTGAGGCCACTTGTCGGCCGCTCCGGATTCATGGAGTGATTGGAATGATTGAAACCCTGCGTACGGGGTTTGCCCGTTGTGCTGCGCGTTTTCGGCATCGTGTTTGTTTTTTTTGGTAAATTACGTGCGATTTAGTGAAATTTAAGTGCTGCAATTGAAGCACGCACGTATCAAAACAAACACGTTCCGTTCTCAAAAGAAAGGTTAGGTTGAAGGATTGTTTTCATTTCGGTACACTATCGATATTCGCAACACTTTGCTTATCGATAAGCAATACACAATCGATCTTAATAATAAATTATTGCTGCACTTGTTTGTTGAAATTTAAATATATAGTAATATCTTAATTATCACATATTTAAATTGTTTTTTTTGTTACATTGTTTTTTTATGGAATCATTACCAATAACTTCTTATCGATATTAACACAGGCTTTGAATTGGAGTATCTGGAGTGCTGCCAGACTACTATGATTCCAGTTAACACAATCAGTCTGGTTACTCTCAATCTTATACCCCGCTGCAAATAGCAATATGTCCACAACCTGCGGAGTTAATAAATTAAAGCATGTATATTTAGCAATTTAATTTAATGAAACTTGCTTATGCTCTGGAAAGCGTGTAAAGCATACTCCTACATGTTATAACTACCATACAAGAACAATTAAGAGCGACTTATAAATGTTTTTATTAGCAAGTGCTCATATTTATGTGACCAGTTGTGTAGCTCAGAAGTAAGCTGGTTTGTATCCGTGTGGCTGTATGCATATTTGTAGTTGTAGTTGTAGTACATTTCAATGATGGCCACGAGCTGCACGCTGCCTGCATTTTGTAAAGACGGAATTGAAATATAGTTAAAACTAAAGAAGTTAACATATAAATTAATAATGCAGCACGCAAGTGTTAATAGTTTGCAAAAAGCGCGAAATTCGATTAAGCATATGTATGTATTTCATAAGCTCGCTTGCTGTTGCTGTGTACGTGTGTAGGTGTGTGTGTGTGTGTGTGTGTATGTGTGCTTTTTGGAATGTTGCTTTGCACGAAATTCAAATTGTGACCATCCTTGAGATTTTTTGTGATACAGCAATTAAGTGACACAGAGAGAAACCGAAAGAGAGAGACTATGCATAAAAAAAGCAAAATAAAGTAAAAACAAAAAAAAGAAATGGATGAGCACACATTGAATGACCTGTTGGAATGTTCGGTGTGCTTGGATCGCTTGGACACCACATCCAAGGTGCTGCCATGTCAACACACCTTTTGTCGAAAGTGCCTGCTGGTAAGTGTTGGTAAATTTGAACATGTCTTACTTTGTTAATGCTCTTGCTTTTGTTTTTGCAGGACATCGTTGCCAGTCAGCACAAATTGCGGTGTCCAGAATGTCGTGTTTTGGTCAATTGTCGCATCGACGAGCTGCCACCAAATGTGTTACTCATGAGAATTTTAGAAGGTAAGTGTCGTATGTGTGTGTAGGTGTTGTGTTGTATTGTAGGCAGTAGTAATACTTGAAAGTCACCCACTCAAATAGGCATGAAACAAACGGCTGGAAAAAATGAAACTAAAATCGAAGAGCGGCCTACAGCCAAGCCTCAACTGCAGCAGGAGTTGCCAGCCACACAAAAAGCCCAACAGCAGCAGCAGCAACAACTGCAGCAATCTCAACCAGTGCAGCAGGCACCGCCAGCGGAGCAGCCACAGCAAACAGCTCGCCAAAAGCAGCGAAGATTTCTCCTTCCACACGCTTATGCCCTGTTCGATTTTGTCAGCGGCGAAGCGAGCGATTTAAAGTTTAAAAAGGGTGATTTAATATTGCTGAAACAGCGCATCGACAACAACTGGTTTGTGGGTCAGGCGAATGGACAGGAGGGCACATTTCCCATTAATTATGTTAAGGTGGCTGTGGCGCTGCCCATGCCGCAGTGCATTGCCATGTACGATTTCAAGATGGGTCCCAGCGATGAGGAGGGCTGTCTGCAATTCAAGAAGAGCACCGTTATCCATGTGCTGCGCCGTGTCGATCACAATTGGGCCGAGGGACGAATTGCACAGACAATTGGCATATTTCCCATTGCATTCGTTGAAATGAATGCGGCAGCCAAAAAGCTGCTAGAAAGCGGTCCCAGCAATCCACAGCCTGCGCCACTAATGCAACCACAGCAGCAACAACGTGCTTTGCCTGCGGTGCCATTAATTGATCCAACGCACAACAATACAAATGACTCCAGCACAGGGTCCTCCTCCTGCTCCTCGATCAACAACAACAGCAGCAGCAGCAATTCGAGCTCCACATGTAGCTCGAACAATTGCAGTCCAAATCATCAATCGCTGCCAAATACACCCCAACATGCAGCGGCTCTAGCTACTGCTGGTGGTGGCTCTGTGCGTTATCGTGACAAGGGTGCCAAGGAGAAGCGACACTCGCTGAACGCTCTACTGCAATCGGCGCCACTCAGTTTACTGCAAACTAATCGCCATTCCGCCGAGATACTCAGTTTACCACACGAACTGAGTCGCCTCGAGCTCAACACGCAACAGGCAACAACAGCAACAGCTGCTGCAACTGCAGCCACAGCAGCATCGCGTGTGCTCAAAACTCATGTACATCAACAACAATTGCCGCCAACATTGCCTTGGGGCTATCTTGCCCTCTTCCCCTACAAGCCACGCCAATCCGACGAATTGGAGCTGAAGAAGGGCTGCGTTTATATTGTCACCGAACGTTGCGTTGACGGCTGGTTTAAGGGTAAAAACTGGCTGGACATCGTGGGTGTCTTTCCGGGAAACTATCTGACACCGCTGCGCACACGCGACCAGCAACAGCTGATGCATCAGTGGAAATATGTGATGCCCGCAACGGATGCGAATGCGCCAACGTCAACTGTGCAATCTTTGGATGTCCGTCTCAGCAATATGCTGCCCACACAACCACCAGATTTGCCGCCACGACAACAGCAGCAGTCGCAGCAACAGCCGCAACAGCAGCCGCAGCAGCAGAAGCAGCAGCCGCAGCAGCAATCGCAACAGCAACAACAGTCGACTACCAGCTGCTCGGTGTGGACCAAGCCAGTGGAAGCGCTCTTCAGTCGGAAATCGAGCACAACAGCCGAGAGCAGCTGCAAAGCGGACTCCTCTAGTTCCGGCAGTTCGTCCGGCGCTGTGGGTCTAATGCGACGTTTGACGCATATGAAAACACGATCCAAGTCACCCGGTGCGCCACTCCAGCAGCCAGCGCCAAAAGAGTTCACCAGCACAACAATAGAGAGCAATGTGAAAGCTGCGCCACTGCATCCAGTGCATGTCAGGTGAGTTTGCGTGCAATCCACAATCTCCACAATATCCAGCTCATGTTTTTGTCGCCTCACAGATCCGGTTCGTGTCCCAGCCAGCTTCAACAGAGTCAGCCACTGAAGGACACATCTGTTGTGGCTGCTGCTGCTAGCCAACAGCAGTTGCAACCCAATAGCAGCGGTAACAGCATGACCTACGGCTCCCAGCGCATCAAGAGCAACAAGGAGCGACCGCATTTGCTTTGGTTAGTTTGCCATTGATTTACTTAAAGAGGGACTTCTCATTTATTTAAT
Source organism: Drosophila kambysellisi (assembly GCA_035042185.1). Classification (NCBI taxonomy): domain Eukaryota; kingdom Metazoa; phylum Arthropoda; class Insecta; order Diptera; family Drosophilidae; genus Drosophila; species Drosophila kambysellisi. Next base: position 120,052 of record JAWNLS010000039.1, read on the forward strand.
TTATTCCCACTACAGCGCTAGGCAATCTCTGGATGCTGCTACCTTTCAGAGCATGTACAACAATGCGTCGCCGCCAGCAGCACCAAGCCATACACAAACCCAAACGCAGTTGCATGCGAACATGATTATGGTGCCCAATCATCGGAAGAGCCAAAGCCTGGATGCTGGACATGTGCTCGGTGGCAGCAACAGCAATATAAATAGCAACAATGGCGCCAGCCTGATCACTGAGGCAGCCATCAAGGCCAGTGCCACAACAAAGTCCGTCTACTGCACACGAGAGAGGTAAGCTTGGACCTTAGAGAGTGATTGATCCCTTGAAAGATCCTTAATTAATTTGGCTTTAACTTTCAGTCGCTTTCGATGCATTGTGCCGTATCCGCCGAATAGTGAAATTGAGCTGGAATTGCGACCGGGAGATATTATTTATGTGCAGCGCAAGCAGAAGAATGGATGGTATAAGGGCACACATGCGCGCACCCATAAAACTGGTTTATTTCCCGCTTCCTTTGTGGAACCGGATATTTAGTAAATTACAAAAATCTCCATTCCCTGATTATGATAATACACATTCGTGATGAAATTCAAAATTACATACAAAAAACAATTGTCAAAATTTTGAATCGCCGGTCGATTTGTGCTTCCACAAAATGTTTGCCAAACTCGCAAATCTCTTTTCGAAAAAGAACTTTTTAAATACTTTTTATACTGCAGCGCTCGAATACAAATGCTCGATTATATAGTTTTAATACGATTTTCAATCAAAATACTAGCTAGTTAGCAAATAAGTGAAAATTGTACTTAAGATAATTAACGTTTAAATAGTTAATGAAATCGAAACAACGAACAACTCCAAGCGTAGATTCCTTTTGTACTCTACATAGAACTAACAAACTCGTTATGCGTAGTACTTATATTCTATATATATATATATATATATATTAATAATAAAACATATTGTGCAGCAACATGGTATAAGATTTAACTGTTTGAATCGAACCTATTTTTATTGACATTAATCAAACATATTTAACTAATTGAAATATCAGCAGTGCTTTGTCTTCAATCGGTCTTATCGAACTTGGAGCCGTAGATGGGCATGTATTGCAGCACAAGCTTCCAGTCAGTGTAGTAGAGGAGCGCCAGACCAGCGGCACCACCAAATCCTGCACCGGAGCGCACGCTACAGCAAACAAATTAAACAATTTTAGAAATGTTTAAAATTACAAAATTCGTCAAGTTTTGATTATGCAATGGAAATGCGAGTGGCTCTCCATTTATATTTAGAACAATCGTTTTTCTATGCACAAGTGAAACTTTAAAATTACTTACAAGGATGTCGCGATTTCGGCGTGCTTCTTGCCAAAAGGTATGCGAAAAGCCATTTTTGCTACGAATTTAACAAGTTTATTTTCAGATAAATATTCAGTGGCCACTCGTAGTGTGCCCGTATCGCAGATCACTAAAAAATGACAAAGACTGCTTTACACGTCTGCTTATTTAGTGCAACCCTGGCAGCTTAAGCCCTATTGAATAAATAAAAAAAATTATAGTCGAAAATAAATGCTAATTTGGCTTTAACTTTCAACCACTTAACATTAATTGTATTTTCAAAAGTATATACTAATAACTCATATATTACACATGAAAGTGTTGTATCTTTGCAAACGTTGGCAACCCTTGCATGTGGCCTACGTGAATAACAAACAATTAATCAGCGTTTACATTTATTTGCCTTGAAGTTTCTGTCCCTATTGCATTTAAAATAAATTTTGTTAAGATGAAGTTGGCTGTTTTTGGTGACGTGAACACATTTCAACAGTTCCTCCTGTTCAGCGTGCTGCCAACTGTTTTTATTTATCTGTGGACATTAATAACCGGCGACGTTAAGGCAAGAATGCACCAATAGTCAGCTGATATTTTATCCAATTTGATATGCATTTTGTTTTTCCAGAACTTTGAAAACAGCAAGACAGCTTACTCGGTGTACACGGCCAAGGATCCAATCAATTGCTATCAAAACTATGTGGAACAGAAAAAGGATTCATAAATGCCAATTGCCATTGCTAGAAAAGAAATGTATTAAACAAAAATTGTATTAAAAATTACGAAAGATAATACTGATTGCATAGTTTTATTAGTGCGTAGCTGAATGATTCACAGCAATTTCTGAAAAGTACAAGAATATCTGGATAAAACGAACCAATAAATTGAATCGTGAACTTACAAGTTCAGTTCAAATGCAGTTCACAATGTTTATGATTCATGTTCATATGTATGTGTGTTTGTATGTGATAATTTATTGCAGGTGAACAACAACACTTTCTAGTTAAAAACAATACAATAAGTTTTTATAGCAATAAAGTTTGATTTTCGGAAATTTTCAAACACTACAGCAACTTCAAGCAGAGTAAAAACGCCACACAGTCGAAGCAATAAAGAAACAACAACAACACAACGACGCAAAAGGCAATACAATGTCTGAAACATACGGTTTGTGTCCAACTTTTGCAGCTCGCACAAGAATAAATTGTTAATTGCATTTTTGTGTTTACCTCATTTCTAGATTACCTGTTCAAGTTTCTAATAATAGGCAGCGCCGGCAGCGGCAAAAGTTGTCTCTTGCATCATTTCATTGAAAGCAAATGTAAGTAGCAATTAAAATGCACTCCGCACTTTACTCAGCTCGAGAATTTTGCCATAAAATATGTAAATCAGCTTAAGATTATTCAATTTATAATTTGCATTCGTTTCTTATTTATTGCCATTTCCTGTATAAGTTTATCCGAAATTGAATTCTTTCTGCTGATAAGAAACATATATGTATTTTTGTTTACAACTTCGCTTATCTTTGTTTTATTCTTATTTGAATATTATACTTTGAACCTTTCCAGTCAAGGACGACAGCTCGCACACCATTGGTGTTGAGTTCGGCTCACGGATTGTGAATGTGGGCGGTAAATCGGTAAAGCTACAAATATGGGACACAGCTGGACAGGAGCGATTCCGTTCGGTGACACGTTCATATTATCGTGGTGCTGCTGGCGCTCTGCTCGTCTATGACACCACGTCACGGGATTCGTTCAATGCGTTGACTAATTGGCTGAATGATGCACGTACTTTGGCCAGTCCGAATATTGTTATACTGCTGGTAGGCAACAAAAAGGATCTGGAGGAGGCGCGCGACATAACATTTCTAGAAGCGAGCACCTTTGCCCAAGAGAATGGTGCGTTTACACCATCAAATCGCCTAGTTCATATTTATTTTATTATTATTATTACATTAAAATGTTTTTTTTTTTATTTGCAGAACTTATCTTCTTGGAGACAAGCGCCAAGACGGGCGAAAATGTTGAGGAGGCTTTTCTTAAATGCTCGAAGACCATCTTGGCCAAAATAGAGACGGGTGAACTGGATCCAGAGCGCATTGGCAGTGGCATACAATTTGGAGGCGCCGCGCTGCGTAATCTGCAAACGCGACAGCGCAGTATTAATAAACCAGATTGCACCTGTCGCGTGTAGAGAGCTAATCAGATGATCATCATGATCTTCTCATCCGAGTCGCATTGCATGCACGCGAACCATAACTGTGTATTAGTTTAGGAAGCAAAGAAAATTAATCTCATTTAAATTGTAACGCAATCGCATTAGACTTAGTTTAATGTTTGTTTGCCTGATTCTCTTAACATTTATCTCTCACTTGGCTCCAATTGTTAATTGTTTAAAATGTATCTGATGGCATTCCAAAAGATTTTAGTTCGTTGAAAGTGTTAGTTTTTTGTTTTTCATTTAATGACTCATTTATTTTGTTTTTGTGTAACTTCAACTGCTGAATTAATTGTACTAGTTTCACATTACGTTACTTATATAAATTGTAAGCACTTGTAAACAACCAGTGGCGGGCCCAAACAATAACAACAACAACAACAACGAGTAATAAATTTCATTATTAATGCGCCCAGCATTTTGTAAATAAGCCGAGTCAACTTTGAACGTTGACAAAGCGCAAGTTGTAAAGAAATCGAAATAAATTATGCACGCGGTGAATAAAAAACGCATACTAAAATATAAATGTTCAAGTTAAAAACTAGTTTCACGTCGTTTTCTTGAACATAAAAATAAATGAAAAATTCATTTAAAAATCGATTCAAGAACTTTTTGGGACTCAGTGGGAATTTGGCCCATTCCATAACAACAGCATTCGTAGCTGCTCAACTGTCTCAAACTTTCGATTACCCACTAAAACTCGAAAAGAAATTCCATTAAACACCCTACTTACTTTTCCGAAGGCTACAAAGTGACTTCCTTTAATCGCACTTTAACCCCACTTTAAAAACAAAAAAAAAGTAATAAAAATGTTATGTTAATCTTACAAATGTAATTCCTTTTTTAAATATTTTTTAAAACAACTAACTTTTGTAGTACAAAATAAAATTTTATTTTAAATTTTATACCGAAAATATCAAGTGCTTGTGATTGCAGTTGACATCAAACTTAAAGTAAACTGATGTTAAAAAATTATTGTATTTGAATAAGGCATATATTCGATATAGGATATACGAGGGTGGTTTGATGAGTACCTGACCTTGACGCCAGATGGCGCCACTATTGCAATATGACGTGACTATCGTATAGTACATAAACCTAAACAGCCACAGTGAAAATTTCAGTCAAATCGGACTTTTAGTTTTGTTTTCACCACGTGTCAAAGCAGTCGTGTCCACGCATTTTAGAAAAATGGAAAAAGAGCAATGTCGGTCGGTGATTCGATTCTTCTTTTTGGAGGGGAAATCACGCAGTGAAATCAAAGAACGCTTGGATACTGTGTACGGTGACTCTGCTCCTTCGATGACCACCGTCAAAAATTGGTTTAGTGAGTTTCAACGTGGTCGCACGTCCGTTTTTGATGAGCCACGACCAGGTGGCCCGAAAACAGCAACCACGGAGGATAAAGTGAAGAAAATACATGATCTGGTATTGTCAGACCGCCGGTTGAAGGTGCGCGAGTTAGCTGAGACAGAACAGAACGAGTGTTTCATGTCCTACATGAAATATTGGGTATGAGAAAGCTATCGGCGCGATGGGTGCCGCGTTTGCTCACACCAGACAATAAGCGCAACCGCGTGACCACTTCGGAGCATGGTTTGGCGCTGTTAAAGCGTAATCTGAAGGAATTTTTGCGTCGATTCGTGACTGTTGACGAAACATGGATTCACTGGTACACACCAGAGACCAAAGAACAGTCGAAACAGTGGACTTCACCTGGCGAATCTGCCCCGAAGAAGGCGAAAACTGTTCCATCGGCCGGAAAGGTGATGGCCACGGTTTTCTGGGATTCGAAAGGTATTATCCTCATAGATTACCTAGAGAAGGGAAGAACGATTACAGGGCTCTACTATGCCGAACTATTGGGAAGATTTGACGCCGAGTTGAAGAAGAAACGGCCCCATTTGGTGAAGAAGAAAGTGCTCTTCCACCATGATAACGCTCCCGCTCACACCTCCGGCGTCGCCCAGGCCAAATTGGTCGAATTACGCTACGAACTGCTGCCCCATCCACCTTATTCTCCGGATTTGGCCCCTTGCGACTTTTTCTTGTTCCCAAATTTGAAAAAGTCAATCGCTGGGCAGAAATTTCGGTCGAACGAGGAGGTTATTGCCACTACGGAGACGTATTTTGCGGATCTACAGAAATCATATTTTTTAGAGGGGATAAAAAAGTTGGAGCATCGCTGGAATAAATGTGTAGAGCTGAAAGGGGATTATATTGAAAAATAAAAAATAATTTTTCCAAAAATTTTCGTTTTTCTTATGTAGGTCAGGTACTCATCAAACCACCCTCGTATTTCCCATGACTACATTAAAATTATTGAATGTGTTCAAAAAATGGACTCATGCGTCGCATTTTGCAAGCTTTTGTAAAGCATGCTTGGCAGCAGATAGTTTGGCCTGTTTGCCGTTGCTGCCAAATCCGTAGACCTTGATGGTCTTCTCCATGCAGATAAACTGGCAGGTGACCATCACTTGGTTCTTGTCTATGATTGGTGCACTGTAAATGGGCTTTGCCGATTTATGATCGTTGAGCTGACGGACGGGATTCAGTGGCACGTTGCGTGAAAATTCGTGCAGTTCGGGTTCGAAGAGTTTGTAGACCACCTGCCAGGTGGTGTTCAGATCACGGCAATCTAAGTAGACGGCAGCTATCAGGGCTTCCACGACATCGCCCAATGTTTTGGGCACATCCACATTCGTTGATATATTAAATTCACCAATTTCCGGTTTTGTGTCATCCGCCGTAATAGCTTGCTGGCTCATCTGCTGCTCGGCCTCTTCAGCCATCTCCAGTTCATCATCGGAGTCCAGAGGCTCGGGCTTAATATCGCTCTCCTCCATCAGAATGCGTACATGATTTGTAACGCGATGGTTCTGTGTCTCCTGGAAACGGGCAAAGTTCCGTATGGATTCGGAGAGCATGGCATTTTCGGCCAGAATGAAAAAATGGAACCGATGACGTATACAAATACAAGCAAGTGTCGTATTGTTAACGAGGGCGGATCGCAAATCCGTCAATTGACCAGGCGTCATGCGTGTCTTGTGCTCGAATATATAAGCGGAGATTAGGAAATCCAATATGGCATCGCCAACAAACTCCAATTCCTGATAGCAGCCCGTCAACCTGTTTGTGGGATTGGAGGGATGCGTCAGAGCCTGCAGCAAATAGGCACGATCCCGGAATGTATAGCCCAAGTTTCTCTCCAGATCCGAATAATTGATCAGAAACTCGTCGACCTCTCGCTTCGTGATGTTCGTTCGGAATTGTGTGCTGCCCAGCTGCAAGTCGAGCAGCTGGCTCAACGGCTTCCCAATGTCCGGCTTGCAAATGCCAAAGTATTCCAGCATGCGAAAGCCATGTTGCAATCCGTAATTCTTAACGATGACGCCAAGCAGCGCTTCGAGCGTATCAGCGACCGCTTTATTTGTCATCTTCAACTGACCCACACAGAAATCCACTTCGCTGCTGAAATCCATGCCGGAATGCTGATTCGCTCGGCAGCCCTCCATGAAACTGTTGTAGGTACTATTTGCACAATTGCCATTGCCGAACACCTCCTCCTCGCTCACCGTCAAGTTGCGCAAATTGTGCGGGCCAACAAGTGCCGCCAGTTCGGGTTTCTGCTTCCACAATTGTCGCACATTCTGGGGCAGAGTCAAACTGGGTGGCAGCCAAGTGTATTTCGGCGTAAACAATGTGAAGCAAATGCGAGACGGAATGTCCGTATTTCTCATGCAATACAATAAGTTTCGATTCGAGACCAGTGTGGATTTGACCTGATATTAAAGAATATTAATTACTAATTAAATACATCAAATTCATATATACATATATATATATATATATATATAGAGAGAGACAGGAGTCAACATTTTGGAAAAACCCACCTGTGTCAATGTGCCCTCATTCCATTTGGGATACTTGCTGACCAAATATAAAGTGGCGCTTAGCTTGAGAAAGCAGTCGCCGAGCAGCTCAAAGCGTTCCATATCAAAGACATCAACGCTGCCCGAATAGGTGATGGCTGCCAGAAATTCACCCTGTTCCGCTGGTGTGATATGCTCATTGGAGATGCTGCGCTGCAGCACCGACAGCGGCACCTGATGCGACCGGGTGCCATCATTCGCATTATTGGTGGATGGTAGCGCCGGTAAATTGGTTTCCCGCTGGCGGCTGTATATGTTGCCCTCGCGCATCTTGAACTGTCTCTGGGTCCACATATCTTTGTCCTCGATTTCGAGCTTGTCCAGCGAAAACATTTCGCCTTGCGTGAATTTAAACAAATACATTAGCTCTACGGGGTAAGCTTTCATAATAGAGCGATCGATATCAATGGGCTCCATATACTGTTGCCACGGCGTCTCGTGATCGGTGATTTTCAGATTTTCCATGGCTGTTTCGATACTCTTTGTGGGCAGCGGTTCGAGCAGGGAAGGACCCTCGCTCTCCAAATCGTGCGTGGCATTGCCCTGATGATCAACATTGCGGCGCAGCGACCAATCAATCTCCAGCGGACGTGGTCGATAATCGGTGCCATTTTGTGGCAATTTATCCACTCCAAGATATTTGTTAATTTTCACACGCAACGCTTCCGCGTGCAGCATATAATAGACCCGACGCAAAATGCTCGGCAAGAAGAGCAACTTCACCCACAGATCACCGGGAAACCCAAAATTGAAGCACAGCTCTGGTATCAGCATCACCTTGGAGCGTGCTTTGCTCAGCATCGAGGATTTCACCCGCTGTTGCACATAGAAATTCAATTGATCGGTCAACTCGCGCACCTCCAGCAGGAAGTGATCCTGGTGGACAACGTCACCAATATAGTTGCTGTATTTGGACATTGTGAACTTGTAGTAGTTATTCCCCTGCTGCTTATCCTCCATCATGCTCATGGTCGTTAGATCCGTGTGCACCTTGGTGACCAGCATCCGCTTCTCATCATAGTTGGCATACCATTGTGTCACGATTTTGCCCTCGTAATCTTTTGGATTTGGCGGTGGCATCGCCTTGCGCTCTGCCACACTTGTCGGCCGCACCTTGGGCAGCCCGCTGGAAAACTGCTCCACCAATGGCCAATCGAGTCCGCCGCCTGGTGTTGCTGACAGCGGCACAACCAGAAAAGAATTCTCTGCATTGCGTCGATCGAAAACAAAGAATGGCTGCCAAATACGCAAAATATCGCGAAAGATCATCACGTGGAAATGCTGCAATTGATCCAACTGCTGTTGCGTCTTTATGATCAGCTCCTGCGGCTGCTCCGCCACCCGCACATGCATCTTTCCCTGGTGGCTGAACAGCGGCATCTCCGCCAGCCGTGGCAAACGTTTCCTCAACAGCAGCGCATAATTGCCACGTGTCTGCAACGCATCGTAGAGATGGGAAGTGTAATCATTGCGCTCAAATTGTGGTTCCAAAATAATCTCATATGCATAGCAAGTCTCGCCAAGACGCGGCATCGCATCGTATAGCTCCGATGGGCAACGTGTATCGTAGGTATTCATATTTGTAGTTTTCATATCATGAGCCTTGCGCCGAAAGGTCACTGCAAGAGACCATATAGATGAGCTACGCTATACGATTGGGCCATTTTATATTGCTTCTAACACTTGGAATAAGAGCCATTAATATCGGATCACAATATAATCTATATCCGGCATTGGAAAAACCGGTCAAAAAATGAATTCGTTAAAAATTGGTCAAAAAAAGTTAATATCAGAAAAAAGCTTAAGCCTGTAATAGCCATTCTATCTTGCTATTATATTATATGATGATATAGATTCATTTGTGTTAAAGAGATTTTATATCATTATATGTAAACAAAATATGATCGATTTTGAAGCAATCAACGGAGATAAAATAGAAGCAAACAAATAGGCTCAACAAAAAAAATAAATAAATAAATAACTATACAGAAATAAGTATAAGATTAAACAACTTGGACAACAAACTGTATAAAGGGTATGACAGGTAAGTGATTGCATACGCACCATCATCCCCGAATTTTTTCCAGTGCTCAAAGTGAACATTTGCAATGTCGGCGATCCTCTCGTTCACTGTTGTGGGCAGGAAGCGTTCGTTGAGCTCGCCCAGCTCGTACAGCTTGATGCAAGTCTTAAATGCGGCCGAAATTTTTGCCCAACGGCAACTGGACATGGGATCGCTCTACAAGCACAAACAAATATAGATTGGGATTTGGAATAGCAGCAAATTTGGACGCTTACGTAGATGGTATCACGTAGTGCTGAGTTGAGAGGTAAAATGACCGAAACAATGATTTTGCTATGCCAAGCTGGGGAAAATTCTTTGCGCTCATTCGGTTCGACCAAATTGAACCAGGGCAGCACAACTCCAAAGGTATCCGATGGCATCTGTTGGACGTAGCGATGGAGTAATGATAAAGCACTGCTGGGAAGTAGCACGGCGCCATTTTTATTAACATATGGTTTTATTTGATCCTGGAAATGCTCATTAATTTCGTCCATTTGGGGTTCGCAGCGCTCGAGGACTCGTGCGCTTAAATACTCGCTAATCTCGGCGTGTGCCTGTCGATACTGTTGTATCTGCTGCGATATCTTTGGCCTATCCATCTCCGATGAGAACAACACATACGAGGCATCTTTGGAGCGTGCGCGTCCCTTGGTTTGCACATACATATTAAATGTTTTGATCGGATCCAAGATCATCACATAGTTGCATGCCTGGACATCGATGCCCTCCTCCAGCACACTGGAGCACACCATCATATTAGCTTCCCCATTTCGAAACTGATGAATGGCCTGCAATATATATTTGGATAACATTTGAAATTGGAAAAGAATGATTTCAGATAGAATATGTATGTATACCGATTTTGTCCAACGGCGATCAAGAATGGTCTCGAAATCTTGAAAAATGCCATTGCATCCCACCATGAATTGTGGATAAAGAACATTGCGTAACTCTGGCACGGCAGCGATATAATTAAGGAGGAGTCCATAGATGCATTTGCATGTATAGCGTCGCTCCACGAAAACCAGACAACAGATATCCTTGGGATTTTTGTTTGCAAACGTGTTCTTCAAATATTGTAAAAATTGTTGCACTTTGGGCGTGGAGAAATTCATGATAACATCTTCGCTGTCGGTCGCCTTATCATCATCATCGTCGTCAATCAGCTGATTGACCAGCATGTGACGAATCTTATGGCACATTACGTTAACCAAACGGTACGTGTTGCTCATAGCAATTGTCTCCGATTGGCGACGCTTCATATCGAATTCGACGAGCACTGACAGGATCGCAATGGAGCCCGCATAGATGCCATAGGTATCGAGTTGATATAAGAAATCATTAAGCATCAATTTGATGGCACTTTTCTTATTCGAATCGCGTTGCTCTTGCAAACCCCTAGACTTCTTCACCGGCTGATTGGGTATAATCATTAATTCCAGACTCTTCAAAAAATTTGCGATGAGCTTGCGAATTTCTTCAATAACAACAAATGTCTGTTTCCTATCATGGTAGGTGATTAGACATTCCCTCGGCTTTGTCGAGTAACTGCACAGAATATTGGGATTGGGAATTAAGAGTATGATCTGAACTTTCTATGTTTTTGTTTGCTTACAGCATAACATTCTCCATTTCTTTCGTATCGGAGATGGTGACGATATTGCCCCGATATGTCGTCTCCAGCTGCTTTAGCTTTTTGTCCACCTGCTTAATCTCATTGCCTTTGATTAGCACACCGGTCATACCCACCACTCGTGGCAGTGGCATTCCGTTTCCCTGCCTTATTTGGAACAGGCGCATAATCTCATGAAACGGATGATGACCGGTTCCATGATGACATTCATCGATTATCAAAATGCTCACCGACTTCAATTCCAAGTGCTTCTGCAGGAACATGTCCAGTATGACCTGTGCCGTGCCCACAATAACCTTTTAATAGAAATTAACAAAAAATAAATAAATAATCATATTTTATCGACTTTCATCTAAATTTCTTTTATTTGAACTAACAAACATTTAACATAATAACCATTTTTGAGAAACTAACAGGTTTTCATGCAACAACCGACGGCTTATATATATAAATATAGATTTATATAATATATAAAATATATATGTAAAATAATATTTTATATAAATATTATATATATAAATATATTTATATATAAACATTCTATACATATATTTGTATTTTCCTCCTACAAGAAAGTTTAATCAAGACAGCTTAAGATTGTCATAAATGAAGAAAAACATGAGAACAATCTGAGAGTAAATAAAATAAACAATGTTAACTACTACTTATGATATGATGTACACACATAATTTTTTTTTTTGTATCTATATGCAAGTCACTTACTTGGTTGTCTCTAATTTCCTCAGCCCATTTTCCGCGGACCCAATTGTCCACGCCCGATTCGCCGACATATAAGCCAACCTTAAAATTTGTGTGATTTCGCACATAGACGGCCTGCTGGCGGGAGAGCTCAACGGTGTTGCAACAAAACAGAGCCCTTTGTCCACCCTCCTCGATAGATCTGCCAAATGAGAACAAATACGAGTTATATTTATGATAAGCACAAATAAATATACACAAACGGCATGCTTGTAACTATGTTTGTCTATCGAGAGAAATGCCTTACGATTAATTGTAATGTGAATCCAGTTTTCAAAGCTAAAAGCTGTTTTCTTGCTTTAATTATCATTTGATATTTTTCTTGTTGTTTTCTGGAAACTTCCTTTGTTTATCGAACTCATATAAATTGATTTTAAAGTGATTATATCTACAGCAGCATATACATATGCACACACACACACACACACATATATATATATATATATATATATATAAATTCTGACATTTCTTTTGTTCGATTTTTTATTACTAACCTGTCGAAGTTCTGAGAGAATCGCTTGAGCGCAAGGATGGCCACGTAAGTCTTTCCAGCGCCGGTGGGCAAATAAATAATTCCATTCTGTTTTGTAATGTGTTCAACAATACGCAGCTGATAATCGCGAGCCTGTACAAAACGTGAGTTCAAATATAATTTGATATAATATGTATGTAATAAATACATTCCTCCAGATTGTCGTCTTGTTTTTTGTCAGACACCATTTTATCTCTCGTCGCACTGCACTCTTATTTTAATAACCAAGAAATGCACACAAATGCAATTTGCAGTCGTCAGCGGTTCCGTTCTCGCTCCTTTTGATTTGTATACGTTTACGTGGCAATTGTGTATTATATTCGTCTTCTCTATGTAGCCAGAACTATTTATTTTAAGGGGATGCACCGTTTTTTAACCAGGTAACCACCAGACACCAATATGTATAATCGGATGCGGTTTTTAAGTATATTTGTCTCTTTGCTATCTGTTATCTGAGAGCTCGAAACACAATTGAGAAAATGTCTGTATTCCGACAAGTGCATTAGTTTAGATATATCTTTTTGAAACAAAACGAATATTATTCTAGCACATAAAATAAAAAATTAAAAAAAATGTTTGAAGAAACAATTGTGCACTCCGCGAAGCTTTCAACTTGTGTGACTGCTTTTAGACAAAAAGAAAATACTCTAATCAAAGATAATTATCGTTACATAAATATCGATAGTCGTACAACATATATGAATATAATTTAACTTAGGATTTTATGGATATACATTAAGTGCAACATTTATTTTAACTTAAATCGATTTTAATTGAAATATATCTTAGAAGCTTTTTTGATCACTTTTTTGGCAAAGCGAAACTTAATCGATTTTCAATTAATATTTAAACAAAAAACACCATCAGTGACACGTAGCCCTGGATGAATACAGCCCTGTTTTGTGCAAAGTTGATCACACACAAATAATAAAGAATTCGTCATTTCTGTGCAAAATTTGAGCTGAAATTAGTTTGTATCTGTGTCAATTACAATGTTCATAGGCAATTCTAATCACTAGATACGGTAAATAGTGTAAAACAAAGACAAGTGTTTGCGAATAAAACACATCAAGATTGTTTACTATCCAAATACACAAAGCAATAGGCGTTATAAAGGAAAACAATAAAAACAACAATAACAATGGTTGGAATTATTGATGAAGCGCAGCTGTTTTATCCGTTGGGCACACGCATCAAAATAGGCAACAACTATGGCACCGTAAAATACGTGGGCGAGGTGAGCTGGTGAAAAAGTCAATTTTCATTTGTCCCATAATGATTTATCGATTGCGTCCGCTTAACGCAGGTCTGCGGACACATTGGTACCTGGCTGGGCATTGAATGGGATGACGGGATGCGTGGCAAGCACAATGGCATTGTCGATGGCAAACGTTATTTCCAAACGCAAATGCCAACAGCGGGCAGTTTCATACGGCCCGGCAAGCTGGGACCGTGCGCTACGCTGGAGGATGAGGCACGCGAACGTTATCTCAACTATAATGTGAGCAATGTGGATGCAACGCTGATACGCGAGGCCCAGGCATCGTTGCAGGCATCGCTCTTTGAGGTCGTTGGCATGGACAAGATTGCGCGCAAGCAGAGCAAATTTGAGCAGCTAACCGAGGTGTGTGTCGATGAGACGCCAGTAAATGCGGCTGGCTACCTAAAGGACTTGACCCAGCTAACGACGCTCAATTTAAGTCACACGCTCATTTGGAACTGGGAAATTGTTGCTAGCATTACGCAACAGCTGCCCAGTCTTGATAATTTGAATTTGAGGTGAGCTGTGAGATTAACAAGTAAATAATAATAAATAAATATATTTTATTACGCATGTATGTTTTAGCTCCAATCGTCTGGTGTTGCCGACAGAGACCAATATCGCTGAATTGGCGCCGGCTTTTCGAAATTTGAAGCATATCAATTTGCGCAATTGCGGATTTAGCGACTGGAAGGATGTGATGCAGACGGCGCTCTTGTGGCCGGACATTGAGTCACTGGGACTGCAGGAGAATGCACTGAGTCAATTGGCTGTGGTCGATTGTGAGCACATCTTTCGCCAGTTGCGCGAACTCGACTTGCATCGCACAAAGCTGATGGATTTCGATCAGGTGCTCAAGTTGGGCAATATTCGAACGCTGCGCTTGCTAAATCTCATGGAGAATGGCATTGAACAGCTACAGCTGCCGGATTGTGAGCCGCAAAGCAAACTAAATATATTTATTTCGCTGGAACAGCTGAATTTGCTGCACAATCCCATATGGAATGAGGTAAGTTATTACGATTCTTATCGTGCAGCGAATGTAATGATTCCACTTGTAGGCTGATGCATTTAATGAGCTGGATAAATTGCCGCAATTGAAGCGTCTCAATAAAACGCCGCATTTGAAATCGAATTTCGATGAAATGTTTTCCAAGGCTGTGGCCAGCATTGCGGGCCTCCAGTTTGTAAATAAGGCAAAGGTATCTCCCGAGGAGCGACGTGGCGCCGAATATGATATATGGAAAAAATATGCATTGGACTGGCTGCAGGCAAACAAGCTGGGAGCCGATGCTCGGCGTGATTTCTACAAAAAACACCGTACCTATTTAACTATCGTCAATAGTAAGTATTAATTGAAATAACTATTTATTTTGTTGCTTTTATTGAGTTTTATTTATTGTTTTTCTTGGTACACAGAATATGGATCTCCCGCTGATTTTGTGCCGCTCATCCAAGCCAAACAATCGAATCTGATTAAAGTGCGCATACAGTATCAGCAAACTGGTGAAATTTGGGAGAAGAAGGTGCCTCGCATGATAACCGTGCAGACGCTCCAGGGACTGATTATGAAGCGTTTCCATATTGCCGGAATGGCGCCGACCCTCTGCTATATTGATGCCAAACGGCCCGAGCTTGTGGTTCGCTTGGAGAACAGTGCCAAGACACTTGATTTCTATTCAGTGCAGGAGCACGATACTGTTTTGGTTGAATAATGCACCATTCCCTCAATTTTCAAATTTTATTGTGGTATTTTAGCTGTAAAAAAAAACAAAATCAAAAATGCATGGCTTATTATGTGTTTACCTGCAATGCAATTTACAAAATTAATAAGTTTAATAATGTTAGATGCCTAAGTTCAAATTTTCACTATCTAATTATATTTATATGAATTAATGTTTATGTTTTACAAAACAAAAAAATGCACGTTTAAATAACCAAAGTCAAAATTGAATTTATTACGTCGCTTACAATGTAAACCTCTATTATCGATAGATGCCCACTATTTTTGCTGAAATCGATTAATAAATGTATTGAGAAGTGTTGCTTAACATACCGATTACATTGCCAGTCACACAATTTCGCAATGCGCTTATATTGGTTAACAAGTTCCTTAAAATTGCTTAATTGCAATAAGAGCCAATTGTTGGCAATAAGTGTGCGTAATTTGTCACCCAGTATACGGACAAGTGAAGAGAATGCACCGCCACCCCCACCACCACTAACCACTGGTGCTGTGAACAACGATCAAAACAACAACAAAAACTCGCAGCAGCAGCGACCGCTTCACATTGCCGTCATCGGAGTGCCTAATGTGGGCAAAAGCACATTTATAAACAACATCATCAATCACAAGGTGAGTGAAACAAACTATTATGAATTCAGTTAAATATGTTTTTGGTTTAGGTATGCCCTACATCAGCCAAGGTGCACACGACACGCAAAGCGAACACTGCAATTTTGACCAGTGGACAGACACAGTTGGTCTTCTATGACACACCTGGGCTGGTGACACAGCGTGAGATAAGGAAACATCATTTGGAGCAGAGCTTTAAGAGTGCCTATCGCCATGCAATCCAGCATGCGGATATCATTGCCGTCATGCAGGATGCCTCAAATAGCTGGACGCGTAAGGAACTGCATCCCACAGTGCTGGACACGTTGAAGGCCTACGCACAGTTGCCCAGCTTTTTGATACTCAACAAAATCGATGCCCTTAAATCGAAGCGCGTACTTTTGGATCTAATTAAAACTTACAAATGATACGCTGCACAAGAGCAAAAAAACGGCGACTCCAAGTGAAATCCCATTGTTGCCCACAAAAGGGCTGCCTTTGAATCAGCGTGAAACCAATTGGAGTCATTTTAATGATGTCTTTCTCGTTTCCTCGCTGACAGGCAGCGGACTGCAGGAGCTGCAGGATTATTTAATTGGCGCTGCGAAGCAAAGGAGCTGGCGCTTTGCAGCCAATGTTTATACAGATGAATCTCCTGAATCGTTGATTGTGGAGAGCGTGCGTGCTCGCCTGCTTGACTATCTGCCACAGGAAATACCCTACAATCTAAAGTGCGAACTGGAGTATTACAATGTGGAGAAGCGTATGTATTTAGATACCCTATATCCCTTTGGGATATTCTTCTCAGCTGGTTGCAGGTTAACTGCTAGTCGGTCATAATCAACATCTTTTATAATTTACAGATGTGGTTTACACCTCAGTTTTAGTGCAGTCCCACGCCGCGCATTGAGCGTCTGATTTGTGGTGAATCCAATGGTAAATTGCGTCAGATAACAGAACGTGTCACTTCCGATTTGGTGGAAATGTTTGGCCAAGCGGTGTCCTTAACCATATCCACAATGTCCGGCAGCAAGAAGACAACCTAATCTAAGGGGTTGTTGTTGTTTTCATTATTATTATTAACTATATATATGAAATTATAAGTTGTCATATCGATTTACAAGAGTTTTAAGTGAGCAACAAGTTTATCCAATTCGCTGGCGTTTGCCGGACCCAAGCCCAAAACTGTAGCTGTGCCGGCGTCGAGTTGTGTGCGTCCCGCATCCCTCACCAGAGCAGCGATTAGATTTGCCTGCTCCGCTTGCAGTTGCAATCCGGTTAGCTGCTCATAGCTATCCACACGTAGCACAATCTTCGGCTGGCCCATGCGGCACCAGCGTTTGAGAATTGCGTTTTGTACCTCGCTGCCCTGCCCGGCATTTTGATAGCACATGACTGCCGCATGGGCACACTGAGCCGCCGTCTTGCCCTTGCCCATCTTGAGATCGCCGCGTACTATGAGCGCCAGTTTAGTTGTTGTTCCAGCGGCGAAACTTCTGCTCACAATTTTCTGTGCGATTCTATTTAACATTAGCGTATTTTTTGGTCTGCTGATCCACATATTTTTGCATGCACTCCTTGAACTCTTTCACCTTGTCCTGGCACATTCGCCAATCGCCCGTTTCAGCGATGCACTCCTGCACCTTGTAGTGTAGCTCAATGCAGCCGGTTTTCTTTAGCATCAATTCAACGGGATACAGTTCCACAGCGGACATATTTAGCTTATTTTGAATGTTATGAAAGCAATTCCTAGAATCCACAGCCTCGCCGGTGTCAGCATTTACAGCACTGGCTAAGGCATATGTTTGCTATCGATATGCGTATTCAAGCGATAGCTCGATGACATATACAAATGAAAGGCGCCAACATAGTGATTTAAAACCAAATATTGCTTGTGTTGTGTAAGTGATTTTAATAAAATAAATAAAATAAAATAAAAATTATACATATAACACAAGTGCTTAGAAGTTGTTCATGAATAAATACATAAAAATGCAAAGAGTGGAAAATAAAGAGTATTAGCTTAAGAACCAGTCATGGATCAACTTAAAGATCATTGATTTTCTTTCTACAACTTATCCAAATACATTGAAAGTTCAGGCAATCCTGGTTTCAGAGCCTTGCGCAAGCGCGTGTCCTGAACAATCTGATAGGGTTTGCTGTTGAGCTCGCAGGGATCTCCGGGCAGCATTTGCCAATGATCGAACACACATTGCGGAAATGCCTGACCACGTGTATTGGTGCGCAGTTCGGCCGTGAAGCCAAAGGATTCGTTGACCGGTAGATAGGATTTGACCACATACATGGGGGTGCCCGGCACTTGGGCCTCTTCAAAGACATGACCACGTCGTCTACTCAGCACTTTGTGGATGCCGCCAACGGCCAAATTATGGCACTGAATCTCACACAAATAAACGGGCTCCAAAAGGCGGGGACTCGCCGTGATTGCTGCTGCATATAGGCAGCGTCGTGTGGTCGGAATAATCTGACTGCCACTGCGATGCACTGCGTCCGCATGCACCGTTACATCGTGTATATCGTAGCGCACACCACGTAAATTCTCCTCGGCCAGGACGCCCTCCTTGGTGGCCCACTGGAAACCGGCAACGACCGAGTCTTTGATCTCATTCAGATACTGCACCGACTTGGTGCAGTCCACAATGATGTTGGGTCCATTGCAATCAGGACCAAAGCACCAGATCTTGCGCGCCTCACTTACATCATAGGCGTATTTCTCGTTCAAGTAACGTGCACGCTTTTTGAAGTCATCCCGGGATGTGACGACGCCATTATCAATATCCACTGGCAATCCCTCCGGCATGGGCAGTGCCTTCATGGTCAAACGATTATGTTTGTTGCGCGATTTGGACAAACACAACTGGTTGGACTCCTCCAAAACGGTTTCGCGATAAGATACTAGAGGATCGGATGTTTTCAGTGGAATGCCGGCATGATCCTCTTCCAGATCCTTGATGCAGATCTCCAAATGCAATTCACCAGCGCCGGCAATAATGTGCTCACCCGACTCTTCAATGATGCACTGCACCATCGGATCGGATTTGGCCAGTCGTTTCAGACCGATGACTAGCTTGGGCAAATCGGCTGGATTCTTGGGCTCAACAGCAACTCGGACAACGGGTGACACGGAGAACTTCATGACCTTCATGTTGTACGCCTCCTTGAACGTTGTGATTGTGCCTGTTTTGACCAGAAATTGATCCACACCCACTAGACCGCAAATGTTGCCGGCTGGCACATCCTCAATGGCCTCCACAGTGCGACCCATCATTAAAACTGTACGCTGGATGGCCTTCTCGCACAGATCCTCCTTCTTGCCAGGCACATAGTTGGGACCCATGAGGCGGCACTTCTGCCCAGTTGATACCTTGCCGGCAAACACCCTACCAAAAGCGTAGAATCTTCCGATATCTGAGGTGGGCACCATTTTCGAAATGTACATCATCAGCGGTCCCTCGGCATCACAGTTCTTAATGGCGACTGCTGCTTCATCGGTCTGTGGACCTTCGTACAACATTTCCATGCGATACTTTTGCGCCACCACAGGTGAAGGCAAATGGATGGCGATCATCTGCAGCAGCGTTTCTCCAGCCGGCAACCAACTTCTCATCACGGTCTTCAGCAGCACCTTTCCCTGCTGATCCTGCTCCTCCGGCTGCAACTTTACACCGATCTTCTTCAGCAAGTCGGCTATCTCCTCCGTCTTGTAGTTCATGATAGCATCGAAAACCTTGTAAATGGGATCCAATATGTACAGGCAAAATGATCGTTTACTGTCCGCATCCAGTTGTTTTTGCCACTTTCTAGTTTTCGTGTTGAAGAAATTGCTGCCCCAGAGTCTGTAATTAGATTTAAGTGTATAAAATTATATTTAATTATTATTGCAAAAAGGAACGGGTCTAAAAGGAACTCGATGAAACTGAAATTATTTCAAAATCCAAAATTCCGACTTTAATGGAAGAACTCAACGTATTGCAAGAATTTAGACTTGTATCAAAATTTGAGAAAATTATAGAAAAAAAATGAGTCTTCTACATTCCTAAAACGCATCTGCACAAACAAGAAATGTTAAGCATTTTGGTTGACTTACCGTTTCATCAGTTTGCCCACATCAATCTTAAATTTATCGGCATACATTTCGGCGAACTGTTTGAGGGTGAAGGCCCAGCCGTGCAGACCTGATCCAAAGCCAACGGAACCCTTCGCCGGATCGACGGATACTTCACCCATGGGTCCACTCTCGTCGTTATAGGTGGCAATTATTAAATTTACATTCTCCACAATGCGCTGGAATGTTTGATATAGCTCCTCTGAGTCCAGTTGTAGCTCGAGCAGAGCACGATCCATTTTATTCAGAAAGAGAATGGGTCGAATGCGTTCCGCAATCGCTTGGCGCAGAACCGTCTCCGTTTGCACACAGACACCGGAGACACAATCGACAACGACAAGAGCACCATCAGTCACTCTCAGAGCAGCCGTTACCTCCGAGGAGAAATCAACATGACCGGGTGAGTCTATCAAATTAATTAGAAATCCCTTTGTGTCCTTTTCGCGTTGATCCGCTGCTGTAATGAGGCCCAAATCCTTCTCCTGTAGCTCAAAGTACATTGTGATGGCACTGTTAATGTTATTGGGATTCATGATTAGTGACAATTTGAGAAATTATTTTGCATGATTTCAATCTTACGTTGACTTGATCGTAATGCATCGCTCCTGTTCGTCCTTGCGTGTGTCGGTGAATCGCATATTGCCCGCCTTGGCGCCAGCAATAATGCCAGCCTTGGATACCAAAGAGTCCGTCAATGTCGATTTACCATGATCCACATGTGCTATAACGGATATGTTGCGTATGTTACGCCGCTGCTCCATTAAGCCACGTATTTCGTCGAGCGAGAACTTCACCATTTTCAATATAATTTATTTTCTTAAACTTAACTTGAATTATTTAAATATTGCGCTCACATTTGGCGCGCTGGGGACGATTTCTGGAACATTCTATAACAATTCCAATTGTGCGAAGCGTTTATAAACACTTTCAGTGCATACATTTCATAATAACGGAAATCATTTTAATGGCTTTAATCGAAAGCGTTATTTTTTCGAGACGAAAGTTCTGCAAAGCTCAAAGCTTTTAAAGCTGAGCATATGGTAAACAAATGAAATTAATTATCAGTCAGTGGCTTAGTTCAGAAGGGGTCTTAAAACACAATTTTTGTATTGGTATAAAATCTGTTTAAATTATTTGGAATATTAAATTCATTTTAAATTTAATTTGTTATTTATTTTTAGTTTGTGAGCTTTTTATATTTATTATATTTGTATTTTTAAAAGGAATTTTATTTATTTCTTTTGAATGATACTATGATTAAGTTTGATAAAATGTATTTATTTTTTTTTTTTTATTTGATCAATTTTGTTCAACGCAACCCCCTTAAAAACATTCTTGCCTACGCACCTTGAATTGGTCATCGTTTAATTTGTTAATGTTCGCCACAAATGAAATATCAAAAGCTGTTGCAAGCTATCAAGCGATGCAAGCTTTTTTTCTGATAAATAAATTTATGATAGAAAGAGTAGATAATGACTAATTCATTATCTGGCTCTGTTTTTTTTTTGTTTGTGGTTTTCTGCACTACAAATACTTTACTTTACACACTTTGTTAGCGGGAATTACATTTCACTTGTTGCCAACTTCATATTACCTAAATTAGCCACAAGAGCTCGAAAGGGAAGATTTTTTTTTTGGCAAGTTTCCCACGCACTTAAAGAGGGAATTTTCGGTTAAATTTTTGGTTGCTTACGTTCGCATTGTTAATTATAAGAATGGGCTGGCGTTTTGTTTAATTTATTATACTCTGTTCATTAAATTGATATAGAAGGCTGTGTTAAAACATGTTATTTTAATTTTATTGTTATATATGATAATCTGATTGGCATATGAGATTTTAATATTATTAACTCATTTTGTGGCACATTAAAAAATGAAAAACAAATGCTTTGGTAAATGACTTTTAATGTATTTGAATCTTTTAAGAAAATTTGTTCTTGATTTTATTATTATTATTTCTTACTGAAACTTTAGCTTGAAGTCTTGTACATTTACCTACTTTTAAGAGGATTCGTGACGAAATTAAAGCACATTTCCGTTAGGTTATTAATTCAAGTAAATCGATTTCCGTATGTCTGTTTTCTTGCGGATTTAACATAATTTTCATCACTCGGCTTTATTAAATGACATATTAACCAATTTATGATTAATATTATTGATGAAGTTGTAAAAAAACTTGTAAAGATTTTTATTGCGACTGAGACAACATAAAAAACGTTGCAAAATTGTTGGATTGTTAATTCATGTTGGAAAATATACGTTGTGCTCTCAATTCGTTTTCATTTCGTTTTTGTCTCTATAGAAATTATATGTCATAAGATATTTTACAACTCATGCTTCGTTTAGCTAATGGATGTTTTTTGATTTTTTGTCTCTTTTCTGCATTTTTCTTTCGAAGTTGGAATAAATCTCTTTGTTGGCTAAGCTGTCTTGTCAAATGATTCACATTTGCGTGAATGAGGAGGGGAGTGGAGTGAAGTGGATTGAGTGGAGTCTGTTTTGGAATGAAACCCTTATCAAAAGGCTTTGAATTTGCATAATTTGGTTGCAGCAGCTGTCGCTTGGCATTAACATTATTTGGCTTTAATTGTTCGCCAGTAAAAATGCAATGCAGAATAAGGACTAAACTGAAAGCTTGTTTATCATCTCAACTGTCTGCCTCTGCTCTGCCTCGGCTCTGCTCTGCTCTGCCTCTGCTCTGCTCTGGTTGCATTATTCATGAGTTTCTGCGGCGCGTGTCCACAAAAATAAACGGAAGTAAAAAAAACACACAAAAATATGCACACATGAGTAGAGGAGGGTGAATGAGGATGGATGCTGTTGCCCAGGGTTACTCTAAACTGCGTCGCTTCTTTTGCTCCTCGCTCTTACATGACGCAGTAGTCAAGTAACTGTGACCACAAAAATGTAAAAAAAGATACACAACAACAAAAGCCCACGCATCGTCTGCTAGTGTTATGCTTATCCAGATGAAATGTTTATTTACATTTTGAACAGTATATGCAAATTGCCGGTTAAAAATGAAATGCTTCATCCACTTTCCCCGCAACCTCACCTTCTCCTATTGCTCACTTCCGTTTCCGTCGCAACAAATTGTCGTGGCGGATTGTTTACGCCTGGCAAACTTGCGAATTTTGGCCAAAAATCTTGTTAATTGTCAGTTGAGGTTGCGAAAAAAAAAACAAGAAAAAATTTATTTTGTAATATATACTTTTGACAGCATTCTTTGGAGCATAAAAGTGCTATATATTAGAGAGAAAGAGAGAGAGAGAGAGATTAATGGATGTACAAATTTGCATACTATTATAATATTACTGAAATCTTTAAATAATGTGTTAATAATAATGTGTCCGCAAAAAAATACAATTTTCTTAGTAAGACTCTTCCTCTTACTTTATGGAAAAGAAGAATTAGCTGATGTCGATAACCAGGTTTGGAGTTTCTAGGTGGCTACATAATCCGTGTATGCAGTTCGATAAAGTTCGTCCTTGCAATTCTAACGCAGTATATATATATATACATTTTTATAAAATTATAAGACTAATAAATTATTAAGATTTGGTAGCTTTTTACAGCGGTTGCCTTCAATCAATATGCGGCAGGGCCAGGAAGCAAATTTTTGTTGCACGACTAATTGACAGGAGTTTATTGAGGCGTGATGCCAAATATCAAACAAAACAATGACTATGTTAATGCGAAGGACAGCTAAAAGGCTCCACAGCAGTTTGGGCCTGAAATGGATTCAGTGAAGCATTATAGAAGTTGGCCAGCTTGCTGCCTGACCTTCGTTATTATTGCTAATTATTTATTTAAGAATGCGCAATCAGCACAAAGAATTTTTTTTTTTTTTTTTGCAAACCAAACGAGTCCAATTAAACCCATATAAATATGTATGGCATATGGTAAGAAGGTGCTATGAGATATAATGAGTCTAGCAGAAAATTACAGATGCAGTTGGTTAGTGTTGTCCAAAGAGCATAATCAAAGTTTGGGTAAAAGAGAGATCAGCGTGATAATAAAATACATTAAAATATATTTTAATTTTAGTAAATGTTGATAAGCTCAACAAAAAGCAAATAAACTCAACTAACCTTTAATTTGAGAATAGGCATTTCCTTTTATTTATGGGAAATAAATTTAACTTCACCATTGAGCTTATGTAATTTTCACATAATCAGAAAACATCAACGCATGCCACTTAATGGAATTTAGGCCAAATACATTTATCTTACTTTGAATATCAAATTTTGGCCAATTTGACATTGCTGCAAAATTGTAAACCGATTAGTTACACAAGCACACACACACAACTAAACACACAGAGTAAACACACAGGCAATTACGCAATTTTGTTTTAAATAAATTAGGATAATTTGTCAAATGCAAATGTCAAATAAATAAAATTTATTTAAATTATCAGACTCACTGCAGTGCATAATTGGGTTTTATCTTTCTTACACAAAATTGATTTAAGTAGTCAGTTGGCTTGCTCGAACTTTATTTAGTAAACTGGGTTAGGTCAATATTATTTTGCCAATGTTAATGGCTATTTAATGCAGGTCAAAGACAGCGTCAATTCACTGTCAAACTGTTCGCATCTGTGCAAATAGACTCTGGCTACAACAGGTAAGAGTGCACGAGTCGTGAGCGCTCGACTAGGAGACATGCACTCAAAATGAATGGCTAATTTGACTCGACGGTTGATGCTGATCTAAAATATACCCTGTACCCATTTTGAATGGGTTGAGGGTATTAAAAGCCACAGATTAGGGTGAATTACGCACTCTGAAGTTTTACGCACTCTCAGTTTTATCTAATTTTGACAACATGAGGTCATTGACTCTGTCCCTCACCTTGCCACTGGTGTCCTTGCTGCTGCTCCTTATCTCGACAGCTGTTGAGTCTATAGTCATTTTCTTTGCCAGCTGGAACATCTGTGCATTTCGCATAATCACAGCAGTCACATCTTAATAGCTAACTAAGAAGCGGATAATACATTTAAGCTATGTGGATATATCTAATGGGCAGAATATTATTATTCATTATTATATGTATCTTATTGTTGTTAAATAAAACACAAAATGTACATTGTGTGCATAGTTTGAATATGGAATCTATAACGGTGTAAATAATATATCGTGAGTTTGCTCAGCAATTCATAACTCTACTATAATCAATGTCAATATTAATCGCAGCTGCTGTTATAATATAGTCTGGCATATCGAAATACAATAAACCATAAGAAATGAGAAGTAAATACTTCGTTCATCTCTCCTTTTTTAACAAAAACCAAAGATATTTCTTACATAAACTATTACTATTATTTGCTTACTTTTGAAAACACCTGCTTTCAAACTAGAAGCTGCTTACATTGTAAATATTTTTCAGATCATAATGGACAGCTGCAGTTTAACAAGTGTGAAAAAGGTAAATAAAACTATATTAAATATATATTAGAGGTATATATATATATGCTTTAATAGGAATCAAATGTATTATTTTTTGGTTATGTAGAAAATGCAAATAACATTAGTGACTCTTGTCTTAAAAATAGTCCGTAACTAATGAAATTCGTGTGCAAGTTCAATGGCAATGTATAATTAAAAGCTGTTTGTGCCTGGCTAGCTTTCCATAAATACTTAATTATCTTAATTGCAATCCAGGTGACAACAAGTGGCCACATTTGGTTGCACACTGGATGTCAACAAGAAGTCAAACAAAAGATGTTCTGCTTCGATGAGCGCTCAAGTTCACAAGAGAAAAGTAATCGATTGTGGAGATGCAGAGAATGAAGAAAGTTTTAGTCATTAGTTATTTGCAGTAATTAAGTGTAAAGCTCATTAAAGCCAGGTCAACTCAACTCGACGAGAACGAGCTTTTACATTTCGCTCTGAGACTACGTGACTGTATTATATAATTTTAGTTGCTGAACCCAGACTCAAATTCAAACCCGAACCCAATTCAGAACTCGACTCTATTTCAATGAGCAATGGCCACATTAATGGATGCTTATAGCAAATTGCCGATGTTTTTGTTGTTGTTGTTATTGTACTTATTGTTGTAGTTGTTGGACAAAAGGCAAATGACATTCTCGTCTTGAATTACCAATTATTTAACTCGGCTTAGCGCAACTTTGGTCTGCGTAGCTCCCAACAGCTGGAGAGATATTTAATATTGACCCTTTGGGCCAAATACTTTAACACAATCGCTTTAAAATACACACAAGTTCAGCTCGTTAAATATTAAGCTTTTGTCACAACTGATCGAGTACATTGTTATAAAGCTCGGATAATTTCGGGATTAAGTCCAGCAAATGCTCCGATTGCCTTGGTAATTGGTTTCTATTTTTGCTGCTACCATATCTCGTTCATAAATATGGATTTCTATTTTAAAACTGAAGCCTTTAAATATATTACACAGCATACTCGTAAACATATATTTTGAAATCATTGCTTCGGGTCGACATTAATTGGTAATTTATGCATTCTATTTTGAGACCTTGACACGTAAAACACTTGAATTCAAGTATTCCTATGTAAATTGGTATCCCTCTTGAATACGTTTCCACACTTTGATTGCATTCGAAAACATTTGAATATATTTCACATATGCCAGCGGCGTATTTTAGACCCAAATGATGGAGCAGCAGGAGAGTTCTGCGATCCAAGTAAGGAATGCAAAGGAGACCCTAAGCACTAAAATTAAATTTGCTAAACTAACTCACAGTTAAACACAGACACATCTATGTAAATAGAGCCATTCACTGTGTTCTCTAAAAAACTAAAATGTCGTAAGTAGAAGCTGTAAATTTGTTGGCACATTGGGAAGTAAATTGAAGACCCCACGGACTGGTTAAAAGATTTTGGATTTCTTCATAATGTGTGGGTTCATTAGTGCAAATATCAAGTAAAAAGGTTAGTTGAGAATAAAATGCTCCATCAGTCTTGGATACTTCAATGTCGTAAGTTAAGAATACTTAACTATTATTCCTTTCAAGTCAAATTTCATAAAAAAAAGAAAGAATAAAGATGATAAATTTACCTATTAATTATAAATAATTCCAACATCCAATAAAAAGAATGATTCAAAATTATAGGTCTATTTATTAATTATAAAGAATTATTTTTTTTTTTAATGTGTGTCAACTTTAATTAGATTAATTCCCTAATTCAGGGGGAATGCCATCAGTTTAAAATTAGGTTTGTATTTCAGATTCAAAATGAAAATCAATAAATTATTCAGAGTCGCTTTAATGCAGACAGGGTCAAAAGAAATTGGCCATTAAGTGCTTGTTAGCTATTGACAAATGCCTTGAAAAATGCGAAACCAATAAAGGGACAACCACACACCCATACACACCCATCCACTATCACACACACACTGTGGCAGGACAATTGCAATTCATTCAAATCAATTGGCATTTAATTAGCTGAATGGCAAGCCAAACAAAAAATATCGCCTGCAAACAACAGCTGTGAATAAAAATTAAAGAATATTCAAGGGACGAGAACTTGGATTCAAAAACAAGAATTGATTGACCCAACACTTGGCTGGGGCATTATGGGATGTGGGATGTGCGCAGGGTTTATTGCGGTCGCTAAGCAGAAAAGCAAAACACAAAAAAACAGTCGGACGTCACCTACAGCAAAATACTATGGAATAATTATAGTCCGAAAATCGGCATATGAGCATAGGTCGAACTTTCAAAATGCCATAACTTCGTCAAAACTCAACGCATTTTCAAAAGCAAGGGCGTTTTAATCATGGTTTGGCCTCTAGATAAATTCTACATTTAAAGTTGAAAACGTAATTTTGGGTCGGAACATAAGTCAAAATTGTAGTCCGAAAATCGGCATATCGGCATATGGGCATAGTCGAACTTTCAAAATGCCATAACTTCGTCAAAACTCAACGCATTTTCAAAAACAAGGGCGTTTTAATCATGGTTTGGCCTCTAGATCAATCCTACATTTTAAGTTGAAAACGTGATTTTGGGTCGGAACATAAGTCAAAATTATATTCCGAAAATCGGCATATCGGCATATGGGCATAGGTCGAACCTTCAAAATGCCGTAACTTCGTCAAAACTCAACGCATTTTCAAAAGCAAGGGCGTTTTAATCATGGTTTGGCCTCTAGATCAATCCTACATTTTAAGTTGAAAACGTGATTTTGGGTCGGAACATAAGTCAAAATTATAGTCCGAAAATCTGAAAATCGGCATTTCGGCATAGGTCGAACCTTCAAAATGCCATAACTTCGTCAAAACTCAACGCATTTTCAAAAGCGAGGGCGTTTTAATCCTATTTTTGGGCTCCAGATCAATCGTACATTTAAAGTTGAAGAAGTTGATTTGGGTCGGAACATAAGTAAAAGTCAGACGGACAGTCAGCATAACGGATATTGTAAAAACCTATTATACCTTCGGTATCATAGTTTAAAAAACGTTTATTGCCCACTTTAGATACAAGGACTTTAAAAGAACATTTTATATATAATCAAGGAAAAGATTGTTCTTAATATTTGATTTATTTTGATTGAGATTATCCCTTTATGAAATTGGTACTCCTTTTTTGTGTGTGTTAAGTAAAGCTTTCTTTAAATTGCACCTATATTAAAGTTACTTCTAAACAATATCGATTTAAATTAATGCATTGCTATATTATTTATTTCGGACTTCAATTTTAAATTGTTTAGCGATTATTTCATATTTGATGTCAGGACATACAGATTGATCCATTCCAACGCAGCCTATGGACCACATTCTCTAGTTACTGGGTTATAAGTTGGATTAGCAGCATCAGGACATCTTGGTGTGGTAGAGCTTATTGGACAAAATGGTGATCCAACCAGACAGGCGAAAAGGCGAAATGTTCCCTCGGCTGCAGGTGCGCAGAAGACCACCAGCATGGCCACCAGGGATAGATAGATAACCAACTTGGGAGTCATTGTAGAAGCTTTGGCCGATCTGTTGCTGCTCTCAAGTGATGGTTTGTATTTATATGATTTTTACGAGACTGATGCAGTGTGACAACATCAGTATTTTGTTTGCACAAATGGCTCAGACCAAATACTTTGTAACAGATCAAATAGGAACACGTGGCAATTGTTTCGCAAATTAATGCCTAAGTAGTTACGTAAAATAAATATGAGGTTTCTGAAATAGTAGAGTTCTTAGCTGTAAGTTCTAGTAATTTGCATATCTCTGGCAAATAGCAGTTAATTTTTCAGTGTTATACTTTTATGAATTCTTATTGATCAGTATTATCAATTAGTATATGCAAATAATTAGGCAATATTTTGTTTATACTTTATTTACGTCTTTAAGTGACTTTGATAGGACTTTCTCACCATTGGGGCACATTACTTGTGAACAAGGAAAGACATGTGATTGAAATTGTTAGTGTCCAAAGAGTGTAGAAAAACAAATTTTAATTTACTCGACAAATTATCCAAAGAATACTTAGCCATGTCACAAAATTGCCTTACTTCGGGAGATGCAGTCACATTTTTCGTAGACTTTAAAATGTGTTTCTTAATTTTTCTTTTTTTGTGAATTGGTGGTTTTGCTGTGGGGGCTGCAGTAAGTCAGATGTTGTAACGGGTTCAACACCACGTGGACAAACAAGGCGCTGTTGCAGCTGTTGCCAGATAGCCTCCCGTTCATTTAAAAAAGTTTGTTTGAATTTGCGTCTAGAGCGTTATGTTAACGTTTGCCTTAACACCAACGTCAACACACAAATGGCAAATTAATTAAATATCACTCATACGCCAGATGCTGTTTGATTGCGTAGGTTGATCCGTAGGTTGCTTCTCCCACTGCCGTGTATCGTCATGACTTGCACACCAGGATATGACTTGCAGCCGGAGCAGAGCACATGCAACATGTGGATAGTGCTGCCATTTTAGCTATATTTGCAGTGCTTTTCCGGAATTAAGAAAGCTGGAGTACAATCCTATGATTAAGTGGCTGTCGAAGTAAGTAAAAACGCATAAGAAGTAAACTTATGAGTTAATTCTAATCTTTTTTTTAATAATTAATCATTTCATAAGCTGCATTAAAATGTTGCAAATATTGTTTTTATTACTTAACGATATTAATATTGTGAATATAATGTTAATACAGCGTAATTAATAGTTTGTAATGTTCAAGGTTCTTTACACTCTTCTCTTCTTCTTCTTGAGGCACAGCTCTCACAACCTTTTACGTCAAAGGCCAAACTGCAACTCGCTTTTCGTCATCACGTGTTCATCTCCGTCTTCGCCGCATTTCTTACTCGAGCGGATTCGCCGTCTTGCGAATTCGCTCTCGTCGTTCTTCTTTGCTCGTCGTCCTTCTTCACGTTCGTCGTTGTTGTTGGAATTGGCCTCAGAAGATGTAATGAAGATTTTTTTCATCAAATACTTAAAATAATTTTAAAGCGAAGTTTTGATGTGTTTTAGCTATTTATAGAAATTTTTTTTTGTTCCTTATGAATGCTGGCAACACTACAGCCTGATTGCTTGTTTTGAATACAATTATTCTCATAATACCTACATTGCATGCCACGGCGGGCGAGTTGCGTGGGCAGCAGACACAAATAGTCGCAACCATATTTAAATATGCGTAGGCACGCAATTTCATGCAGAATGTAATTTAATGTACAGTTACAACAATGAATGGAAAAATTTAAATAGATTTCACTTGAGTCGACTGAACCAGACGGAAGCCCAAACAAATCCGAACTGACAGTTAATCGGGCGCATTAGTAAGAGTTCTGCCAAAGTTGGTAAATTATGCGAAACTGGATTTCATTTTGGCCAAGTTCAGCACATAAACAAAAAAGTCGAATTTAAATGACTTGAAAGGCTGATAGGTATGGCTTATATTTATATCAGAGTTACGCATACATTTCATTTATTTATTTATTCGAATATTAAAACACTGAATAATATAGAAAATATGTGTATATTGTTTTCTATTGATATTTTTAGTTAAATAGTTGTAAATTCATAAAAGAAATTTGGCAGCTTATTTTGTTTAAAATGAACACAATTTAAAATAATACTTTCTGGATTATTTTTGAACATTTGATGTCAGGACATACAGATTGATCCATTCCAACGCAGCCTATGGACCAC
Source organism: Drosophila kambysellisi (assembly GCA_035042185.1). Lineage (NCBI taxonomy): Eukaryota > Metazoa > Arthropoda > Insecta > Diptera > Drosophilidae > Drosophila > Drosophila kambysellisi. The sequence goes on from JAWNLS010000039.1 coordinate 151,361, forward strand.
ATTCTTTAGTTACTGGGTTATAAGTCGGATTAGCAGCATCAGGACATCTTGGTGTGGTTGAGCTTATTGGACAAAATGGTGATCCAACCAGGCAGGCGAAAATGCGAAATGTTCCCTCGGCTGCAGGTGCGCAGAAGACCACCAGCATGGCCACCAGGGATAGATAGATAATGAACTTGGGAGTCATTGTAGAAGCTTTGACTGATCTGTTGCTGGTCCCAAGTGATGGGCTGTATTTATATGATTTTTATGAGACTGATGCAGTGTGACATCAGTATTTTGTTTGCACAAATGGCTCAGACCAAATACTTTGTAACAGATCAAATATCAACGTGTTTGATAAGTAAATAATATTATTTTATTAGTTTCACTTGGTCGCTTGCTGGTGTTTCTATATATTGATGTATATATATATATTGATAATTTCTATCTATAATATTATAAATAATATATAATCCTAGCTGGATTTTATAATTGACTGTTTTTGGCAAAATAATGCACAGGTGCATGAAAACTGATATATGATGGTATTAATAATATATTATTTTATTGAAATGTTCTAAAGGCATTTTTTTTATGGGGTCTATTTGAACCTATATACCCGGTAAGAATGTCACATGTCGACTAAATTGGAGTAAGGCGACGATTGAAATAAATAATCTAAATATTGACACTCTACCGACTTGTGAATGTTGTTAGTTGCACATTTAACTCGTGATCGCCATCATAGTAAACATTTTGATCTGGTATTATTAAATAAACAATCTATTATATGGAAACCATATAAATGGTGCATAGTGTTTCAGCAAAAAGTCAGTTGAGAGCAGCAGTTTCGAGGGAATACTTCAAAGTTACAACGATGCCTCCCAAGTTCCTTCTTTATCTGGGAGTTGTGGCCATTCTAATGGTGCTTAGTGCACCTCCAGCAGATGGCACCATATTACTGTCCATGTGTCTGTTGAGGTCACCGTTGTGTCCATTCTTCACAACTACACCACTGTGCCAGATAGGCTTTGTGTGGAATAAGGACCTAAGTCTATGTGTTCCGTATCCTTGAATTGTATTTATGCGTTGAAGTCCAAAATAAATATTATATAATATCGCATTGCACATTGGATAGACTAATGAATTTGGGCAACAGACTCAGTGTAAAATTGTGGAAATTTAATTGGAAATTGTAATAAATGTTATATTCCTTGTTCCGAATTGAATATAACATTTATTAGAATATATTGCTTTGTCATTTCAGATGTTTTGTGGGCACATCAATTATTTGGAAGTCCGATATATGGTGACTCTTAAGAGGAACCTTTCCTCGTTGACATTTCAGAAACACTTGTTGTGGTTCCTCAAACCGACTTTTTTAAGGCTCTCAAGTGGAAATTGCCGAAAACTGCCGTTTCATGTGTGACTTGAAATTTGTTGGAGAAAAAAAATCGCTAAAAAAAAACAAAAAATTGCTGAGCATCACAAGCAGCTAAATAATATATGACAATTATTTAAACAGCTGCGAACTGGTCGCAAAATCATGAATGAAAATTCTTTCGAAAAAATAGCAACAGTTGTCCAAACAGCAGCCCCACAACTAAAAATGAACAGAATCCACCAGTGGCTACACTGGCGTCCCCGTAAAGTGTGCATGCCTCTATATATGTTTCAGCAGCGTCTGCGCTCTTTGGACTCGTACACGTGGTGGCTTCCATTTGTGGTATTCATTGTGGATTGCAACTTTGGCGCGCTTTTCAGCCGATTGTGGATGCTTTTGGGGCTAGGCGCAATCGGGTGCCGGTTGCCTCAGTTAGTCCTGCAAACGGATTCGTCCAAAACGGTCGCTGGTCGCCCGTCAAGCGTCAAGTTCAACAGAAAAAGTAATTTTGAAAAAATTCAGAAAATACAAAAAAAAAAATCGATTTGGAAATAGTTGTGTTTTGCGCGTGCCAAATAAAAATAAATATTTGGGTCGACTTTCGCTTTGGAAAAGTGTGCCAAGTTTGTTTACGTCTGCTGAAGTGGACAAGTGTTTAAAATAGATAAAAAAGTAATGAATAAATGAACAAAACTGATCGGTTTATTCGCAGCCAGCTGTTCGGTTAATTGTGAGTGAACCGTAAGTTGAAAAAGCGTTTTTCACGCCAGCGGGACATTTGTACGTCAATCGAAATGCACATGCAAATATTTGCATGTTTGCTTAGCCTGGCTTAAATCATTACAAGCCACAACACACAGCTGACGCCCTGCGCTTCTGTTAGCTGATAGCTCTCCATGTAAAAGTTTCAAATTGAAATAAAAAGAAAAACAACCATTATGTTTACCACACTTGCTATATATGAATGAAAATTTTGAAAATGCACATTTTTCCATTGCGGTTGAGTTGGCTGCTTTTAGTTTGAGCGCTAAAAGTTATAAAGCTGGCTTTATTGGATTAACGTGCAGGTCGACGATGGCCTAAATGCCGCCATGTAATTTTCATAAATGCAGCAGATTTTAAAAGCTTTTGTGTGCAACTAATTACTAATTAATTAATAACAATAATTAATGTCAACTGCTTAAGAGGAATCCCGGTATTAAGTACTTACTAAACTGATGGCATTTAAAATAAAGCAGTTGTAGATTAGTGAATTCTAAAAATAATGAAGAGAGTGATTTCGATTAAACTGTCAATTAATTGTGCTCATATTACTTTTCGATATTTATTTTGAATACTTGAATGTTATTTTTTGGACACATAATTGAAAAAGCTTTTTTTATTTATCACTTTCTTATAATTATTTTGTACGTTATAATTTCGAGTTCTATGAAAATAGAAAATCTTTTGTGCAATTGCATTGCAATTCTCAAATTTTCATATTTGTTTACTTGAGATGTGCCAGAGCAACCCCTCTAATAAAACTTTCTGTTTAATATAATGAATGAGAAGAGCATGTTGCATGTGCAAAACATTTACTCATTGCTGTGCCACAAAACTGTGTGCAGCTGCAGCAAAATGGGATTTATTGCGATTGTTTTTACAATGTGTGCAATGCAAAAATTCAAAAAGAATTTAAGTACTTTCTCAAAGAATTTGTGAATAAATATTTAACTATCTAGTAATTATTTTGAATAGACTTCCACTTTAAACAGTAGCTATCCTGACGATCGAGAATTTAATTAGGAAATGTATTCAACATCAAGTACACATTTAAAATTGTGCTCCTCTCTGGGAAAAGGTCAAACCCCATTAATGTACATGGAATGAAATAAATGAGATTCCTTACATCTCTTTGAAATGAGATAACATACGCACACACACACACACACACACACACTCGCACACACACAGAATTACAGGGAAACCGCAGATAATTTTGTTTGAAGCCACCGCTTACAGTTATGGTTAAAAGGGCCAAAACCGTACAAGCCTAACAACAATAAGCAAACTGGGCGAACTGAAATGATGTAATTAAAGTGAGTGAATGGTGCAAATTGAAATTGCCAATAAAGTCCGTTACAAAAGCCACGCCCATCCCCAACAGTTCACGCCTACCAGCAGTTCAATCAGATTCGGCTCCAATCCAAATGACAAACCATTCGAAATTAGCGTAGGTTAATCAGTCTGTCAATCCCTCAGTCAGTCGCCCAGTCAAATGGTCACCAATTTGACAGCGAGACAATCAGTCCAATCACTCTGTAAACTCTTTCAGCAGAAACCAGCTAAAACCAACAGCATTTCTGGCTAATTAGCGTTTGCAATCACTGGCAAAACGCAAACTTTGCATAGAGCCAGCAACTCAGCCTAAATCTCATCCACATCCTCATCCTCATCCTCATCAGCTTCAGCTTCATCCATTTGCAACTTCCATTTCCATTTCACCTGCCCCTTTGCGTAGCATAAAATTTCGTTAATTAATGTTGCCCCATCTCATGTTGTTTGTTGTATTCTTTGCTTTTGTACCTTTTGTTTAATAATTGTTTTGTTGCGCCACCCAAAAAGCATTGGAAATTATCACGCATCCGCCGCATTGCAGCATTCGCTCAATTTGATGATAAAAGTTAACGGCGTTTACTTAACTCAATTATACCCTTGCCAAAGGTATTTTCATAACGTGATAAATTTTGTAACGCTTTACGATAGTTACGTTACGGGAACAAAAAGTGACTAGACATAGAAATATGCGAATTGAGTTCATATCTGGATCGCAGTTCTGAGACAATATACAGTGTCTGGCAGCTCAGTTCGACCAGTGTCTAGCAAAAAATTTAAAGTGCTATCAAGTTGAAACAAGGAAAAAACATAACCATTCCTCGCAGGTGGAAAACCCTCAGTTTATTAGGGTCATATATTCATTTCATCTTAGGAATTTTTGAAAAATAATGAATAATGAGTTTATGACAGGCAATTAAAATTGTTGCTAGACACTGGTCGATCTGAGATGCCAGACACTGTATATTTGATGAATTGAATATCCTTTTGAGGCTTAAGTTATCCGATGAAAAACCTTATATATTTCCCAAACAACCTTAACGTATTTTTTAAACTATAAAAGAAGTCTGAAGCTGATTGATAAAAGTCTGCTTTTGCTTTGCATATAAAAAACACATAATTTCACACCTTCTGTATCTGTGTAAAGGGTATTCAAAAGATCAGCCACGTCGTGCTTAGTATTCCACCTGATAACCCTAGACAAATATGGGAATTTGAGGACCTGGCTGAGTGTCTAGCTGCTGTCGCGTTTCAGTCGCTGCCACAAAAGCCAAACTTTTTGCGGTTAATAAAATTGGCAGCACGTGGCATGTGTGGAACAATGTACATAATTTGGCCACAGGTTCTCGTATACATTTTGTGTGTGCTCTTGACAATCATTTGATTATACTTTTTGTGGCCATATCGAAAGTGCTGGCAACAGAAAAGCCACATACACAAATATGTATTCAGGTCTGTGGCCCAATAAATATATAAAGTATTTTACGTAATGGCATTTTCAAATTGTTTTCCATTTTTGCAGCTTTAACTCCTACTTTCAACTTTTATATTGCAATTTTTGCCTTGCTTCTTACCTTATTTATTTATTTTTTTTTTTTTTTGTTGTTGAGCAGCTTATTCAAATTTATTTTTTTCGTTTTATAGTTGCTCATTTGCATCCTGTTGCGTTGACGCTTTTGACGACCTGTCGTCCTTTGTGCAACCACTATAAATTTTATACAGCGCGGACGCGATTAAAGTTAATGGACTGTTCGAGTTTTCTAAGTAGAAAAAAAGTTGGTTGCAGGCAACATTTTGTTGGGACTTGCCACTCGCATTAGATATAAATTAAAGTGATGGTTGCCTCACCTGCTTTATGGGATTTTCTTTTGTCTTGTCATCTTGTTGGATGAGCAAACTTTTTGCTTTAATAACTACTTTTAAGCCTTGCCCATTTCACTTTCGATAATCTAACTTTTCGGGCAAAGATCTACGTTAAACTTGTGCATTTAATCTTTTGAGTGTAATACGGGTTCTTAGCCGAAAGCTTTTAGCCAACTCCTTGTAGACTTGCTGCTAATCCTTGTAAGCGAAGTTTCTGCGCAGATAAATTTGCATCAGTGGATAAGATATGAGTAAATCATGAGACCCTATATTGGGGCTAGGACTTTGCCTGATAGTTATCTGGACAGATTCTGCACTGGCAAGTAGTAAGTTTAAGTACATTGGCAAATAATAAGGTATCAACAATTTAAAACCCTGAATAAATATTTGTATCCTGCTTACGGAAATTTGAACCAATTACTCAGGCACCGGACCAGCAAATAAAAGACTCTTTGTTTCATTCCTGGAGAACCTCGAAGTTCAATTACATTTCTAATTGGCAGCCATAGACAACTTCCTGTTAGGTGTCGCATAGTCCCTTTTATATTAGGACTTGAACAGGAATCGTTCTTGTTTAATATTTACAGTTCAGCAATTTTTAATAAGGACTTAAATTAATAGTCTTATTAAAGTTTTGTTAAGTGAGCGTTTCAAATGTCTAAAGTTAAATTGTTTTCTTGAAACTTGGACACATGTTAGCTCTTGGATGGAATTCACTCTGACCATTTAATAATATATATATATGGATATCTTGTATATCTAAAACAAACGAAATTGACATGGAAACTTTTGTGAAAGCCCAAATTTTTATTTGGAGTCATCAATTGAATTAGTAATGGAAAACTTTGGCTAAGATGTTTGCTGATATAACTTCTGCGCTGACATTTTTATGGCCCATAGAGTCACATCTTCAGCATCCGGAGTTTGGTTTGGGGCACGATTCGCATTTTAATTGGCAACAAATGTGGCTGCCCCATCACACATCACATCTGGTGTAACTGTCGACAGGCAGGCGTCTCTTTAATATATATGGCTATTTATTTATGTGCTCAAGTATTTATCAGGTGTTTTTATCGCTCTTTGTATGTCTTTAGCAATATGGCCAGAATAATATATAGCATTTCATTTGGCGCAACTTGCGACTTGTCAATAGCTTGGCTAAATTGATATTTATGCGCTCCCTGAGTTTGCTTCAAATTGTTTTGCCGGTTTTTGATACCCTGTGCACCGGAAATTAGCGGAAGCGTTGTATCATTTGGCCCAGACAGAGGAGGGCTATCTCGATAGGTATCAGTAATGGGGAGCTCTTTAATGGCATGTTTATGTGAATGATAATTATTAAATAGAGAAACATATATTTGTTATCAGTTTATACTTAAAACAGGGTAACTTCTTGTCGTGCAATTTCATGCGCTCATTTTTTCGTGATTTTATTTCCTTCCGTTTTCTTAAAGGTTTTTCTTTTCTGATTTATGTTTTAGTAGGCCTTTTAATGCTCGCTCAATCTTCTTATTGTAAATCCTTTTGTGACATTTATTTTCTGTTTGGCTGCTTTCACGGATTGTGCACCAAAAATCACATCTCTGAAGATCTGCTCCTGCTTCCCATCATATTTTAAAGCTGGGTCCTGCCCTGAAAAGCATTTTGATGTGATTATTCTTTTATTTCTTCACTTGAATTATTTGTCCTCGCAGTTTCCATTTGTTGCATTTCATTGTTCAATTTGATTTACTTTTGCATTCGTATTTTTCTGCAATTTTCAGCATGAATTATTATTTAATTAATGAACACGAAATCTGAAGGCATTTCCAGCATTTCACTTAAACGATATTTATTGTGTGTAATTTTCATTACACACATTTTCGAGAGGCTCTTTAAAGTCGTCAAATTAATTCGTCATATTAAACTGATTAATGTTAACGCCAGTTATTAATGATTCACCATAAGAGGCACATGCTCAGGCCTTTTGGCTCAGGCGTTGGCCAAATTGCTCAATTATGCCAACAGCTTTTAAAGGACTGCTCGTTTTTCTCTTTGACCAGAAAGGGAAGCGTTTATTAACTGATTGCATAATAAGTGAAAAGGCGTAAAAACTTGATTACGAAATAGCTTCCCATGGTATTTATAGAAGTTATTAATCAATCTGAAATTACCACACTCCAAGGAAATCAGTTTTAACAAAGTTATGTCTGATGAATTGATTGTAAACTTATTAAAATTAATTTTATAGAGTACAGCTATTTACATGAATAAATATGAAATAAGGAAATATGCATTATTTTATTTTTATATTAAAACTCATATCAGCTTAATTCAAATGAGCAATCATGAAATTCAATTACATTTCGTCATTTGCATGATGCCAGCTGTGCACCGAGTCAGTCAGTCAAACTGCAAGTTTTTCAATATTGATAAACCATAAATAGGAAATTAAATAAATGCAAAAGATAAACGTAAGAGTGACAGAGACAGAGAGAGAGAGATGGCAGATGCCAGATGCCAGAAGAGTTGGTAACAGGACTCCAAGGACTCTTGCGCAATCACAGTAATGTCAAAAATCAAAGTCAATGCCAAAACACAGTCCTGAATATGTGGATGTATGAGGAGCTTGCCACACATATTGACAGGTTGTCAATCGATGACAACATGCAACATGGCAAATGGAGCAAATAGTCTCTCAATCTGCTGATGCGGATAATGTTCTCGTGGGCTACGTGTGTAATTCTCTGGTCTCTGGTTCGACTCAACCTGGTGATTTGAGATGTGTTCCATAAGCCCAGATACGTGAGTTGGCCCTGAGATGTGTTTTTTGGCTTGTCAAAAGAAGTAGCTGAAATCAGTGTTTTCCTTCGCTTTCGCTTGCTTAACGGTGATTAATGATTTGGCCTCATCGCTTCTATCAATTGCTGGCTAATGTCAATTGTGAAGTGGCTATAAGATTCATCGCAGAATTAATTTTGATAGTGAAATGTGTGGGTTAATGTTAGCCCTAAAACATTAATCTCTTTGCAGCACAATATCCATCAATTATAAGTAAACTTTTTGGTCTCCAAAAACATACTCCATTTCTGCCTTAACCTTCATCATCATTGAATATGCATTGACGTCAATGTAACAATTTCACCCTCTTTCTTATAAATAGTTGAGCATCGTTTTTGCCACCTGCATTAATAAACAACAACTTTTTCATGCTGTCCAACACAATTTTCTTTACTTTTCCACTTTCCCCACCCACCTGCATTTTCATACAATAGCCCTTGATTTTTTGTTTTTTTTTTTGTTCATTGAAGTTGCTTCGAGCACTTTGCAGCAACGAGTTGATGATTAACTTGACTCATTTATCATAAAATCATTGGCCCCGAACGAGGTGGGCGTGTCGAGTGGCAAGCAACGCCCACTTACTGACCACAAGCACCATAAATAATGCACTGAAATTGCAAAAGATATGCGCAAAAACAAAAATGAATTTATGCAAGCAAAAAGATGTTGTATCTTTGTATCTTTGTATCTATTGTTATATTTTTTTTGGGGTTACTCAGCTCGAGCTTATTTAGTGGTTGTTGAATACGGTTTTTGTTTGTCTCTCTGATTTTATTTAGTGAGCTACATTTATCTTTTAGCCAGCTAAATAAAACACAAGAAAAACGCATTTAATTTGCATACCTTATAAATGATTTGATAAGGCAGAACATATTTTAGCTCTTTTTTGGAGTAATCTTTGCTTGGATTGCCCTCAACCATTTTTAGTAGTGTTATTATTGCACCAAATTTATGAGCTATTAAATAGACAAATATTGACATGGACCGCAAAGTAAATAATAAAATAATGCTTAAATTATCCTCGTCGTCTCAGGAAATTAGCTTCAAGGAACAGAAAGTGTTGTCCTTTTATCAGGCTCAGCACAGCAGGCAGCTCTCATCGTATCTCAACCGTTAATATCTTTTGGCTAAATTGAATTTGGCCTGAATTATGTGGACAATAAATTTGCGAGCTGCTTGTCTTGTATATTTGCACTCTTTCCCAGTCGTCTCCCCTTTTTAGATTCCTCATTTTGTTAGTCAATTTGCCAATTAGCGAACATGAACTGAAAAATGCCAAACAAAACCTTCATTCTCGCAGGACCTGCCACAAAAAAAAAAGCATCACCTCAAATCCCTTATCAATTTTGTATGCCTCACAGCTGGAGCAGCTTGCAGTGTTTGGTGGGTTATCAGGGGGCCACATAGTGAAGTTGCGCCACAAACAATGCAGCAGCAATTCCAAAATCACATTTGGATTTCACCATTTGTTTGTTCGCTTCGCTTTTTTATCCAATTCCTTTTCTATTTTTTTTTTTTTTTGAAGCAAAACCGACAACTTCAAAAAAAAAATTCACGCGAAATTTCAATTGAAATTCGTTAGATTTTTCACAGAGTCTGCTGCGCTGACAGATTGCCAGAAGTGGAAAAAAAGTGGGCAATGCTGGGAAACTCTTGCCAAAACAAACTGTAAATCATTGTTCCCGGGAGAACAATGTGTCACAGTTAACCAATGTGTAATAAATTTTAGATGTGCCTACACAGGACATCGATACAGGATGTTAGTCCTTCGAATAACATCGGATTAACAGCATACCTTGGGATATTTATTATTGATTACCTATTTACCCAAGTACATCAAAGATAACCTCGTTTTTGTTTTGTTTTATAAACATGACATCTATTATTGATTGCCTATTTAACTCAATCGAAAACAAGCAACATTGAATAACATTTAAGAAGTAAATTGAGATTGTTTTTTTTGTGCATTTGTCTGAGACAAATATTGCTGAAATCTTTAAAACCTTTATTTGTATTTAAATCGATTGCTGAAATCTTTAAATCCTTTATTTGTAAAGTTTCTATTGCTATTTAATTTTAAAGCGCTGCGACATTTTTTATTCGTTAAATTTATTATTTCTTTAGCCTTAATCGAAAAGTCAATTTTAATATTTTCCGCATCGCTTGAAAATTGCACATTATTTTCATGTTGTTGGTTTTTTGTCTTAGTTTTCCACTTGGTTGCATTGCATAAAATATTCGCATTAATACCCAGTTGATACCCACAAATGGTGTTGTATTCATACGTGCCAGTTATTTTTTGTCAGGATAACAGGTTATCTCCTATTTTTCCCTTTTTTTTGTCACTATCCGGCAAGAATGTCAATTATGTGTCCCGAACTTGATGTGTGCCTATTGGTTTTTCTTGGTTTTGTGTGGGGTTTTCAGTCTCGATAAATTTGTCATCAAAAGGTTCGATGGGCTCTCGAAACTTTGTGGTACTGAAATTGTTTTCGATTTGCCAACAAAAATGGATAATTTAACGCACTATTGCAGCTGCCTGTTGGCTGTTGGCTTTTGGCAGCGGACTGTGCGTGATCGATTGGGCTATAAACATTCTGAGATAAACAACAATTTGGGAACTGGCCCTGAAATATTTACACAAACATTGCGTGGCGCAAAAGGCGAAACAGCCACAAGAAATCAATTAAAATATTTGCAAACAGCACGCAGCAAATAAAACTCGGTTAAAACTAATTGGATGTGACCATAAAAATAGCGCATACGACTCGTGGCCAAAATGGGGAAGAATGTTCGGGTAGGGAGTGATCGATCGATGATTAAACTGCATCATAATTAATAAGTTAATAAGCATTTTAATCAAGAGAAAAAATAAGTTTTAATTTAATTAAATTTCTCTCGAAAACGATAAAGAAATATGGGATTTCTGCTTAATACAAAATAGTATTTCTTTGAAAAATGCATATTTAATAGTGTAAGCCAAGTTAGCAGCATAATACCCCTTTACCATTATTTCAGAGGGTATTCAAAAATAATCGAAATAATTGAAATGAAGTACTTTACTTATACTATAATTGGTGCTTATTTATCGTAGGCAAACAAACAAATGCCAAACAGAAAATCTGAAGCTGTACATCATTTTGGCATTTGGACAATCGCGTACATCAAAAGATTGAACAAAAGTGCAAAACTTAATTAAATGTATAACTAAATATATATACAAATATATGTATATAGATGTGTACGTTTTGTGCGTAAAATTTCTCAGATTTTCATTGCGTTCACATTACGCTCGATGCGGAAAATCAAGAAAACAGAAGCAATTGCGTTGTAATGGAAACCACTCGGGGCATTTCAAATATTTGCCAAATAATTAATCACGCCACGTCAGAGCGCACCACCGAATATAGGCGCCTACGTCAGCATCAACTGCCCCACTCCGTGGCAACACCGATGCTAATGCCGATGCCGATGCCGATGCCAATGCCTGTTGGCCACTGATAAAATGAGGACCACCCAAAAAAAAAAAATGAAAAAAAAGTAAAGAAAACATTTTGCAGATTATGATAAATTTTTAAATAAAGCCGACAGCTGAAGTTGTCTACACATGACTTGTTGTCTGCCCCTCACTTACTCACTCTGCCTCTCTCCCTCTCTCTCTCTTTCTCTGTCTATCTATCTCGTACACTCTGCTCACTCTTTTGTCTGTGCAGCAGATTCTGTATTCTGTTGCCGCTTTCAAAGTGCGAAAGTTTTTGTCTTTGAGTGGCAGACAGCACTCGACACATGCAGCTGCCACATTTGGGTGGCACTCGAAAACTTTTATTTTATTCCGATTGCTCCGATTTGAACAATGTGTGTAAATAAAACTTCAAATTACTGCAATTGTAAACAGATGTGTAGTTTCTTAGATACCTAACAAGATAATCAGTCTCTTTACTTTTAACTCAGTTAAATACAATTAAGAAAATTTTAAATGTTGTCTCCTGCATTCAAAGATTACCAGGAAGAGTTAAATTAATTGACTACATGTGATCTGCAGAGGGTGGTATGTAAAAGAACTCGCTGTCCTTCCAGAAATCTACCAGCACCTGGCAGGAGTTCCTCTTGAACTGCGCCTTGATTTTCTCCATTTTCGATTTGTTGGCACACTGAGAGAAATAGTCGTATTCAAGGATCTTATTGAGACCACCACAGCACACATCCCGGACAAGTTTATCCACGGGATCGGTATTGGAGCTCGCACACTTTTTGGGCATCGCCCTCATGCGAATCTTGTGCGAGCGTTTCATGTCCACGTCCAAGAGAACAGTGCTAGTCAGCAAGGGATTAAATATGCGCTTTCGCAGCCTATTGTCCACATAGATCTCGTAGTGCGTCACCATGGACTCATCGTGCAGATACCAATCTATGGACATGCAATGCTCATCTATCGGTTCTACCTCAGTTATGGTTACGGGAAAACTCTTGGTTGGTGAAGGTATCGGTTCCTGTGTGCCATGCAGCCTCGCCTCTATCGTCCGGCGTACGTGGGTCATGGCATTGATGTCCATGAAGAAGCTCTTCAGATGCATCTTCAGCTGCATGCGCTCTTGACCCTCCGGCGTTTTCAGATATGCCGCCTGCCTCAAGGCCTTCCTCACAGCCACACAGTGGCAGCAGCAGCAATCCTTCTTGTAGCGTTCACAGCCATCCGAGAACAGATCCGTCATGGACAGTTTTACCAAGGCATTCGTATCGTGTTCACTTTTCAGCCTAGTTTCACTCCCTGTTTTGACGTCAGCACTGGGCCCAACTTTCGAGTTACTCCTCGAACTTTTCCCACTTTCTGCCACCGATGCCACTGACGAGCGTTTGGATGATGGAGTGACTCCCTCTGCAGCCAGCTCGTCTGGCGTCAGAATGCTCACCCTCTTCGACATATTGGAATTTTGTTAACACTTACAATGGTTGACAATATACGAAACACAAAATAATTTTTAAAATGGTTTGACAGTAAGTCAAAAACTAGAATTTCATTTTCAATCTCCTTTCTTGGTCACAGTTGGCAGTTGATCTCTGACTACAGACCCACCCCGAATCTAGATGTATAGATGCCATTTAGCTAAGCCAAGTCAGGGCAAACAGAAATCTCGCATGTCTGCGTAGGCACACTGGCCATCTGCAATCATCTTCAATCATCTTCAATCAAAACGAATAGCAATGCTTTATGACCCGAAATGGATGACCCGACAGGCTCTTGTGCCTTCCTCCTGGCTGCCTGTCAGTCTGTGTTCTTGTCGGCTGCCAGCCATTGATTTAGCCTGGAGACCTCGAGGCGAGGCAAGACGGCAGCGGCGCGTTACTTTGTCAATATTTATGTTCACAGCGACGAGGAGAGTGTAGGGAGGGAGAGAGCTGAACTAGCAGCCCAAATGGAATCTCACGAAATTTGCATAATGCTCAGTCGCAAGGAAGTGGGTTGGGAACTAGCAAATTTCAGCGCATACGAAATGAGCCACGCTTTTTGTGTGTTGTTGTATTTTTATTAATGGACAAATATTTTTTTTGGTCTTTAATTAAAATAGCTTAGAACTGGCTGCATAATGTGCGCAGAGTGTCATTAGTCACTGTTTGGCATGGCCCTGTTTGTATATTTATTTGGCCAGAACGCATAGCTAACCTTTACAACAGCTAACGGTGCTGAAGCTCATTATTCGGCTTGGCTGCGCAAACGTGGGGCATGATTAACACTTGCCACATTACACATACGTGGCTGCTACTGTTGCCATGCAGCTTACAAGCTACGAAAACCTGCCTCGCAGCAAGAGTGTGTATTAAATTATATTTGCCTTATGATTTATCTAACGCATCCTCCGAAGAATGTTGGCCACGTTCTCAACGCCATTTCGACAATATGTTGTATCCGCCTTTGTCTGTTTATCTCCTTGCAGCAGCCTGGAGAAGGAGACGGAGAAGGGTGTGCCAAGAGTCATAGGCTCCACGGGATGCGTCTCTAACGACGGGGTGCTCCGCCCAACAACAACAACAACAACAAGTCACGCAGCCACCTCGTCATTTTAATAGACTTTCCCCACCGACAAATGTAATTGCGTTCAAAAAGCAGTCGCTGGTTTCAGCGGATGCTGCAAAGTCGTCCTGTGAAACAAGCTAAGATCTTTAAGAAGAGTCTGAATAAAAATAAGGGAACAAAGTACATTATGCACATCATCTCGCTAAACATCATCTTTAATGAAGACTTTTAAGTTAAATAAATGAATTCGCTTTTGCATATTACATATTTACATATATTTTTATAATTTTTTGATTAATAGATTTTTCTTAAGTCTACTTTACGAACTTTTCCATTAGAGCACAATTGTTTTTGCTAAGAGATATCAACAAAATATGTTTCTTTAAGATTTTTTAAATTATAATTCTCCCAAAAGCATATTTTTAATTTCCCACCCAAAATAAATTCTTAATCTATTTTTGGAAAGTCCATCGCTTCATTCAGAGAAATCGCTTTAACTTTGACCTCAATTCAAGTGCCTATTCACAACTTTTAAAAAGCAATAGACCTCTCACCAAGTAGAAGTTTCGCCCTGACCCCAGGGGGTGTAAAGATTCAATTAAATTGATTGGGATCAGGGGACAGTGAGCAGCATTTAAGCTCCAGGACATGTCCCATAAGTTAAATTATTTTTGGACATTTCTCGTATCTATAAAAAACATAATATGCTTATTACATTTTCGTCACAGCCACTTGATCGACTGTGTGTGTGTGTGTGGTTGGTTTTTCCTGGAAAATCGATGTATATCATGGAATTTTCTTGAAACTTGTCTTTCAAGTGTTGCATGTTTCGTCGCCTTTGCCTGACACTTGTTATTATGTGTTTAAGTTTTTTCATATGGGCAGACGACAGGCATTTGACAACATTGAGAGGGGCACGAGGGTTGGACGAGGTGCACTCGTCACAGAGGGCTCAACTAATTTGGGAAACTTTTCTAAATGCCGGGACGGGACAAAGTTTTTTTTAAGGCGTTGCGCAAAAAAACATCGAGAGGCATATTTTGGGGGCATCCCGTATAATTGCCTGAAGCGAACCCAAACTTTGACTGTCATTTGGCGGAAGCAGCTTGAAAACTTTTGGTATTCAGCCGCATTGCCGCAGAAAGCGAAAAATAATTAACATTGTAAAGTTTCTCTTACAGACAGCTGACTCTGCTCTCCCTCTCTATCTCTCTCTCTCTCTCTCTCTCTCTGTCTGTCTGTCTCTTTCCTTAGTCGGAAGTCACATTTCGGAAACAGTCATAAAACACACACTTGTGTGTTGATTGTCGACATTTTCGAAAGTGTATCGCCCAAAGGCCTGTCATTAAGCACTATCCAATCCCATTGGACCTCGCCTATGGCGCTGTTGTCACAGCTAATTGCACTTAAATTCTCTCAGTGTGTTTGCTCCCTGAACTACTTTGTGACGCGACAACCGCAAATGTTGCATGTGGGTCCTTTAAGTGCCTTGCCAATTGAGTGAAAACCCAATCGTTGCCATTGTTGACCTTTATGGTACTCACATAAAATAACAACACGCTTTTATGACTTTAAACTCAGTGTGGAAAATACACACACTCACACACACCCACACACACCCACACACTCACACACACTTTGCTGTTAAATGTTATAAATCTTTTCACTAAGATTTTGAAACTTTGACACAAAAGAGCTGAAAACTTTGTAATGTATTTAATGTAATTTATGGCTCTGGCTGTAGCATCCACACAAGCGTTAAATATTCTATAAATAATTCTGAAAAAATGTTTAATCTATTTATAAAATATATACAAACGCTTATTGCGGACTGATTGACTAGTGACCTTACGAAGGGTCAGCAAAAAAAACCGGCAAGAATGAATAAGTTGAGATTGAGACTTTAGTTAGCAGGTCGTTGCACTCCCAAGTGGTGCCAACTTTTTGGGAATCCCTTTTTTTATCGGTTTCAAGTTTTTTTAAAAGTTTAAATTTCATTGGACACGTGCTTCACTTTTTTTTGTGTGTAACTTAAGAGGCCAATTTTTTATTGGAAAAACGTGTAGAACGAAAAACGTTTAAGTTAAACACTTAAATTTGCTTTGGCTAATAGCAACTTAGGTTTCAAAACAAATTAGGGAGAATTGCAATTTAATTACATATTTAATATTTTCAAAATAGACTGCTACAAATATCATAGCAAAGAATAAGCTAGATGAAATTTGAATAGTTTCACAAATTGGATATATCAGAAAGTAAATCATTATTATTCAAATTATATTCTTCTTTTTGCAATTATCTCCTTAAAAATCCCTCCCTCTCTTTATCTCCCTCTCTTTATCTCCCTCTCTTTCTCACTCTATCTATCTGTCTCTCAAAGCCTCTCAATCTACGTTCGGCCACAAATTGCGTGCACAGTTCAATAATTTAAGGAAGCCGTCCAATAAATACTTGATTTTAGTGCAAGCCAATGCTACAAGTAGCTACCTTCTCATAGAAGCACCTGACCTGTCGAATGAAGCACCTAAGTATCCCAGAGAGGAAGATAAAATGATAGGGAGAGAGGGTGACACCGACTCCGACTCAGACACCGACTCTGACTGGGCACTGCAATTGCGTGTATTTTTAAAATGGTTAAGCTACTTATAGACAAGCTAAAGCCTATAAGAACATTGGCTGAGAAGATTGTTGCCCCAATTGCCAAGAAACTGCTACAAATTTAGGGCGCTGAATAAATAACAAGCATACGTGGCGTAGACCACAGGGATAAACAAACATGTAGTCCTGGAAATCAATATGGACAAAACAAGTAACGCCTGCTAAACAATCCAATATCGAATTGAAATTGAAACGACATAACACACAACACACACACAACACACACACAGCCGAAGTGAACCCCAGAAAGTAACCCAAATCAGTTGCTTTACAGACTGCGATTGTGGATGAAAAAGGCGACTGATTGCGATTTGAAAGTCTTTGTATGTTTGCCCGAATGAATTTGTATTAGTTCTCTTTACCAGGAATGCACCCCCAACCCTTTCCCACCCCTTACTCCTCTCCACGCAGACAGCAGCTCAAATCCCAACCAGAACTTTGCAATATAATACAAAAAGAATGCCAATACAAGGAAAACCAGGAATAATTGAATGCTTTGCACCAACTGAGCAAAAGCCATGGCCAAAACACATTCAGCTGACGTTTCGATTGCACAAGCCAAGAAAGAAAAGGGTTTATTTCTCTTTAACAAATGTAAATACTAAGTAACTCTATTTGAATGTTTATAATATAGACATATCCTGGTCAGTTGTCCTTGTTTGGGTTGGGTTCCATTTAGCATAAGCAATGGGTTTTTCCTATTAATATTGTATCTGTGAATGCAAATTACGGTAATAGTATTTAAGAGCTGTACATAAAATCATTTTCCTTAAAAGATGAAAGAAAAAAAACCCCAAACCCAAATATATTAAAATTCATAACAAGTATTTTCAAAATTATTTCAAAAGATTGCAAATATGAAAGCAGAACCGAGCCCTAATTCAATTTAACATTAGCCTGTTCCCTTGTCTTACATCGGATTCGATCACATTTTGATGCTAAGCTTTCATCGATTTTGCTTTTATTTTATTAATACTCTTGCATTTATTATCCACTACAAATTGGATAATAAAAAGGGCTGCTCCCAATTTTTTTATTTATTTTTATTTTTTATTGGGTAGATATTCAAATAAATAATAATCAGATAAAAACCAAAAAAAAAAGGGAGAAGGGTTGTCAACTGCACGAAAACAAACCGCAACACGTAACACAATTAAGCTATATATATATATATATAAATATATATATAATACTGTTTATTACGTATTATTCGTAACGTTGTATTTCTCGCCATTTTATTGAAAGCTGCTTAAATCACTGACAACAAACGATGACTTTAACAAGTACTCATTCCACTGCTCTCCTCTCCCCCTCTCGTCCACAGAGTGACTACAACTGGCGACTTTCACAAGGCAAACCACAAACAGCAAAAGCAACAACAGCAACAACAATAAAATTGACAACAAATGTGGTCCAAGCTGAAACAAAATGTGCAAAATAAAACACGCAACAGTGGCAGCAACACGACTAACAACAACAACAACAACGACTCTGATAAAAACCTAAATGCCATAAACTGAATACCCCTTGGCATACAAAAAAAAAAACAAAAAACAAAAAAATAAATAAATAAATAAAATAAGAGTGCAAAGCGTGAACAACAACAAAAAGTTGCCGAAAAGAGGAAACGGAAGTGGCCTAAACGAGCGAGCACATAAAAGGGAAACGCACAGACAGGAAAACGGTGCTGAGACAGGACACTCGAGGAGCAGTCTCTGTGTGTCGCATCCTTAAACATGTACGCGGCGCTAATGGACATCAGCCAGACACTGGCGGCAAGTTTGGCTTATGCACCACTGGAATCAAATGCGGCTGCCGCTGCTGTTGCTGGGATGAATGTTAGCCAGCTCAGCAATTCGAGTCAGCTGGATGGATCGACGGGAGCAACGGGAGCAGCGACATCAATTCCACATAATGTCAGCGCCGAGGAGCTTCCGCAATATACGAACGTCTTGGATCGCCCCGAGACATATGTGGTGACCGTGCTATATACGCTCATCTTTATTGTGGGCGTTCTTGGCAATGGCACTTTGGTCATCATATTCTTTCGGCATCGCTCCATGCGCAACATACCCAACACGTAAGTGATGCCAAGACCATTCCCCCTGTGGTGCAGGCACCCTCCGCCTCCCTCTCCCCCCAAAAACAACAGCCTAATATATGCAGCCAAGCCATATGTGTATAATCATGGCAGACACTTCATATAAATATCTCTTGGCCCAAATGAGCGCTGTGTGGCGCCAAAAATAACCAAAAAAAAAAGAAGCAAAAAAATAGCAGAATTGCCACTCAACATTCATGGCGCTGAGTTATGAGCCGCATTTCTGATTTTATTGCCACTTGTATCCGAGTCGGATCTGTCTTTGCTTTGGTCGAAACAGCTGTCAACAGGCCTGGCCAAATTAAAAAGTTCCAAAGCAATGTTTCTTAACTTTTTGTATTCAGCGCAGAAGGCGCTTTGCCCTTTTCCTCAGGAATACTAAGCAGCATTTCAAATTAAAGATAAATCGGCAAAGTTCCACTGATGCCATAAGTTGAAAGTGATTAAAAACAAAAATCTTAAAGCACAAAAAAATTTAAAATTTAAAAAAATTTGAAAACTAATATCAAGTAAATAAGTAAAAAGTAAATGTTTGCCGTTATTTGCTTGGCCCTGTTTAAGCCATTTAAATCGATGCCAAGACCAGGCCCATTTAAGCAGTAGCCAGAGATACGAAAAAAAAACACACAAAAAGATACATTCTGACAATGCCACATGGCGTATGCTTAATGCGTGTCAGGTAAATCGGATTGTGTTTATTCGTATCCAGAATGTATTCAGTATCCAACTGTTGGTAAGCTGTAGCTATTGAATGGAACAGATGTCGACGCCTTTTGATTTGGGCATATGCAAATGTTTATTAAGTTGCCAACTTGTACAAAACTTACAATCAAGAACTATGTTGAGCCTTGCGGCACTTATTGTGTCCCTCGTGACTCCTGAATTATTTAAATACAAGAAAATGCAAATTCAATTCAAAACTTATTTCCAAACAAACAAAATCGCTGACAAAAAGTTGTAACTTGCACAACAAGCAACTTTATTGTGAGAATACATAAATTGCCAGCCTGCCTCAATTGTCAACAGATGAGATTCAACAATTGATAGAAATTCCAAAAATACACAAAGTAAAATTATAAGAATAGCGCTAAATGCTGTATTTCTGTTCAGGTAGCTCTGGAATCTCAATTCAGCCACAATCAGTGGACCAAACTCACGGGCTTGTCCTTTGTGCACGTGTGTCCGTCCGGTTGGTCTGTCTAGACAAGCATCCAATTGACGTCCGTTACAACTAGCAATTTGAGGATTATTGTTATGCTTTAAATGTGTTCAGTCTGGCACCTTCAATATGGTTCAAGCACCTCAATGCCAAAGCAATTTGTCCAACAATAAACAGAAAGGGCAGCATTTTCCCTTTTTTTAACTGTCATTCAATCGAGTTTTGGGTTCGGAAAATTTAAGCTAACACCATTTGACAGGAGACACAATATCTCCTATTTAAGCATACATTTTCCGACATTCGGGGTCAAGGAAAGGGCTGGAATCGCTGTTGATTTTGTGCACAGACCCATTTCAAGGCAGATACTTCAAAATGACAGAGAGCAGAAAAGAAAAGTGTGTTAGAAATCGAAGGTTGCTTTCCAAGTGGATGCACAACGGGCAACAGGAGCAGAACAAAAGCACCGTTACCGTTCCCATTCCCGTTCCAGCTACCTTAACCCGTTCCCAATACCATGACGATAATAATTTCGATTTCAATCCCAGTGCAACCATGCAGCAAATTTGACACGTTTAACTGTGTGAAAACTCAACAAATTCCACTTTTTTTATAAAGTTTTCTTTGTGCACAACTTGAAATGTTCTTCAAAATCAAACGAATAGAATTTTTGTCTGATTTGTTCAATAGTTTTGAACTACAACTTGCTAAGCAGCAACCAACTCTAAAATGTGTTTAAAAAAAATCAGTTAGCCAAATATACCCTGTAACCAATAAATAATGTGTGGTAACATAAAATGATGTGTGATTAGAAAATGACGTCGCCGAAGTCTACTTTTAAAATTAAATTACGCAACAGATCATCTTTATTTATATTTTTATTACTTGGTTGTTAGTTTACACTGATTTTTATGTTTTTCAAAATATACTAATCTCTTGATCTGAACTATTCTATTCTATTCCATTATCCTTACAGTTATATACTCTCGCTGGCGCTGGCTGATTTGTTGGTCATTTTGGTCTGTGTGCCAGTGGCAACAATTGTTTACACTCAGGAGAGTTGGCCATTTGAGCGAAATATGTGTCGCATATCCGAGTTCTTCAAGGACATTTCCATCGGTGTCTCCGTCTTCACGTTGACCGCACTCTCCGGCGAACGCTACTGCGCCATTGTGAATCCGCTGCGCAAATTGCAGGTGCGTTGGCAATTTTCAGTAGCGTTACTTACTTACGGATATTTAAACAAATTTCTTCTTCTTCTTTTTCACACAACACACACACAAATACAGACAAAGCCGCTGACTGTTTTTACGGCGGTGATTATCTGGGTTTTGGCCATAATGCTGGGCATGCCGTCGTTTGTTGTCTCCGATCTGCAGGGCTACACGCTGCCCACCAACAAGGGCAATATAACCATTGAAGTGTGCTCTCCATTCCGCTCCAAGATTTATGCAAAGTAAGTAGTTGTTTGTCAATGGGCCAAAATGCCAATTCAGTTACATTGCTTTTGCGCATTTGTCCGGCTCATTAGTTTTTATTTAGTTTTAAGTGGGTGTCCTCGTTCCGGCACAGGAGAAAAGAAAACAAATGAAGCAGAAGCTGTCGTAGCAACTGTCCAATGTCCTTTTCCATTAAGACAACTAAAATAGGTAACTTCGATTTGGTAACTATTTGATTATATTAAAATATTTGTAAATATTTTAAATCAAATTAAATCTATTTTATTTTATTTGTTTTTATTAAAGTTTTGAGAATAGGACTGACTCTTAAAGTTTCTAATCCTAGCTAGCTTCTCTCTGTCTCAAATGAAACCAACTTGGATTCTGTAGACAAACTGTCATCCCCGAGGTGCTTATATTCATTAAGATGCCAACCTGTTGCCCTGACACATTTCTGTCCTGGCCATCAGACTAATTCCTTGGCTCAACTACGTCTTCTGGACACTCGACCGGATATACATATTTGTTGGCCATATGCTGCTCCTCGCATTTCAGCCGCTGATAAGCAACTTAAATTTAATTCCTCTCTTGCTTTTAGCCGGCCTGTGTCTGCTTGACTGTTGCCTTAAGTTCAAAATCCTTTCGTACCGGACAACGGCAGCTGCTGCCACATAATCTGACACCAACAGCCCTTTCCTTGCTGGTTGGGTTGATGTAGGTGTTGCTCTTGATTTCTCCCTGTGCTGTAATTTACACGGCTTTAGTCAACGGGTCTGTAATTTTTCTCATTTCTTTCCCATTTAAAAAAATAAAAAAAAAAAAATCCCGCAAAGTAAGTAAGCATTCTTAAACGCGTGTAATTTAAGATTACGTGTAAGTTTTCATTACTCTTCAAAATGTGACACGTTTCATGATTTATTGTAAATTACTTCTGCCTACAGGCATTTTAATAGTCTGACAAATTGTTTATTATGGCTTAGACGTGTTGCTATTTGGGCCCAAATCCGATTACTGAATTCGTTACCATAAAATGTGAGAGTCGGCATTAAATTAAATTCCATAATTTATGTGTTGATTCCCATGTGGATAATTTAAATGATTTCCGCTCGTGAATTGTGTAAATCAATAAGTTGGCTTCACAATGTTGAGGTTGAATTGAGGTTATTAAAATTGAACAAAAACCCATAAATCATGAACTAAAGTCAGATTTAAATAATAAAGTAGTTCAACTTTGTTGTAATTAATTAAGCTTCCTGGTTGTTAACCAATATGTCGGTAAAATAAATAAATAAATGAGGAGAAATAAATACATCAATTACTGCAGTGGACAAACAAGAATGCTTTCATCAATGAGCTTTACAATAATATATTTATTCTGGTTATATATTTATTTTGGATATATATTTCGATGACAAAGGCTCTCGTTGGGGTTAATTTATTTTAATTAATGCAACGCCTGCAATTGGTTTACATTTAAATACATATGATTCATAAAGATTGAGACATATCTTTCCACATTTTAATTAACCCTTTATACCCATTTTTAATGAGCTTAGGGTATATAATACTTTTTTCTTTTATATTTTAAGCGAAACTCTATTTATAGATCGAAATCTCACAAAAGTTATAAAGTAAAAATGCTTTTGTTCCAATTAACACAAGTCTGGAACTATCCAAAATCGTAAACCCTTTTTTAATGACTGACTTAATTATACCAATTCTGAAGGGTAAAATATATAATTAAATTATTAAAGACTTAAGAGCACCATAAACATAAATCTTTGTGGATGGAATAGATAACTAAGTTTAATAAAAAGTCACTAGTTTTCTACTTTATAATTTAACTGCAAACAAACATAAAAAATTAAAATGTGTGGGAAATAACTTAATTTGCAGAGCATTAAAACCATGTGCTCGACAGACTTTTGACAAATCTGCGACAGGCTGCTTGACAATCACTCAGAGCACCTTAAATGACTGTAATTACCAAGTCTGAGCAAGTCCTTAGTTAGTCGGACGAACTAAGCTGTGCAACTAAGTGGCAACAACTTGATGTGCCATGTTTGTTGTCTTCTCTTGCAGATATATGGTGGTTGCCAAGGCATCGATATATTATTTTGTGCCGTTGTCCATCATTGGCGTCCTGTACATAATGATGGCTAAGCGTCTGCATATCAGTGCCCGGGACATGCCCGGTGAGCAGCTGAGCATTCAGAGTCGCAGCCAGGCACGGGCTCGTCGTCATGTGGCACGGATGGTCGTTGCCTTTGTCGTGGGTGAGTACTGTTCTTTAACACGGGGCAAATGATGGATTTCCTGCTCATTCAATTGCATACTAATCGCCTGTCACGGACAGTGTTCTTTATTTGTTTCTTTCCATATCATGTATTCGAGCTGTGGTACCATTTCTATCCCACTGCCGAGGATGATTTCGATGACTTCTGGCACATGGTTCGCATCGTGGGATTTTGCACAAGGTGAGCCAAGGCTAAACCCCTGCACAACAAATACAAATCCTCTCTGTTTAATGCCTTTGGCGACAACTGTTTGAAATTCTTTGCTGGCGCAAGCAATCCTTGCATTCCCTTGCATTCCTCACAACGGGTACGAAAAGTTTTTGGTCTTTAAAGTTTGTGCTGCAGTGCTTCAAGGGATAATTATACCCTTTCCGCTAAATATTATAAATTTGTCACAAGCTTTGAATTCACAAAGTAAATTTGTATTAAAAACTAGTTGAAGAATTAAATACTAAAATTCCTTTTGGATTTGGTTCCGCTTTAACGGCATTATTTTGTAGAGAATATGAATATAGGCATAAGAATTGAATTGGAGTAATACCAAAATGACGAAATCTGTTTTAATCTTTGAGGTAAATTCAATTAGCATCTGTGAAAAAAAACCACTTATTTCAAATCCGCTCCGAAAGGGTATTTAAACTTCGAGTCTCCGTCTTCAGGTTTTTAATTGAAAGAGAAAAACTATTCCGTGCAACACTAATTTATTTGCTTCCTTTAGCCAAACAGTGGTATATTTATTTTCGTTGACAGCTTCCACCTCTTCAGTTTAAAGGAGTGGAGTGAGGAGGAGGGGAAGGGATTATTTAGCGCAGTAAAATGGACTGAATTATGTGTCAGCACTGCGGCAACTTGCGGAGTGTCATCAGTTCCAGTGAGAATCATTTGAATTTCATTACCAAAAGGGTTGCCCGAGGAAACAGATTAACTCGTTTTTAAATAAAATATTCAAAAAGCATATTGAAACAAATTGAAAGTAATGCGGCAAATTAT
Source organism: Drosophila kambysellisi (assembly GCA_035042185.1). Taxonomy (NCBI): domain Eukaryota; kingdom Metazoa; phylum Arthropoda; class Insecta; order Diptera; family Drosophilidae; genus Drosophila; species Drosophila kambysellisi. The sequence goes on from JAWNLS010000039.1 coordinate 176,158, forward strand.
GAACTCAACTTGTTGATGCTGGCAAACAGCGTTAAGGATTTGGCTAAGCTGCTTACAGACATTGATATCCCTAAATTTTATCAATAGGTGCAAAGAGGATAAAACACTTCCATGAATTTCGTAAAAAATAAATATAAATATTTTAAATGTAAATCGCCAAGTCACTTGAAAAAGGTATCAAGATGAAATTTTTTTATATATTATGACTGGGCTTTATTATTTTAACAAAAGACCCGATAACCAGCTGCTATAAATCCTTGTGCTTTTCACACAGTCATTAAATATGTAAAAATGTGAATTCATAAAATACTTGAAAGATAAGGCCACAAACCAGAAATGAAAAAACATTGAGATTTCCCATATTAAAATTTGTTGGTTATCAAATTTCAAAAATATCTTTTGATATTCAAGAAGAACCTTAACCTTTACCAACTTCGGAATTCTGTTGAATTGCTTAAAAAGTATAATCTAAGCTAAGGGTTGATAGAATATCTCCAAATGGCAAATGGATTACGAGACTGTTCGACTGTTACCAGGCCAAGAGCACCATTAGCCAAATTAACAACTAAGGTCGCATTCTGTGGCCAAAGCAACCTGCAGTTGGGTAAATATTTGGGGAATGCCAAGCTGCAACTGGGTCGAAAATCCTAAACAACCTTCTTCCAGCTGTGGACTAAATTTTTGGATTGGTCTTTTTCAATTTGCAGCTTCCTCAACTCGTGCGTTAATCCTGTGGCGCTGTATTGTGTGTCCGGCGTATTTCGGCAGCATTTCAACCGTTATCTGTGCTGCATTTGCGTGAAGCGGCAGCCGCACCTCCGGCAACACTCGACCGCAACTGGCGTCATGGACACCAGCGTCACCTCGATGCGTCGCTCCACCTATGTGGGTGGTGGTGCAGTTGGTGGTGCCGCCCATCGTGCCTCGCTGCACATGAACAATAACCATGGCATGGGAGCGGGTGGGGCTGGCGGACGAACAGGAAGTTTCCATCGACAGGACTCGATGCCGCTGCAACATGCGGGCAGCGGCAATGGGCATGCCCACAATGTGGGCGGCATCGGACGCGCCTCAATAGTCAATGAGAAAAGGTGAGGCACACTGATTGTGGAGCTGCTGGAGGAGGGTTCGGCGGCCCACCAGGGCGATGAGCAGCTCTAAGTTACTGATCTCACTCTCAAAGTCACTCTCTCTATATATCTCAAACACCTCCGCACACCAATAACCACACACACACACACACACACAAGCACTGTGGCTATGCTAAGTGGCAGTAATTGTTGTACTGTTTAACCTCACAACACACCCCACCATCGTCCCGATTAGCATCCCACATCCGCATTCACATCCACATCCACATCCACAACCACATCCTCATCATCAATTGTAGCTGTAGCTGAAATTGGCAGTTGGCAGTTGGCTATATGTAAATTTCTAAGGGCTCTAAGCCTGCAATGGGTCGTGTACATAAATAGATGGTCCTTGGTATTGGCCAAGTTCAAACAGTTTGTGGCTATTTGGTTAATGCTGAAGTACCGAAACCTGTTTTATATGTTGACATCGATTGACTTTTGAGTCTGAGCTGCACAGGAAGCACTTGAAGGTCTCTGTACAGTGGTTACTCGAATGCAAATACTATTAGTATTTTCATTGATATACTTGTTATTTGCATGTCTTAAATAATCTGTTAAAATTGTAAAACAAAAAAATAAGAAATATATTTAATATATTTATGAAATTAAAAGCAAACCTGAAATCCCCAAAACGTTCTCATTATCGAGCGACCACTGTATTAGTTGACTTTGCACATTCATTTAATTTTTTCTTAGAGTATTCGAGCTTAAAGTTAGAAACACTGGAAAACTTGATTGTAGCAAGTTTGTATTTGACTTTAGAGAGTCTAAGAATCTTGAATCCAATATAAAGCTCATTACTCAGTATTTACTCATTAGTTGTATGTAAATTCCTTAGAAATAGCTGTAAATAAATATATACTATATCGACACACTCATTTACCTATTTGAGGGTACTCTATGTGATGTGGTACTTTAAGTGTTAGATTAAACTCGCAACTACCTATATACATATACATATATATATATATATATATATATATATATATATATATACATATATTTTAATGTATGTGCAATTAAATTGGAATTTAATGGCATATATATTTATCCACATAATTCCCGTTAATTGCAAACGTGTGTAGTGGCAAAATATCAATAGCTATAATAATTATAATTATAATTATAGGTTCGTCGTTGAAATGTAAATAAATGAAATAAACGAATGAATTTATTTAGTTATTGTTGCTTTCAAGTGTTGAATATGCTATAATTAATAAATTTATGAATTCATTCTTAATTGAAGCAAATTTATTTGTGGAGTTTTTAGTGTTTGAGTCACAGATAAAAGGACTCTCAAAACATTTCCAATTTAGCTGGAACCAATCTCCAATTAAATATGAAATAAACGTGTAGCTTATAAGATAATTCCATTAAATGCAAATATTAATTAATATATGTTTTAAATTAAATAAAATCAACTAGAAAATCAGCATTTTATCCATTTCTTGTCACACACAAACAGGTAAGGCATTTGTTTAATACACTGATAATTGAAGCTTTTGCACAGATGAATTCACAAATTCACATATGTGGTTAAAGTATCCATTTCCAATAATCTTTCCATTTATCCATTTGTCTACGATTTCAGTTTAATCAAACGCTACGATGAGCGCTACTAATATGAATATGATGAATTTTTTAATACCCTAACCTATATGGAAATGTTCCTAAAAATGGGGTATCCCTACCCATACTCAAAGCTAATTCGAAGAGAAATTTGTTTCTTATTTGCTTAATAAATAAGAAGTTAAATGTTTATAAATTAAATAATAACAAGTGTCGCTTAAAAATGTAAGTAAAAACTAATTAATAAAAAAGTGTTGATGTGTCAAAAGTGCATGAAATGTATTGCAAATAAAATTTGGAAAATATGCAGAAGACTTTCAATTCAATGGAATACCTTAAATATGTTCATAAATGCTTTGTCGTAAATCTAATAATACCGATTGAACCGATTCTAGACAATGTATATAGATTGCCTCATAAATACAAGAATTATTTGCAACGTATAAAATAAATGGTATATTTAATTAAAGCTCAGCCAGTTGTGAAAAATAAACTGCAAACGAGAAACAAACGAGCTGCTAACCAAAGACATGCAAATGTTGCCAATTATTGCAAAATTTAATAGAACACGTTCAATTTGCATTTTCAAACCAAGGAAAACCAGGCGAAAATTGAGAAGGGGTTTGTCGGAAAAACAGTAAAATCCAATACAAGCTGCCACTCACAAAAGGCAGCAGCAACCAGTTGTTTTTCGACTAGTATGTAAATTGGCAAAATATTGCAGGTGCTTCGGATATTGTCAGAGAGACCATAAATTCACACACACACACACACACACACACACACACACAGCAAATACACCAACGCATCTTTGAGCCTAGACAGTAGTTATTGGCATCCAATAAATGTTGGAAGTCAGAGTGGCTAATCTACCGAACCACACACATTCGAGCAGACACCTCCTCTGCTCCGAATCTGACATGGTCATTGAACATAACTGCCAGAACATGAGCTGTGACCCATGGAACGCCCACTAAATCAGGTGGAGACAGTTCGCCTGTCTGCCCAGCAGCCAGCTGCATATGGTCGGTCCCACAGATAAGCACCAGGACAATGAACAAAAATTTGTTGTGTCATGTTTCGCTTGGACATTTAACATTTGCCCAGTCATTTTTGGCCACAGGTAGTAATGCCTATGTTGAACGTAATTTGTGTTGCCTGCAGCATGCCACAAACTGGGTCAAAGCTCAACAGGAGATTTATGTACACAACAGTCAACATATACATATATATATATGCTTACATATAAGATAAGACCCATCCACCGCACCATGACTCCTTACCCATTCCTATTAACTTCCTTTTTTCATGCTGATTGGTAATTCCCCTTTGCGAGCCACTTTCCCGGCCAAAATGCTCATTTCATTTGGCAAGCCCATTGTCAGAAGTTGTGTGGCACAATTAACTAATTTGTCGGCCAGGACTCTTCGCCTGTCTTCACTTAGGCAGTTAGCTTCACAGTTTATAGAGCAGAGATTCGGATCACTGAGTTACAGTTATCATAAATATACTTATTCCAGATGCTATTAGGGGTTGTTCTGTTGCTCTGAGCTGCTCAAAGGGATGTGCTGTTTATTGTTAAAGTTTTAGTTACCGCAACATTGCAACTAACAGGAATTTTACTCGTTGATAGGCCAATAATATGTTGATAAAATGAAAATGGTCTAAAAGGAAAACAATTTGATGAGCCTAACTGTTAAAGCTTTAAGAAGAGTATATTTTGTTATTTATTTATCTATGGTCTCAACACAGATTTTAGCAGTTCATTTTACATTCCTTCACATAAAGTTATTAAGGCAAGTTTTAATACCTGTAGCATTAAGGCTAAAACGAGTCGCTGGAGCGTAAGCCAATTTTTGGGCAAACATTAAACAAAGGCTAGTACGTGTGTGTGAATATTGTGGAAACAAATTTGTTGACCAAAACCAAAGCAAGTGTTAATACTGTTCCGCATATAGACACAGATGCCCCGAGCTAGGGACAATATGCAATGGAAACTTTGCTTATGCAAATGAGGCACACAAGGAGGCACTAAGTCAACAGAGTAAGATGGAAGCAACAATGTCAAATAAAGACACAGCTGTGGTTGCTGCTGCTCCATGTAAGCATGTGTGAATGTGTGCAGAAGCACACTTATACTGGCATAATCAGAGTATCAAGTGCTGAACAGGACTCGCATGCAAGGATGCGCTCACAAGTGGCCCAAAGTGATTTATCATGCTGCACAGCGGAGTCAGCTGGCAGGCTGGCAGTCTGGCAGTCTGGCAGAATGCAACCCAACTAAGGCTTAGACGGATGCTCTTTATTTAGGTGCTTTAATACCAGCGGGTACTATAAGTAACAATTAGTGGGCCTCAATGTGGCGCTCCTTGCCACAAAAAACGAGTTGGCATCTCCAACTCTGCTGCTTGGGCATTCATAATTCCTCATTATGGGTCCTTGTCGAATGCTTTTGCGGGGTGGCATAAAAATGAGTTTAGTCCTTCGAGCTGCTTCTTATCTGCTGTTGGCGTATTTTTTTTTTTTATCTTTTTTTTATATGTTTATCTTACACGCAAGCCAAACGGCGCCGGGCTATTTGCGTCTTGTTATTTTGGCTTGGGATTAGCGCCTCTTCATCCCTCTCTCTCTATCTCTATTGCTCTCTCTCTCTCACTTTAATGTGTGTATTCTTTTGCTGCTGTTGTCCAGCTTTGGTCACTTTGATAATGTTTTCGCTTTGCTTTTGCTGCTTTTGTTAATTGGCGCAACTCGTAAGCGGAATTCCATTGACAGGGCCAAAAGGCGCAGCAACAGGGCTTGTCAGAGGGCAGGCAGAGTCTGGGGAAGGGGAAGCGGTAGGGAGAGGAAGTGGCGTGCGTCGTTTCAGGTCCGTTGGACGCACGTGTTGTATTACAGTTAAGTAACAAAAACAATACCATTTTGGCCATCTCATGTCCATGGCCCAAGCGAATTATTCTGGCTTTATGTTGGATTTGCTTGTTGATGATTTAAATTGTTTTTATTTCGTTATGTTTTTGTTTTTCCTTTTGTTTATTTTTGCGTTCCTTTTCCTTCCTTTTTTTCTCTTTGCTATTTTGTTATTTGTGGCGTCGAGTTTTTATGGCATTCTATATTTATGAGTTCGGATATGTGGGTGATATATGATCTTGATGGGCTGATTTGTGGCTTTTGCGTATCATCAAATAAATTAGTCTCATTGAGCGGAAATTCGATTGAAATATGTTTAAATTTGATTAGCAAATTTCAACTAATATTTGCGGCTTATTGCAAATAATAAAATTGGTTTGCAGTTCAAAACTATTATTGATATTTTCACAAAAGTATTTCACATACTTGAGTATTATTTATTTAATATAAAAATTCGACAAGCCAAAGTAGAAACTCAATTTTAAACAATTTTCTTTGACTAGGTTGCAAATGGAATTTTTGTTTAAACAGCAAAAACTAGGTAAATCCAGGTCCGTTTGAGTTATGTCTGGCACTTAATACCTATTTGATCCCGAACAGAAAATCAGCATGGAAATGGATTTATATACCCTGAACCTAATAAAAACGTGTAAAAAGGGTATCATGGTTTTGTATTAATGTATGTAACAGGCAGAAGGACGCACATTCGACACAATGATGAGGATCAACAGCCGAGTCGATAAAGAACTACAGACTTCAAATTTGCAGAGCAAATTTAGCAATAAAACTAGAATAGTATATTTAGTAGCTGGCACCAGGGTATCAGGCAGCGAGCTCTCTCTACTTTAGCATTCTTTCTGATCTTGGTTAACAGGGCCAAATATTGGTAATCGAATATTTATTCATTTTATAAGCTATTAACTTTCTTGCATAAGAAAATTGCTGTGCAACAAAAAAGGGTCAGTGCCAAATGCTAAAAAGTACCCAAAGGCCAACAGTTTAATAGATTTAGGAGCAGTTTGGGTAAGTAAAGAAGTTGGGCACAAATGGACAAACAATCCATCAGAATTCTTTTGAGGCGATTATGAATGCAGATTCATCACTCCAAAAATTAAATATCAGAAATATGCGAGTGGTTTTTCTTTGTCGGCTTAATTTAACAAAAAAAAAGAGAAACAAATTGACAGCTTTTTGCGCCGAGCTTGTCCCTTGTCAATGCTGGTAAGAGTCTGGCTGACACCTGGAGAGGTGCACATTTAATAGGCTTAAGCTTTAGCTGGCTTAAATGCAAAGTGCGTTAATTAAATGACAGCCAAACAAGGCTGAAAGTCGCAAAACAAGCAGAGCTTGTAAGCATCTTGTCACATCTTTTAGACCATATGGTGACTTAGGAAGCCATCCTGCTCATCGAATTGAGATTTTAATATTCATTTATTTATTTATTTCTCATACTTAAACTTAAATTTAAATTTATCAAAGACTAAGTTTCAACTTAAACTTATTTTTAATATGCTTGCATTGACAGAGTGCATTATTCAGTCAAACCCAACTACAGAAGCTCATTAAGCTGGTTTTCATCGAGCGGAGAAGCAGAGGGAAACTTAATTAGTTAACGGCATTTGCCACCTTTCACCATTAACAACTTATTAAGAATTAATGAGATTTCTGTTGAAAGCCCGGGGCGGCATTGAAACCAAATGAATTCGATAAGCAAATAACACGTAAATTGAAAAGAAAGTAAGGAGCCCCTGAACAGAAGTTGTTGGGCAATGGTCTGCCTCAAGCGATTTGCAAGTTATTTTTATACCTTGAACTCATTAAAAATGGAAAAAGGATATAATGAAATTGAACAACAACACTAAAATAACCAACTAAAATATTCTTATTTGTTTTGTCTCGCGATGTGTGCATATTGGACCAAAAGTCATTTTAATATTTTCCAAGAGGCCTGAAAAAGTTTTCGGCACAGCACTTGAAGATCCATTTGTTATTCCAGAGTTCAGCCATAAAGCTATTAAAAATCAATTGGCCCACAAAAATTCAAATGGAAACTGTTGCCAGAAAGACAGAAGAGCGCAAACAAAAACCAACAAATTTGAGTCCCGCTCAAGAAAAATAAACAAAAGTGTTTTCACTTCAGCTTTCTGCATTCCACTCAATTTGGTCGCAACTTTACGCAAATGGGCCCTGAGCCAAGTTTCTGCCCCCGCAAAACCCTCAATGGTTTTCCGATTTTACATATGTGTTTTTGGTGCCCTTTCAAAGGGTTATATCAACTTAAGGCCTAACTCAGCTTTGGGCACTTTCAGTGCCGCATTAAGTCTTGTGGCAAACAACTTTTTTTTAAATAAATATTGAATTTCTTATTGAAATATTTCAAAACACATTAAATTCAATTATTAGAGACTGCCCATAGCATACTTATTGGCGCAAAATGAAAACTCAGCGCTGCGGCATTTTCTTTTGAGTTTCAAGAAAACAAATGCCTTGAATCCCATATCCTTACTTATAGGGAAAATGGGCGCCTTTAAGTGTTGGCATGAAAGATTCTAGCAAATCCTTTTGTTAGCCTGCATTTCTGTATGTGTGTGTGTGTGTGTGTGTGGCATGTGTGTGTGACTGCCAACTATTTTAGCTGACTCGACGCCAGCCACGAATCACGAAAGCTGACTCGCCAATGGGAGTCCACCCCCAACTTAGTTCGATTCCCTCTGCACCCTTTTTCACGGATGCCTTGGGAAATCTGTGCTGCGTCTGTCACTGTCCTGTTCTCTCTGGCGTACATCCATACATTCTTAATGCTCCACTTGCAACCGCACACACACAAACACACACATTAGAAACTGTACTTGGCGCCTGCAACGAGTAATATATTTATTGTGCCCTGGGCCAGTGCCCGAGGATATTCGAGCGATACTTAAGCGTAAAGTGCCGCCTGCGATGGGATTGCGAGTGTCCGGGCGTAAAGTGGAGGATGAGGCTTACAGTGAATTATTTATTTTTATTTTACGATTATGACAGTGGCTTTGGGTCATATAATAAGACGGTTACATGGCTCATGGGCTGGGCCCATTGTGGCTTTCACATTTCAATGCGTATGCAAATATTCGATTGGCATCCGGTTTTTTATGTGCGGACAGCTGATGTTGATGGCGATTGCCGATTGCCGATGGCGATGGCGTTGTAAGACATCTTCAAGTGCTGTCCAAACAAACCATAATAACCGCCAAATAAGTGCCGCTGGTCATGTCTCTTAGCTGGCACATAAGCCGAGCCATTCCATTTGATTGATTTGCTTGATTGTCAGCGCTGGGATGGCAATGTTTGTTGGCTTATCATTACGAGCAGCGATAATCACACTTGAAGTAAATTCGATTCAAGTGCCAGACATCAATTCAACTTTTATTTCCCAAGGCACTTCAAAAGCAGTTCAAATGCGCCTCTTACAACCGATTGCAAGTTAACTTCTTCTTCCTCCAACTTTCATTTAAGCATTAAACTTTTCAATGTCAAGTTGTAAAATTTGTTTATAGCTTTTAGCCAGTCAAAATAAACTAGCTATAAAGACAAAAGTTATTCCAGCCAATCTCCTGCATTGCAACTATTCATCATATTAGCTGAAGCTTTTATATTTTAAAATAAGCCATAATAAAATATTGTTGATGTTTTTATAGGTATTACAGTTTCTGGCTTAGTATGAGAGAATCTCATGAAAATGTTACAGACTTTATATATATTTTCAATTCTGAAATCAAATTTAAAAAAATATATCACAAGCTCAAATTTTTCATTTAAATATTCAATTAATTAAACTAGTACTTGTTTTCCCTCAACGCTGTTAGTTTTTTCCACCAAATGCCAAACGAACAAACTAATTGTGAAAATTTTTCGCTCAAACCAAAAAAAAATGTGCGAATGCAAAATAATTTCAAATTTTGCACTCACAACTCTGTCAAACAGCAGCTAAAAGTTTACAACTGTCAAAGTTTTTTTTGGCGACATTGCAACCACCTGGTGGCTGCAACATGCTGAAACATCAGAACATCCACTTAAAAAGGGGCATCCTCAACGTCAGCAAACCAGTTAAGGTAAACTTTTGAAGCCGAATAAAACTTTTCTTCTGTAAAAAGACAAAAAAAAACACTTGATTGAATAGAACAAGAGAGAAAGTTGTAACCGACAGCGAAATACTATGATAACATAATTTGTGTGCAGCCAGTCCCAGTTTGCCTTTCAGATTGAGGAAGAAATAAGGTAGAAACCCTTCTTCGAAGTTTGTCAATTGTAGCTCTTAAATTACGGAAGATAAGTCAAAATTGTAGTCCGAAAATCGGCATTTGGGCATAGGTCGAACCTTCAAAATGCCATAACTTCGTCAAAACTCAACGGATTTTCAAAAGGAAGGTAATTTTAATCATAGTTTGGCCTCTATATCAATCGTACATTTAAAGTTGAAAACGTTAATTTGGGTCGGAACATAAGTCAAAATTGTAGTCCGAAAATCGGCATATCGGCATATGGGCATAGGTCGAACCTTCAAAATGCCATAACTTCGTCAAAACTCAACGAATTTTCAAAAGGAAGGTCATTTTAATCATAGTTTGGCCTCTATATCAATCGTACATTTAAAGTTGAAAACGTAATTTTGGGTCGAAACATAAGTCAAAATTGTAGTCCGAAAATCGGCATATCGGCATATGGGCATAGGTCGAACCTTCAAAATGCCATAACTTCGTCAAAACTCAACGGATTTTCAAAAGGAAGGTAATTTTAATCATAGTTTGGCCTCTATATCAATCGTACATTTAAAGTTGAAAACGTTAATTTGGGTCGGAACATAAGTCAAAATTATAGTCCGCAAATCGGCATATCGGCATATGGGCATAGGTCGAACCTTCAAAATGCCATAACTTCGTCAAAACTCATCGGATTTTCAAAACGAAGGTAATTTTAATCATAGTTTGGCCTCTATATCAATCGTACATTTAAAGTTGAAAACGTAATTTTGGGTCGAAACATAAGTCAAAATTGTAGTCCGAAAATCGGCATTTGGGCATAGGTCGAACCTTCAAAATGCCATAACTTCGTCAAAACTCAACGAATTTTCAAAAGGAAGGTCATTTTAATCATAGTTTGGCCTCTATATCAATCGTACATTTAAAGTTGAAAACGTAATTTTGGGTCGAAACATAAGTCAAAATTGTAGTCCGAAAATCGGCATATCGGCATATGGGCATAGGTCGAACCTTCAAAATGCCATAACTTCGTCAAAACTCAACGGATTTTCAAAAGGAAGGTAATTTTAATCATAGTTTGGCCTCTATATCAATCGTACATTTAAAGTTGAAAACGTTAATTTGGGTCGGAACATAAGTCAAAATTATAGTCCGCAAATCGGCATATCGGCATATGGGCATAGGTCGAACCTTCAAAATGCCATAACTTCGTCAAAACTCATCGGATTTTCAAAACGAAGGTAATTTTAATCATAGTTTGGCCTCTAGATAAATCGTACATTTAAAGTTGAAAACGTGATTTTAGGTCGGAACATAAGTCAAAATTATAGTCCGCAAATCGGCATATCGGCATATGGGCATAGGTCGAACCTTCAAAATGCCATAACTTCGTCAAAACTCATCGGATTTTCAAAAGGAAGGTAATTTTAATCATAGTTTGGCCTCTACTTCAATCGTACATTTAAAGTTGAAAACGTAATTTTGCACAAAACCCAATATACTATTATACTTTCGGTATCATAGTATAAAAACTAACAATATCCTTAGATCAAATAGTTTTTGAAGGCATTGATCAACATAATATTATTAAGCCAAAAGTGCATATCAGTTTTTGAGTAAGAAGCTTTAGACTCCACTCACAAATCATTCATTTTTTAGATACCCTTTGTACGTTTAATGCGTACAGGGTATTTAAATCTTAAGCAAACAAATAATGTAACAAATGTCATTTTCAACAAGTAAAGACAAATAGATTTAGAAGTAAAACTAACCGTAGGCGGTCACAAGTCCGCTCACACTTGGTTCAATTACAAGATATATACAAAAATATGACTGGTGAGGAATGAGTTTTCCGGCGTAAATTTCCCACTGCTGAAAAATCGCTGAACCGCGCGCATTTCAATCAGCTATGCTTAAAGTCGACGTCGACGTCGCCTTCGACGTGATTCTGTTTCTATCAGACTCACAAATTTTACAAATTGCTCGGCAGTTTGGCTGAGCTATATAGTGTGTGTTGGTGTGTGTGTGTGTGTGTGTGTGTGCGAGTGTGTGTTTTTGGTGTGTGTATGCGTGTTGCCGTTTCAAAGTTTTATGTTTGTCGCGACACGCGCGCATTTCTCTGATAACAAAAAAGGCAACAAAAAACTTAAAGGCATTTTCATCTCAGTCATGAGCTTAACTTGCCTTCAGTCCTCTCCCCAACTCTAGTTTCCTTTAGTCCACAAAGAAATTAAAAGTTGCTCCTGCTGGGTAGTTCATGTTCAAAGTTGCCGCTCGATTGGTGTCAATGAGGGAAAGGGAGGATTGCGGATCTTAACAAGATTTTCCTAAAGGTAATTCGTAATTTGTGCTATGATTTTTAATTTGGTTCATTAGCATAAAGATAATTGAACCATACGCAGAAGTTCTTAGAATTCAAAGAGATGGTATTTAATTAAAATTCAATCTCAGTTGCTTAGCAAGTGACAACAACAACAACAACAACACCAACAAACAACTTAGTGTAGAATCAACAACTAATTCCTACTAAATGCTCGTAAACTGCGAAACCCAAAACTCTTTTTTTAAGCAACGAGTAAATTGTTTTTCTAACTGTTTGCTTGACTCCTGGCTGCATCCTTCCCTCCACTGTCAGTCTGCAGTTTAAGGCTACCCGTGCAAATTTGGATTTTTATTGCCATTGCTTAAGAACTACCAAACACCAGCAACTTTGGTCCCCAACAGCGGTGGCAGCTGTTGCAAGGAAAAGTTGAAAAAACTCAGTCAGCTTTTATTGAATAGCGCACTTTAAAACTAGTTGCAGAGGCGGAATTATTTTGTTGACTTGGAATCAGAAATGGACGAGAACTATAGACCACCTAAGTGCATATACAAAACCAACAGGCGGAACTGTGTTCCACTTCAAGTAGTTAGTCTGTCTGTCTTGTTAGTTAGTTTGAAGTTCTAAGTAAATACAATAAATCACTTGTTAATACACATTATACAGTTGTGCCACACAACTAGTTCTACTGGTTTGCTGGCGACACAGTTATGAAAATTTGGAACCGTTTCAATTATTAGGATAGAATCTAAACATGAAATTTGATAAAGAAATTACGTTTTTACATATGAATGTAGTATTATTCTAAAGGGCAAAGCATGATTTTCGAAAATTTATTGAGATTAAAAAATGTTATGACTATGAAAAGTTTGGACCCATCAATCAATATAAATTTTAAGCATACAATTTGTGCATCAATTTTGAGCAAGAATTTGGTTCCAAATTTAAAGCATTATTAAGATGCTATTCACAAAAATATATTGCTTTTGAAAATTTGACAAAGATATTGCTAGAGGTTTTTCAAAATCGGAGTACAGTTCACAAAGTTTTAGCTGCAGACATTTTCGACCAGTCTCTGGTAGCACATTTTGGCAGTGTAATTTAAAAAAAATTTATTTCATTATTATGATACTAAAATTAATTTTTTTAAATTTGATTAAATGTATTGAACAGTTCCCCTCATAGTTGTAACACCACTAAAAATGAGAGGATGTCAATTAAGATTGCTCGCTTCAGAAGTTATTGTCAACTTCAGCCAACTCAATAGACTTGCTGGCAACATATAATTATAACTAATGTTCTACAAGTGACAATCTTGTTCGAACTGAACAAATTAAGAAGGCAATTAGTCCATAATTAGCACTTAAACTTGTCAGTAGTCATTAGATCGGAGGCCCTTGTCCTGTCGTGGCCTATAAAAGTGTGCGCCATGCGGTTCCAACTGCTTAAACGCAAACGAAACAATGGCACACAACGTCAAGTGGATGGCGAAGAGACGCGCTTCGGAGAGCAGCAGACAGCGATTGCTGCAGCGCTGGAGACGTCATCCCCTAAAGCTGGCCATTAGCAACACCTTCTGGGAGTACACGGAGCGCACCAAGGTGAGCGGCATGTGGCTGCTGCGACGCAATCGCACCCAGGGACTCTCCAGGTGGGTGAGGTGGACGGACGGGCGGACGTACTGAGAGTCGAACAATTTGCCTGACGTTTGCCCATTTCACAGATTCATTTGGTCATCGGTGTTGGTGGTGCTGCTGCTGCTTAGCGTCTCTTTGACGCTGCTCCTCTGGCTAAAATTCTACTCGTATCCCATACTAAACACCATCTCAAATGATCTGTCCATCACAGATGTGGCCTTTCCAGGCGTCACCATCTGCAGTCCCAAGGCAGTTAACAAGGAGCGTGTCCATCGCTTTGTTCAAACGCTGTAAGTGGGTGTGGCAAAGAGAACTGTTAAACTTGCATCTTTTTAAGCCAACATGTAAAAGATTGTTTTTCTTTTAAATTTTCTTAATTTTAAAATAGCCATGTCGAAGTGGCTAGTCTATAAGACAAGCTATGAATATATTTTAGGCTTGGGAACAGGGTATCCACTAGTTAGAAAAAAACAACTTTACCATTAACAGCAACATTAACAGCACACCTGATTAACTATTGCAGCAAAATACCCGCTAAATACAATGCTGATGAAGTAGCAGCTGGCTTTGATTTCCTCAATGCGTTTACGGATCAGAGTTATGTGGCCCCGTCACATGACAGCTATAAGGCAACGGATGCAGTGCTCCGACTGAATAATGTGTCCATTTCGGAGGCAGCGATGTCTGTCAGTCCGGGCTGTGCGGATTTTGTGAAGCGCTGCTTCTGGGGCTATTCGGAATTTAAGTGCAACCAGTCGCACGAGTATCTGTCCTTTATACCCACAACTGCATTTCTTGGTCCCTGCTGCTCCTTTAACTACAATCCGCGCAATGCCAGCTTCGTGCCCTTCTCTGCCAATATTTTTGGCGTGGACGGCGGCTTAACGATTATTGGCTCCGAAGGCTCCGAACGCAATCTGAGCACTGGCCTCATTGTGCTCGTTCATCATCCAGAGGATTATGTGACGGAGACATCTGCATCCGTGACCATAACTGCAAGGTCCGAGAGCTTTGTCGAAATCTCGCCCACGGTCCAAAGCTCATCGACAGAGGTGCTGGAGCTGTCCGAAAGCAAAAGGGACTGCCTCATCTCGGATGATGTGCATCTGCGCAACTATCGACAGGCTGCCTGTTTGTTAGCCTGCCAAACGGAGGAGATTGTCAAACGCTGCGGTTGTCATCTCTACTTGCTGCCCATTGTCAGTGGCCAGTTCAAGGAATGCAATCTAAACGATACCTTCTGCTACTCGCAAAACTATGGTAAGTGCCAGGTACTCCATAATGATGATGACATTTAAGTGGAATAAGTTATCTGGCTGTAGCAATCGCATATTCATATTCTTCACTACTTATTACAATTTGCATTTTGCTCATTTATTTCCTTAGCCCGAGATAGATGAAATTGTTCAGTTACTTACCTTGCCGCGTTCAATGTCATTTTCACGGCATCCTTTCCCATTACATATTTCACGCTCCTGCGGGTGGATGTTTCTGTTTGGTGCATTGTTATCTCCATAGTGGTGGTGCTGTGTGTGCTGTGTCTGCTCCCGTTACATCATTTATAATTTGTATTAAATATTCAAAATGCGTGCCCGTGCACATAAGTGTTCCTTCACACAGAAATGTGTTAGAGATGGTTGGATGGTACTCTTCTCGAGGAGCTCCAATTTTGCCATTCGAGGCGTTTCGGTATGCAAAACACTCAACTACAGACACAATCATGTTTGGGTTAGTTAAATAATGGCTTTTGCACAGTGTATTTCGTGTTTCTTGGTGTTAACATATATATGAGCATAGAGAGAGAGAGAGAGCGCACATAAAATAATGATTTAGGGGTTCATTTTGGGGGTCTCAAGATAAATTAATGTATTTGAGAAAATTCATCTTGAGTTATGAGTTACTCTTGTTAAAAGTATATTATTGAAATTTGTACCATCAGTGAGTATTTGATAATGATTGACATATTAAAATTAAATTACTCAAAAATTAATCAAGTTTCTTTATTGTTATTCTTGAGACAAAATATATATCGCTTAGGTAACGAAAATATTTATGGATATTAATTTAATTTAAGTAATTAGATAAACATATTGAGGTATGTTTTCACATTTTCATCCAAATCAAGAATTTTTAAAATTTTAAAATTAAGACAATGTCTTAGTTTAATAAAAATATTGTATTTAATTTACAGACAATTTCAAGAGCGTTCGCTGTGACCAATGCCTCCCAAACTGTTATGACGTCACATACTCTACGCTGTCCTACAAAACGGATCTCAATTTGCATCAGTTCTCCGTGACCAATTTTTAGTAAGCTCTTAATGTTAAATACACACTGTTTTCTTTTATAAATTGAACCACTTTTTTCTCAGCAAATCCGAGGTGCATAGGAATGATAGTTTTGTGCTGCGCGTCTATTTGGCGAAACAGGTGGTGCCAGTGATTAGGAAAGTGACTGTCCTTTCCTTGATTGGATTGCTGTGTAGGTGCATGATTATTTCCACTTATATATGTAATTCATTTACATCTATTGTAGCTGATTTGGGTGGCATTTTCAATCTTTGCCTGGGTCTGAGCATGATATCCATTGTGGAGTTCTTTTACTACTGCACATTTCGCTTGTACAAAAACTATCAACAACAAAAGCAGCTGCAGCTGAAGCATGCTTGGAAATAGCAAACTGGTAACTTAATAAATATGCATGTATATTAAAAACTTAATTTCACTTATTTATTTATTTTTTTTAAGATAGCACCTTTATTATTTTTTCTTTTTTGTTTTCAATGTTTGTTTGGGTGCTTTTCGCTTTCTGGCCACGGGCGTTCGCTTCTCAGCCGCTTCGTCATCATCATCATCTTCATCATCGCTGTCCCTGTATTTGATGAGAATTTTATTAAATATATATGTCAATGAATTGTATACAGATAAACTTACCCCACGGTGGCCATATGCTCAAACATATCCTCATACTCGGCATCTACCGCCTGAGGTTGACGTTTGTTATTTTTTATATCCTTCTGCCTTCGCTTTTCCTCTACTTCTGCCACATCCTCTTCACTCTCTTCCGTTTGCTGCAGCTGCTGTTGCTGTCCAGAGAGCTGCCTAATAAGCACTTTGGTTGCCTTTGACTTTACATAGCACTGATAGAGCAGCACGGTGGAATCGGCATCATGAACACGCACATAGCGGTCAAGGGAGGCTGAGCTTAAATATTTGCCCGTCTCATCCAAGTGCAAATCACTGATGCCGCCCGTAAATCCTTTGTAAGTATGACAATGGGTTTTCATGCTGCGCGTATCGAAGGCCTGCAAAGAGCAATTGATGTCATTTAATCTGCACTAGGGCTGCATTACATGTGAGCCTACTTTCAGGGCGCCCATGGTAGTGCCAGTGTAGATGTAGTTGCCGCGTGCGACAAGCGCAGCAAAGCTCATACCATGCTCCTCGCTGGCAAAGTGGGTAACTGGCCGCCGCTGTTTGCGCGTATCGTAGAGTCGCACATAGCCATGCCGGGAGCAGGTGGCCAATACACTGGGGCCATCCACAAAGCCGATGTCACTGTCCCAAACGGGCACCTCCAACTGTAGGTAATCGTTGGGTAGGTTCTTGGAGTTGAAGATCTGCTTTCCATCGCCGCTTAGATCGTAGACTTTCAGATTATTCTGTCTGGCCTTGCCTCCAGTAGCAACAATGTTTGTGGCCGTCGAGCACTGACGCAGATGATCAATTTGATCGCCTGTTTGGATGACAACTGGTGTCGCTTGCTGCTGCTCCTCTTCTTCATCCTCATGGTCAAGCGATAAGCTTTGTATTTGACCATTACCAATGCCAGCAATCAAGTTATTGTTATAGCGCGCCAATCCCACAATGGGAGCAGCCGTAAAGTTAATATTACGAGTGGTGACTCCTCCGCTAATTCCCAGCGAATGCAGCTCTGCAATATTCTTAGCACGTCCGAGCAGTATCTCTGTTTGTGCCTCATTGCCAAAGGCCAATGTTGTTACACGTGATTCCTTATCCAAACCACTCAAATCACTGAGATTTGACTGCTCGTATGGACTCTTGTCCGCAGCGGGCATCAAGTCTGCGAAAGTTCAAAAAATGAGCCGCGGCAAAAGGAGCGAGCGTTTAGGGTTTGACTTACGTTTGAAGGAGCCCGTGTGTGTACCCACAAACAATTCATGTTTGGCTGTATAGTTGGCATGTTTAAGATTCGATGTGGTCCACTTCATGTTTTTTGAATGCCGTTTAAATTGCTTATTCAGCAATAAAACAACTCAAACAGCAAAAGAAAATAATGCAACACGTGCAGCGGTAAAAGTGTGACTATCGTTAATCGATATCATGTATTATTTACCAACACTCACAAATAATCGCATAAAGCTGAGCGATAGTTCACGGGGAAACAGCTGACTTCTTGTTATTTCAAAACATAAACACGCCGAAACGCGGCTTTTATGCAATTTTTTATTAAATATGTCGTTGACAAAAGTCTACGATGCGGCAACTGTATTTAAGCACTTAAATGGCATTATAAATGTGTATAAGCCAACTGGCATGAAAGTGAAACATGTGCGAAATGCCATTCTTGGCAACATTTGCAAAGGTGCGTGAAATATGAGAAAATAAAACAAACTAAATTCAAGTTGTAATTATTTAACTAGGACTCAATGAGCTGGAGCAGCGAGAGCCGCGTAAGTTAGTGAAGGATAGATTGCAGCTGGGCACTGGCACCGCCGCGGACACCGTACTGCACAAGATTGCCTCCGATGCTGATCTATCGGATCACATCCTGGCCGCTGGTCCACGTTATATGCCGGCTGATATTAAATGCGCAGCTGTTGCCACACTGGGCGATCACACAAGCGGCGTTTTGTGTAGGTGGCCAAGGATATTTTACCTGAAACATAATGAACTCAACTCTCCGAATATTGCTTACAGTATTTGGATTAAACGGGGGACTCACTCAGTCCAGTCTCATTCAGCGCAATCGGCCAGTGAGAGTTTATCATGTGACCGCTCGCATGGGCACCGCCACAGAAAACCACCTTCCCAATTCACGCGTCACAGTCCGTGCCAATCATAAGTATGTGACGGCGGAGCGTATCAGCGGCTTGGCCGCCTCCATGCAGGCATCACATCAGCGCAAAATGTACGAACTCTGCGGGGTTGATATGCAGACGCAGGCTGCCTACGAGCTGGCCTGCAAGGGTCTGTTGCGGCCGGCTGACAACAGCCAGACGGTCATATATGGCATCAAGCTGATACACTTTGAGCGACCGCACTTCACCCTCGAGCTGCACACCATCAACGAGAGTGAGGAGTATATGGCAGCCTTAATTCACGACATGGCTATCGAGCTGCGCACTGTGGCGCACTGCACGCAACTGCGTTGCATACGCCACGCACACTTTGATGTGATGGAGAGTCTGTTGCGACATGGCTGGCATTTGCCGGGTATTGTGAAGAACCTGCGACAGCAACGAGCGGTTCTCGAAGCGCATCCCCAGCTGCTGGAGCAGCAGCGCGTAGAGCTACATGCTGCTTCGTAATAAGCTTATTATAAATACAAACTGGTAGTTTAATTTAAACAAATATCATTCATTTTGGTTAAACGGCAGTCTGAGTTTGACTATTGCGACTGTGGCTATTGGCCAGCACCAATTTATCATGCTCAAAGAGGTCCAGCTGGAGTTTTTCGAGCAGTTTTTTTCCAGCCACTGAATCCTGCACCTTTTCCACCACATCCTGCGCTTCGAGCAGATGCATACGAGCCAGCTCCAGCTGGGCTGTTGCCTCCGGAGGTGACCGCCTTGCCTGCTCCTCGAGCGTGTGAGCAATCTCAATTAGAATAACACTGACATAGATGGCCAACTTGATGCTGTATGGATCCAGGCTTTGGCAAACATTGAGTAGCTCTTCGCAAAGCCGCTGTTTGCGTCCCAGTTGGAGATCACTCAACGTGGCCAGCTCCAGGCCCGGCTCGTGTCCGTAAAGCTGAATCAGCGTGTGCTTCAAGTTGAACATGTGAAAGTGATTGGGATGCAGTAGCTGTGAGAGACGCGCCAACAGCAACTCAACCTGACTGGCTGTCGGCTGTCCCGCGAGCAGCTTCTCCACCTCGTCAGTCATGTGGGTCTGCACCTCGGACACATAGGCAGCGTCCACGAGCATCGGGCATGTGTCGCACTTCCACTGTGTCTGCTCGTCGAGTGAATCCACCGGCTGTTGGATGCCGCCACACGACTTGGACACATCGCCCAGGCAGCGCATGGCACTCACATAAGTGCCATACTCGCTGGGATCCTCACAGCGCGAACAGCTGCAACTGAAGTGCTTTGTCATACGCAGATGATGCTGTCGCATCTGTGTGCCCCACAGGATGTTCGTGTAGGTGATCTTGAGGTGGTCACCCTTCTTCAGATCGCAGCCGGCGCGCACCGCAATCCGTTGCGTGGCAGCATCGAATTGAAAGTAGCAGTTGGGCTGGCAGGCGTGCTCCATCATGCAGGCCAGCCGAAAGACACCGCTCAGCTCCACGCCAGTGGCAAGCTCGATGACCATGTAGTTGGTCTCAATGATGCCGCACAGCCGATGCAGTAGCTCCGCTCCGTACTCATTCAGCAGGCTCTCACGATTCTTGGCCGCCTTGATGCGGTGTAGAAACCGTTGCTGCAGATAGCTTACAATGCGCTGCTCCGCCTCCTGCTGCAGCTCTGTGCCCAAGCGTTCCTCCTCGTGAGACTGCATCTCTAGCAGTGCTGTCCAGCGTTCAGGATGTTGACGCTGCAGCAACAGGCACTTGAGCACCAGCAGCGCATCATGTCTGTAATAGTCATGCAGTCCACGTGCATCCGATTTGCCTGTGGGTGGACTGCCCAAGCTGAGAATGCTGCACTCAAATTTATCATGCTCGCAGCTAATGCTGCAAACCGGCCAACGACAGCTGTTGAAGTAGAAAATGATTAGATGACTTCAATAAGCAGAAAACTAAAAGTAAATATAATAAATAATAATAAGTAAATATAACATTCGAAATCTGATTTATCAAGAAACATGTTAAAGTTATAATTTGTTTAACACTTGCGCAAATGAGAATTAGTTAAAATCTTGCCTGCTGTACCACAATTTAAGCAATCTTTCTGTCACTTTCTTGTCTCAAAATTTGGGCACTCACCTGCGGCACAGATGCTTGTTGATGCGACACGGCGTGTAGCAGACAACGCATGGCACAATGCTGGCCGATTTCTCGTCGTCAGTGAGAAACCATTTGGGACCCACAACGAGCGGCTCTTCCACGAATATAATCTGCTTGGCCTGTATATTCTGTGTGGCCACCAAGTAGCGTCCCAGCTGGGGATCGTTTTGCACCTTGAAGGGCTTACAGCATGTCTTGTGGACAGGCCAATGCTGTTTCTGATGCTCGCCGTTGCAATAACGTACCAGCTTGCAGCGGGTACATGTTAGTGGGGCAGCCACATTGCAAACGGCGCAACTGGTACTGAGATTCGTCATTCCTGCACGCTTCAGGGATATCAAACTCACACTGAGATGTTACGTGGACTAAGAAATTTGTATTTTGATTGAGTTCAAATTATTTTTCTTTTTCTTTTCACACTCTGCCCCAGCACAGAAATGTTATTTTTAGCACGTTTCTCCAAACATTTGTCTCTCAAAACTATGCGGCAACAGAACTTAGTTTTCACTCTTGCGTCGCTCTTTCTCAAATTATTTGAAAAACTCTCTGTTTTGAAATTGTAGGTGTAACAGATATATGCGCATACTGATCAAAGTATTTACTTAAATAATGTGCGGAAATTAAATAGGTTATAATTGTGTACCTCTAACCAAATAATATACATATATAAGCCTTATTGACCTATTTCAAGTCAAGTCAATTTTATTCAAACTGTGCAACCTTGTAGAAAAAATGTCGTATTATTTGTTGTTCAGTCAATTTTCTGCTGGGTCTGGTGCAATCCACCGAATTTTCACTCATTCATTCATATTCATTAATTCGGCTGTCCAAAGTGTGGACTCAATTTATTCTATAAAAGGTTCTACTTATGTTGCGGTAGTGTCATTTCAAGTCTTCAATACGGTTATATCGGTTCTATCTCGAATACTTAATTTGTGAACATTTTGTGGAAAATGGAGTCGGAAATTAAAAAGTTTTACAAGAATAAGAATATTTTCTTAACCGGTGCCAGTGGTTTTGTGGGTAGAGGTATGAAAACATCATTTTAAAAATGAATAAAGTTATAAGTAATACCTCAAAACCGCTGAGCTTTGTGATAAATTCTGAAAAGATTTGGATTGCTTAAAAATTAATATGAAATCTGTATTAAATGTTTTAGTGGTTATTGAGAAGCTGCTACGTTCCACAGAGGTGAATCGCATCTATGTAATGATTCGACCCAAACGTGGCAAGGAGATTCAGGAGCGTATTATCGGATGGAAAACAGATCCCGTATGCATACCAAAAACACTACAAAATGCTGATTCATTTTAATACTTACTCTTTAGTTGTTTGCTTCGCTGCTCGAGTCCAAGCCCAATGCATTGGAGCGCATTGTTGGCATACAGGGTGACTGTCAGTCTGCTGACCTCGATATCAGTTCATCGGATCGCGAGTTGCTAAAGCGACACGTGGAGTTGGTAATTCACAGCGCAGCCACAGTTAATTTTACAGAGCCACTTCATGTGGCGCTGGATATCAATACCCGTGCCACTCGCTACATGGTGCAGCTGGCCAAGGAGATGCCCCATCTGGTGGCCTTCGTGCACATATCGACAGCTTTCTCCAATTGCGTCATCCAGCACATTACTGAACGTTTCTATCCGGAACATTTGAACTGCAGCGCCGATAAGGTACTGGCGATTAGGGATTTGATGGATGCAACGGTGTTTGATGGATTGGCTCCCGCACTATTGGATAAGTTTCCCAATACATATACATACACAAAGGCGCTGGCGGAGCAAGTGATACAGACTGAGGCCGACGGTTTACCGGTCTGCATCTTTCGCCCCGGATCAAGTAAGGGATATAAGTTCTGCGCATTTCCTTTTAATTAACATTTTATCAGTTATGTCGACCAAGAAGGAGCCAATGTCGGGCTGGATGGATAATCTTTATGGATTCATTGGTCTTTTATTCGGCTGCGTCTATGGTATTTTGCGAATCGCACCATTAAATCTGAAAACTAAAATGATTATAGTGCCCGTGGACTATTGTGCCAATTGCATCCTGGCCAGTGCCTGGCGTACAGCAGCTGAGAGGAGGCAGAAACTTCAGACCACGTCCGCTCCAATCATCTACAACTTTGTGCCAAGCAATGAGAATTCCATATTAGTTACCGATTTGAGGCGTTTCACGGAGGAGAAGCGAAATGTTTTCCCCCTCACCCAGGCGGTTTGGTACCCGTTCTTGCACTCCACCGATATCTACTGGCTATACAAACTGGCGACGATCTTCTATCATCTGTTGCCCGGTTACGCCATAGATCTGGTATTGCGCCTGCAGGGTCAGCAACCCAAGATGATCAAAATTTACAATAAGATACACAAACATCTCGATGTGCTGCATAAGTTTATGATCACGACCTGGAGCTTCGAAACAGCCAACACGGATGGACTATGGACGAGCATGTCAGCAGCCGATCAGCATCTCTTTGAATTCGATATGAAGTCCATCGATTGGAGCAGATACTTTGATCGCGCCTTGTACGGCATACGTCTCTATCTGGCCAAGGATGAGCCGACCGAGGAGTCCTTCGAGCGTGGTCGCAGGAAAGAAAGGCGGTAAGCTCACAATAAAAATTGAAGATCTCCACTTTTCTATTATTATTTCATTACAGCTTTCACATGCTTCATCGGCTGTTGCAGTTCGTCATCTGTTGCCTGGTCTTCTTTCTTGTGAGGTGGACTTTAAATCTATTCTTATGATAATATAGTGTAGCAAGAATTTATACATACCAGATAAATAGATTTTGTGGGATATTATTTAAGATTCATATTCCAAACACACAACACATCCATTTAGCTTCCATTTTATCATTAAAATCCAAATACCATGTTGATAACCAACTTTTATTAAGTTTTCTTAGTTTTTTCAAGCAATACAAAACAATTGGCATACGCCAAATTCGTGTGCAAAACATTTGTCGCTTAAAATTTGTTTTAGATTTAAGTTTTTGATGGTTTTAAATAATTTAGTTAATGATTGTTTATAAAATGGCTGTAAAAATCTCTGTTTGGTTGTGGTAATCATATTTGTTCAATGCGTGAATTGTAATTATTTATTAACTGACGGTGTGCATTGTAGTCTATGGTGTGGGGTGTTTTTTTTGTTTTTTGTTTTTTTATTAATTATTTGTTTCATAATTATAAATATTTAGTACGGCTCTTGCGGCACGTCCAAGTCCCGGTAGTGTGATCTGGCGCGATAATCAAAACCACCGGGTCTGTAAGCAACGAGAATGAATGTTGTTTAGAGTTTAGAATAAATAACACAAATCTTATACATATGTAGTAAAAAAACATTTATTTGAAATTCGTCGCAAGTTGGCTGGTTTATAAATTGAATAATTGTGAGCTCAAGAATTGACATCAATTTTTATTTTGAAGACTTGTGTTTATGAAAATAATGTATTATTCGCTCTTCGTTGTCTTTTTTTTTTCTTTTTTCAAAATACAATCGCCATATTGTACAATAAAAAAAAAAAAACTAAAACAATTTCATTTAAGGGATACTTTATATAAGCTGTGTGTATTTGTTTTGTAGTTCCCTTTTTAGCCTGGCATTGCTTAAATTGCTTTTATGAACTGAGCTCGGAAACTTTATTGTATTGCATTATCTGTGTTGTTAACTGCTTTTTTTGTTAATGCTAATCAATTCGTTAATTAGTCAAAGATATCGGAATTAACGGGCGCATCCAAATCATGGTAACCGATAAGCCGGCGTTGGTGTTCCACAGGCATTTCTCTGCAAAATATTTGCGACACAAGAAAGTTGTGACAAATTTCGAGTTAAGACCAACAACAACAACAACAAAAAAAAAATGATAGCAAGATATAGAAAGTATATAGAAATTGGGACAAGTACACTAAGTTTCTAATTTTCAGGAAAAACCCTCGTCTGCTTTTGCATACAAGAGAAACAAATCTTTGATAAGTGGCTCAAATAGGTTATTCATTTTCCCATTTGTAATAAAACGTTTTAATAAAATTGTTAAGGCAAAAGCAAAGCTTAAATAATAAATGTTTAAAAATTAATTTGAAGTTGAATAAAAACTTTAGCAACAATTGATTTGTTTTTCATGTCAACAGCTAACCAATGTGTTTGTGTTAATTAATATATGTTTTTGAAGAATATTGTATATTGTTTAAAGAAAAGGGCATAGTGAAGGAGGCAAGAAGCAAGAACCATGAATCGTTTCTCGTTTAACGTTTCGTTGTTTCTCGGACAGAATTGGTTATAAACTAAGAATTCTATTAAAAATCATGAGCTAAGGCCAGCTTCCACTTTAGGGCTGATATCCCCCGCAACACTTAAGACTAGCGTTTTGATGGAAATTTCAAGTGTGTTATGCAACTGACCTGCGTGCCTGGGGAAAATTGCGTCCACCTCGACCACCGCCTCCCATCATGGGCGGTGCAAAGCCATATGGCATGGCAGAGAAGGGGGGATACATGGGCGGCCGATATCTGTAGCAACATATATTGATTAATATATTAAATACAATAATCAATAGCATTATATAAAACTCACCCTCCCGAGCCACGTCCCGACTCGGATTCGGTGCGCTTGGTACTGCCTGGATGTTCGGGCAGCTGCGGACGCTTGGGATCACGCAAATAGTTGTTGAAATATTGCACCTCCTTGCGTACCTCGTCCACCTTCTCCTCGTGCTTGTTGAAGATGTGCTTGCGTATGAATTCGGGTCCCTTGAACTTCTTGCCCGAGAGTGGGCACAGCCACTTGTCCTTGGCCAGCTCCTGTGTGTTGGCCTGCACAAATTTCTCGACTTCCTTTTCGGGATTCTTAGAGCCGAGCTCTTTGATATTCTCATCGCTTAACTGCACCGTCTTGGTCAAGAACTGTTGCAGTTTGCCCTCGTAGGATTTGATATACTCTTGTACATCGTTGCTAGTAACACGCATGGGGGCGGGACCACGTGCATGGATGATGCCACAGCGATTGGGCATCTCATCTTCGTATGGGTACTCGCAGTGATTGTAGTAGTCCACCGAGTGCACAACACGCAAATAGAGCACCAGGCGATCGAGCACTTGTATAAGCGCCTCATCCCGCTCAATGGGCTCACCCTCGCCATCCTTGCTATCGCCGGCCAGACCGAGCAGTTCCTCCTCCTCGGCGGAGGCCTCTTCGATGAGGTAATCGGTTATGTTTTGCAACACCGGATTCTTGGAATTGAAACCATAGCTACCGCTGCCATTGGTTGCCTCCTTGAGCTCCTCCGGATTTAGTTCCGCATTATCCGCTTCACTCCACAGCTTAAATCGCTCGTCCAGATTCATGGCAATCTTGGCACACAGTTTAATATCGGAGCGCACGATCTGTTTGTGCGCAGTAATCCCATTGGCGGGACGAACACGCCGGCTCAGATCCCGATTGACAATGGCGCCCATTTCGCAGTCGCGTAGTCGCTGATTGTTCAGGCTCCAACAAATCTCCTTGATGTTCACGTCGCGCGTAAAGGTGACCCAGCCTCGACGATACCAGCGACGCTCTACCAGCGGATCGGCTATTGCCACTCGCAAATAGCCGCTGAAGCGTGTGCAGATCGCCTCGATCTCCGCCTTGGTTATCGAGGGCGCCAAGTTGCGCAGAAATATGGATGAGGTGCGATGCAAAGCGCGTGGCTTCAATGAATCCTTCAGTTTGTCCACATCGATAGTCTCAGTCATTGCATCATCATCCGCCGCAGCCGCTGTCTTTGTTGCTGCAGTATCTGTTTCGCTTTTTTCGGTTTTCTCGTCGCCATTCTCTTCGCCATTCTTTGAGGTTGCTTCGGGATCATCTTTAGAATGCTCGGTCTTCTCCTCCTCCGCTGCTGGCTGCTCCGTTTTCTCTGACTCCTCATCGTTGACTTCGGTCTTGATGGCCACCACCTCGTTCTTTTGCTCCTCCACTGCAGCCGAGTCGCCCTCCTCATCGGGTGTGGGACTGTCGGGCGGCAGCTGTTTGGCTTTGGCTGCTGTAGCCGCCGCTCTCTCCTCCTCCTCCTTGTCCTTTTCTGCTTCCGCCTTTTGATCGGCACGTAATCCCTCCTCCACATCGTATTTCTCTATCAGCTTCTCATCATCCGAATCGGAATCCGACTCAGAGCTGGAGGAGGACGAGCTCTCATCATCGCTGCTGGTGCGTTTGCGTTTCTTGGATTTCTTCTTCTTTTGATTTTTATCGCTATTGGCTTGCGTTGAATCCTCATCGTTCAACTGCTTGGCAGGCTTTTCAGACGCCAGCTCCGATTTCTGTTCGCTCTTGGCAGCTGGCTCCTCCTCACCTTCATCCCAGTTCTCATCGTCAGAGTTAACGGGCTTCGCATTCTTGCGTTGCGGCGACTCAACCTCGGGCAAATCATCATCATCTTTCTCCGATTTGGTCTGGTGCTTGGGACTCTCAGGTTCTCGCTTGGTTACCACCAACGATTCAGTCGTTTCCGACCTTTCCGATCTCTCCGATCGGCGCTCGTACACAGGCGCCGGATCTTTGGGCTTCTCGTCGAGTATCTTTAGATCTTCATCAGTGCCGCCTTCCAGTTTGATCACACAAGTGTCCAGGACACGCACCAATGCATCCGCCTGCGACGAGTCCACCTTGACATTGCCAATATTACCATTATCGAGCAGCTCCAGAAATACATTCGTGCGTCTCTGTAAGATAGAACAACACACATCAATATGGTAACAACTCTTGAAACTGAATTAAGACTTTTTGCTTTCTTACCTTGAGAAAGCCGCGCTGTTCCTCTCTGCGTCGCACACTGTCCTCGGGATGATATTTGTTCTTGAACCTGCGAAAGACAAAATGCAGCTTTATCAAAATTGAGCCATGGCAAAAGATATATGATATACAGTAGATGTATGATTAAATGAAGATAAAAGTACGGCTGGCAAGTTGGTTGACTATATGTGACATATATACATATAGTATGTAAATAGATTCCGTCGCATCCTCTGGGCTTATGGACATCAATCGAATATTTGATTAGTGGTATACAAAAATATATATGTAGTTTTTCATTGAGTTTTTTTTATTTTTTTTGGTTTTTAGGTTTATCAGTTTGCAATGTACGATAAGAGTATTACCCAAAGTCTTACCTTTGCAAGCGCATTCATATTAATGTGTATACATATGTGTTTGGGTGATATGCATACGTTCTATATATACACTCTCTATGTGTATATATAAATATATATATATATATATTAGATATATTTAGGCATTTGCTCGCAACGAATTTAAATAGATCGCGGTTTCAAAAATATAAACACACCCTCGGCATTGCTCGCCGGGTAATTTAAATTTTAAGTTATCTTTGTATTGGATATATTGAGACAGAGAGGATGAGAGGCTGAATCAGTGTCTCGTCTCTGGCTCTGGCTCTCGGCGGTTCGCAAGAGCGCCACAAAACCCATATAAAGCTGCAGAGAAAAACTTAATAATAAATATACAAAAGGGTTATGATTTTTTGTTTTGATTTTTTTTTTTTTTTTGGTGATTTGTGATTTGCAGTCGCACTGAGAGAGAATTGCAATTAGAATTATAGAGAAACAAGCGAAAAAAAAGTCAGATGAGTAAATAGTTAGTACAATGAGTTAAGAGAGTGTCTCGCTGCTGATACTCTTCTACCGTCATCGCTGCTGATATTCTAGTTGTTCTTTGTTCTTGTTTTTGATTAGCTACTCACCATTCCTCGTCCTTGTGTGCCACAAAGAACTCGTTTAGCTGCTGCCGCTTAAAGTCCGTCTTGTATTCAGTGTACTTGCGCATAACCTCCGAGTCGGATATGTTCTCGTCTTGTGTGTCCAGAAACTGTTTCAGCGTCAGCATTGCCGGCTGGGTTTGTGTGTCGCTATTGCTCATCCCGCTCGGCGGCGGTTCACGTGCAGACGGCGCATGTCCCGAGTGCGAGTAGGCCGAGTGCAATGATTGATAGTGATCACTCCATGCTTGCACCAGGTACGGATCGTAGCCTGCGACAGAATTATCATTACAACTCAAATTTAAGTATTGGTTAGGTCTTAATGTAAAACACCCTTGCAGAGTTTATCCTTAAGTACAAACGAAATACTCCTACAATATCTAAATGAATTAATCTGACTTATCTCTGCAAAGGTATTTAATCAACTACTTATTTAAGATGATAACTAAATATTTTCCTTACTTCCATAAGCCTTACCAAAACGCGGATTGGCGCGCATTTCGCTGTCACCCCAGTCAGGTCGCATGCGTTTCGCAAGCGGCATCTCACGTCCCGGCGAGCCGTAGCGCGGACGTGGTCCCGGTCCCCGATAGTCACTGTAATCCGGCCGATGACGAGCCCCACCACCGCCGCCACCGCCAACGCCACCACCTCCACCACCGCCTGCAGCAGCACTGCCGCGAAATGGATTCCTGAATATGGAGCACAGCCACTGCATATTAATGTTGCCCAAGTGGATGTATTCACTACTTGAATCAACTTACCGCTCGGCCCACTCATCGCGGGCGCCAGCTCCGCCGCCCATTGGTCGACGGTCGTCCCGTCGTTCGGGCCGGTAGCTATCGCGTTCGCCGCGGAATTTGTCGCGTCGCTTGCGATCGTATTCATCATCAGATTCAGCCATTGGTGGTGGTTTTTCCTGTCGTCTGAAAATAGTTGTTAATTGCTTTACAATGATTTTCCAGTGAAAGTTGCACTTTTGGCGCCTCGGCAGTCAGACATAACCTCAAAGAGGCTATAGACGATTATTGCAATTAGCTGGGAGTATGGCGTATGTGCTGGCAACTTATACACAAATCACTCATAATTCATGCGAATAATATTTAGGCCAGCATCAATAGATGCAATCTTTGCTTGCTTGTTTTTTTTTTTGGAATAGCGAATGCCGCCATCTTGCCGTGCAAAAAACGCTTACGTGTTGTTAGTGAGCCAATTTGCAAGTAATTGGCTAAGCACAAGTTGCCAACATTTATTGTTAATGCTCCAGCCTAAATAGCCTCAAAATTGCACTCCCACTTACCTTTTTGATTAAATTATTTCTCTTTCTGTTATATTTTTCTTGCAGTGCGGCGTCTGAAATAGGTTGGAGATATGATAATTGTATTTTTATCGATACTTCGATACTGGTAGTGCTGCCACACTGTTGAAATGTTGCCAAGCAAGCAAATGTTGCTCAGCAACTCAAATCGATAAGTCGATGAGAAGAAACAAATAATTAATTCAAATCATATTAATGACAAAACAAACATCAAATCCGTTGAACATATTTTAAATATATATTTTTTTATTTTTATTACACGTTTCATATATATCGTATATATAGACTTTTGTTGTTATTATTATTTTCATACGTATATGTACAGCTTAGTTTTAAAACTATTTAAAGTGTATGTGTAAGTCTAAGCCTATATAGATCTGTTTGTTGTTCTTGTTATGTATGTAATTAATTTCAAAAATGTAATTATATATGCGCCCCATAGACTGGCATATTAATCAGTTGTAGTTTAATGCGCTGCCCACTCGTTCGCCCCAAAAGTTTACACGTAAATAGCAAATTACGTTAACTTGTACATGTATCTGTTCATGTATGTATATATATAGATATATATGTACTTTTTTCTCAAACTAAAGTCAAGTTATACTCGTAGTATAAAAGTTTTCGTTTTTTTTTCTATTTTTTTTTGTTTTTTTCTTTTTTTTGTAATTAGAATTCAAGTGTGTTTCTGTTTCAGATTAGCAATTTGTATTAAAGTATTTGAAAATAAAATGTCAGTTTAATAGATGCACTTACTAATAGATAAGTTAGTACAAGTATATGTATAAGTAAGTATATGTCTATGTAGATAGATCAATGCACCTTAAGTTCTCAAAAAAACCAACAAGCTAACCCCTTGTGTTAGTATACCAAATATTTTATACGATTGTTAATAATAATATATTGTAATAATAATAATAATTAAGTATGCATATTGAATTGTTTGTTCGGTTTAAATGCTAACAATCTCTACATCTCTCTCATTTTAATTAAATACGGCTTTAAGAGACGAAAACAGTTTGAAATCGGTCAAAATGAAAAAATGTTTTCTTCGAAAATTTAAATTACAAGCCGCCTTAAATTAGAGCTAAGATATAACTTAAAGTTTTTGGCAGTGCAGCTTTTAAAACCGAATAAAAAAATCCTAAAACGAATCAAGCTTAATCCGAAATTTACGGTGCCAAATGATAATTGATAAGAAAAATGTGTATTTTTTATCAAATGCAGATTTTCTTTTTTAATTTAAAAACTTGCCAGTTCTCATTACTATTACGTATTTTTTTTGTGTTGTTCTGTCTGCTTTTCATTTAGAATATGTAATTGAATATATTAATATACTTTTGTTTTGTATTTCGTAACACTAAAATGCCATCAATTCAGTTTTAAGTTGTATTTTTCCGGTATATATTTTTCCTGCTAACTGCATTTGAAAAAATGTGCGTTGTTTTTTGCATACTCGTATAATTTTTTTGTATTTTTTAATTGTAAGTATTTTTACTCGTAGAATCTATGTAGACTTCTTGAACTGTACTCGTATTGGTTTTTTTTTGTATTTCTATATATCGTAGATAATTAATTACTCGTATTTTTACTGATTGCTACACATTGCAAATGAAATTTGACATATTGACATTTTTCGACATTATGGCTAAGTTTAAAAAAAAAATAAAAATGCCTGCACAAATTGTATGTAATAATAAACGTAAATGTGTATGATTATATAATTTTTAATTATTATTGTTATATGTTTTTGTCAAATTTGGCAGTGAGAAATCTACACAACTTAAAATTTTATTTGCTTAGCACTTTAGCTTTGTGATTGGAGAAGCAATTTATTTAAATATATTTTGTGATTTATTTCGATAGGTTTACAAGCTCAATATAAAAAAACAAAAAGGTTTGAGATTCGCATCATTAATTTTCTGTCTTATCTGTTATCTGAACAGATCTTGTTTTAGATTTTTAATCTTCTGTTTTTTTTTATTATGGAAAATATAAATTGTGCTTTAGGTTTCTTTTTTTATGATTTGCAAAACAGGTACCTCTAAAAAGGCGTAAGGAGTATGTTTTTTCCATCATATTTCGAACTGATCAATCGGGCTTTGATTTTGGTAATGAATTTTGGAAACCAAAAAATTTGTTCATATTGTAAGTGAGTAATTTTAAATGTATGTATATTTGTGGTTAGCGCTGCTGCTAAGGTCTCGCTTGTAGTTACGTTTATTATTAATGCTCAAAAACCTTTCAATCGTGTTTCATTTAAATGTTTCGTTTGAGGTAGTTTTCAATTCAGGATCAATATCTACAAGTTGAACACAAAACTCTCGTACAATTTTGCTTCTTATTTTGTATTTTGTATTTATTATTTTTTTTGTTTCAAGGATTAGGCTTAGCTGTGTGCTCAATATGGG
Organism: Drosophila kambysellisi; assembly: GCA_035042185.1. Lineage (NCBI taxonomy): Eukaryota > Metazoa > Arthropoda > Insecta > Diptera > Drosophilidae > Drosophila > Drosophila kambysellisi. The sequence goes on from JAWNLS010000039.1 coordinate 208,638, forward strand.
TTTTTGTTTTCTCATTTCTTCTCATTTACGGATCGTAGTACATATCTTCCTCTAGGGGTAATTAGGTATTGTAAGTAGTTATGGGCAAAACAAGTTATTCAAGTTACACGTAACAGAAAACAGTGCATAAAAATTAAATAAAGTTCTTTTGGTTTTGGTTTCGTTTCATGAATTTCAAAAATCTACATAACGATTTGTGTTTTTCATTTCATTTGTTTTTTTTTTATGCTTTGTTAGTCATATTATATGAATGGATATCTCAACAAGTTGTTTTACTTTACTTTATACCTTATGTTCATCATTATAATTTTGTCAGGTTGCTTTTTTGTATGTTTCGTATTTGTTGCTTGTCATAATGCTTCTTTAGATAGAGCGAGAGTTACATATACATACATATTTACAGTTTGGCTTAGGTATAGGGTTATTTTTTTTTTTGTTTTGGGTTTATTCTATAATTAGTTTGGTATTATCAAAGTTTAAAGAAATATTATTAGCGAGGGCGCGAGGAGTTTAATTTTATAATGTATTTTTTTTTTTTTTTTTGTTTGCTTTGTTGTATTAGATTAGTTTATTTTGCTTAACTTATATATTTAATTCACACTTGACAGTACCTTTTATAGATGTTTTGTATTAGTTTTAGTTTTCGTTAATTATTAAAATGGTTATAAGCAAATCATTTTGTATCATCTAAAGCTATTTTATAGCGCGTCTTATGTTTCAATTATTTTTTTAGGGCTTGACTCTCAAGATTCACCCATTTTAAAATCATTTCTCATTTGTTTTTTTTGTTTGTTGTTTGCTGCTTTTCCAATTTGGCAAAACTAAAACTTGGACTACAAAAAATAACTAAAGTCGATTTCCATTTGGTTGACCCAAGCTGTTTCGCAATACTTTCCATCAATTTATTTTATCAATCTTTCGAAATAATAATGTTTCATACTTAGTTTTCTTAGCTTGCTTTTCCAATATCGTTCTCATTATAATTTGTTATAACAACACTCAGTGAAAAGCCAACTTCACAGCCGTTTGCTTCGCATATGCAAAAATGTTATTCAAGTTCTGCACGCAATTTATCAATCTATCGATTAATCGATCTATCGATCCTTACACTAACGAGTCTTTGCTCACATGTCGCGTTCTGTTCTGTTGCCAATTATTTCATGGAGAAATCAAATTGTCAAATCAATTGTGAAATATAAAATAAAATAAAAACACATTTCTGTTTATGCTTGTTTTTTTCGTTCAACATATTTTCAATATATATTGTGTGTATTTTTGTATATTTTTGTTTTGTTGTTGCATTTTCCATTTTTGCATTTACGTAAAATAGTAAAAATTATTTATATTACGATAGATTTTGTTGTTGGTTTTTTACATTATAGTAAAACTACAAAACAAATTATGTATAATAATTAAACGCTTTTTATGCATACTAAAAAACTTAAGCTTTAAATCAAATGTATATGTATAATAAAGAAACTTAAGATTGAGTTGTTATTTTTATTTTCAGGGATTTTTTCCACTAATAGGTTTGCTGGTGTTAATTATTTTATAATTAAATTATTCACTGTGTTTTTGTTTTTGTTTTTCATTTCATTTTAAAGTGCAGTTTACAAATAATTGAATTTTTTAAAGCATTTAATTTCTAATTATATTTATTTTAGATATTTGTTTAACTATTTTCAATGATTTCAATTGCTGTATAAAAAATTCAATCGTTATAAATTAAATTTACTTAAATGTTTATGTATCAGTATGTGTGTGTGGGTGTGTTTACTGTATGTATATGTGTAGGTGAAAATTATATATATTCAATAAGCATAATTATTTAATAATAGTAGTAAAAATAAAAAAATTGCACATTTCAAAAAATATCTCTGCCACTTTTTACACAATTAAAAAAGATTTGTTTAAACTTTACATATTTTGTTTTAGTTCTTTTATTTTGTCGTATTTTACAAATCGCTACTAAAATTAGAATAAATTTGATTTAAGTTAAAATAAGGCCAACAATTTATTTTGTTATTTTTTTAGTTTACTTTTTCGTTTTTACAAGTCAAAAGCAAAAGCAGCAAAAACAAAAGATAGAACTTATAAAAAAATTAATTAAATTGCATAACATAAATTCCAAATAAAGAAATAAATTGCCAAAATTATGTAATTTGCACGTTTGTTGGTTTTTTTTTTGTTTTAAAACAAAATTTTGATTATGCCAAATAGTTTTTAATTTAATTGCTACACTTTACAAATATGTATAAATTTTGAATTAAATTTTTTATATAAATTAATATTGAAGTCTTTTGGTGTGTGTATGCATGTGTGTGTGTGTGGTGTGTGTGTGGTGTGTGTGTGTTGTGTTGTGTTGGTGAGTGCATGTCAAGTGATTGAAACTTTTGTTTTTTTATTTTTGCCAGCAAATGTGTGCATTGAATTTTTGTTTTTGTTTATGTTGCGTTTTTGTTTTAATTAATTAATACCGTTAATGCCTTTTATTTTTGAGTAAAACTCCAATCACTTTTTTTGTTTAAAATTTTTTTACAATTTCGCCAATTGTTTGTAAAGAAGATTTAGAAAAAAAATAAACTGCAAAAATGTATATGAATTGTATAAAAAACGACGGCGCCTAAAAATGTTAAATTCTCATCTCATTTAGTAAAAAAAATATAAGGAGGGCATAATTAAAAAATTTTTATGTCGTTTTTTCAATTGTTAAACATTTTGTTTGGTTTTTTTTCGTTTTTTGTTTTTTGTTTTTTTTTTTTTGTTTTGTTATACAGTTGTTTCTGTTTTCTTCTCAGTTAATATGATTAAAAAAATATTTATAAAATCAGTCCAAGTTTTGCGTGTTTTTTAGATTTAGTTTTTTTGTTTAGAGTTGGTATTTGTTGCGAAATATACATAACTTAAATTAATTGTTAATATTTATTATTTTTTGTTTGTTTATAGTTCAAGGTATTTAATCAGATTTACTCGCTGCTTTTGAATTAGATGTACAGTTACTTATTTAGATATTATACACATGCTTGTTGTTTTTGTTATATAATTATTACATTTAATATTAGGGTTGAATTTTTTATATATTTTTAAAATATAAACAATCTTGATTCTCTTCTGTTTTCTGCATGACAGTTTGACAGGTGTTGAATTTAGCAGCTTCTAACTTCGGGTCATTAAACAAAAGAATTTTAATACAACTTCTTTAGATCTATATATATATATATATAGAAATATACATATATATAAGGTATGCTATGTTATTGTTGTTATTATAACTGTTTTAATTGCTTGACCAATTTTATGTTTTATTTTTGTATTAATTTAAGCATGCTCTCTGTTTTAAGTTAAGAATTTGTTATATATATAGTATTAAATGTGTGTTTGTAGGTGTATGTGTGTGTGTGGGTGTGAGTGTATAGTAATATATAATTTTTGTATATATATATTCATAATGGCTTACAACTAATATTTGCAGACTTAACACTAAATAACTGCATTTTACGCTTACTCAAAATTGTTATTTGCCAGATGCGACTTTTTTTTGTTGCCAATTTATATATACACATATATTTATTTATATATATATGGCGTATATATAAACTGTATAATTAAGCAGCCACTGTGCCGTTACGCACTTGTTTATTAAATCCACACGCGCGAAATTTTTACATAGCTTGCGCAAAATCCGAAAAGAAAACCAGAAAAAAAAAAACGGAAAAGAAAAGAAAATGAAAAACAAACAAATCCAAATTCAACTATTTGAAATATGCTAAATTGTACAGTTACATTTTGTAGAGTCGACTATTGCTTTGAACTAACAAGTAACCAAGTGAATAACGGTACAGCTTTGTCTGCTTACATGTGTGGATGTGTGTGTGTGGATGTGTGTGTGTGTGTGTGTGTGTGTGTGTGTGTGTGTGATTAGGTATGTGTGTGTGTGTGTTTTTTTACAGCTGCCTGTTACTATTTGAATTCTATTCCATGAGCAGCAGAGCGACTCCCTCGACAAGCAGCGGCTGCTGCTGCTGCTATGCGCTGCTCGTTGTTGAATGCTCCGTTTTTAGTGGCACACCCATCAAGGCCATCGCTGTCTGTGTGTTCGCATACATGCTAACATTTGCACCACCCCCACCACTGCCGTTGGCCACCGTTGATGGCGTCGTCGAGCTGGCCGGCACCGCTGCTGTGATGCTGGTGGAGCTACTTGCCGCAGCTGTATTGGGAACCATTGCACCACCGCCACCAATATAATCGCTGCTGGTGCTTACCGCTGACACGGAACCCGCACCACCAACGCCAACGCCACCGCCACCCCCTGTATGACTGGGCAACGTGTGGAGCTGTTGATGCTGTTGCTGTTGATGATGTTGCTGTTGTTGGGCGGCCGCCGCCAGAGCGGCCTGTGATGATGTCGACGCCGAGTCGGCATCGAGACCCGCTGCAATTGCACCACCGACAGCACCACGCATACGCTCGGCCCGTGCAATTCGCTCCTGCTCCTCCTGCTGGGCCTGAAGATGCGATTGCACTGACGGCGGTATGGCGTGCACATCCCAGATCTCCTCCAGAAACTTGGGCAGCTTCCGGTTCTTCAGCTTGAGGGAGAAACACATCTCCGCATTCTGATTGCCCAGCGTTCGCAGCTCGGTGAGTATGGAGAGCAGTTTGGCGTAGAAGACGAGACTCATCGATTTGCCGCAGTGGCGATTGAGTATATAAATGCGTAGCGTGTCGATGTAATAGCTCTGTATCGCTTCGACCAGCTGTGCCTTCTCCAGGCCCGGCCGATCCGAGAAGATCACAATGGCAGTGAGTAGCGCATATTCCACATTGTCCACCTTCATCGCGAACATCTGGCGGCAAAAGTGCAACAGATCCTCAATATTATCCGCCATGCCGGCCATTTTGTACGAGTCCCGTGTATAGGACCGATTGTTCGCAAAGAATATCGAGTCCGAGCTGTGATCGTAGCGTCGGGCCATTCTCAACATCATCACTTCCGATGAGCAGGCCTAGTCAATAGATACCACATGTTAATCATTAGCTTTATATATAAATATATATATATATATATGAGAATACTCACCTTGAGTAACGTGATCTGATCCTCTTGGGGTATCTTTGTAAACGCTGGTAATCCTTTCGCAAACTCCACAATCAACTGCACTGTGAGTATGGTTATCTCGGTGATGTGCCTAAAACTGACATCCGTCTGACTCTCATGCTCATCCGGTTGACTCTGTGGAATAATAAAGTATTGATTAATAGGAGCGGATTACTCGATAAACATTTAAAAAAAAACTAGGACAGTAAAATAAAAAATTTGAATTTGTAAAAAATTTCCGAGGCAATTGTTAATTTGTTTCTTGATCTTAGAGCTTAGAATCTATCTTTAGTGATGTCCTTGACTCTTTTCATATGATTTTATGGATCCATTAAGCCTATATAATTCCTATTATAATTAATTCGAATCTTACATCTTTGCAAACAAAATGAATACAGAAAATAAAGTTTGCTTTTTATCAATGTGGATTTTTAGAAAGAAAGAAAAGATCTAAATTTGATTTTTCCAATTTTCAATTAATATATTGCAAAATGTGAAAATTAGTGTCTTTACATCTATTTTACTGTCCAGCTGTGGTTGGCTATCAATATTTGTTGGCTATCGCAAAGCACTTACCATAATACGCTTGAGATCGTCTTCGGACGGCTGCTCGTAGCCATCCTGATACCAAATTAATTTATAAATAACGGCCAATTGATTGAACGTTAATGGAGGTATATTGCGCGCTTGACACTCGGCCAAAATATCATCAGGTAGTAGCTGTAAATAAAAGTGATAATATTACATTATATTAAATAAAAAAATTTATGTTGTTTTTTTCATTTTTTGGTAGAATGATTCTTGACCTACCGGAATTGTGGCATGCTGCGGCGGCTCGCACGTCATGAGGTCCAGTATCTCCTTCTTGACGTAGTCATGGGTGCCATGGAGGCCGATACCGTTGCCACCCGCACCAGCACCGGCGATGATGCCGCCACCGCCGTTGCCGCCCGCACCGCCATGCTGTGAACTGGGCGAACTGGTGACCTTGTCCTTCTCCTTTTGGGCCTTCTTCTCGCGCCGCTTCATCGCACACTGATTCTCCGGCACAACGCACTCCGGCCGCATGCCAACGGCGAGGCACTTCTTCAGCCGGCACTCCTGGCACTTGCGCCGCATATACATGTCCATCTCGCAGGCACGCCCGAACTTGCAACAATAGTTCGCATTCTTGGTGACGCTGCGCCGAAAGAATCCCTTGCAGCCCTCGCAGGTGAGCGCATTGTAATGATAGCCCGACGCCCGATCTCCGCAGACGAGGCAGAGCTCCTCCTGCACCCGCGGCGCTGGACCCTTCTTGCTCTTCTTCGCATCGCAGCCCTCGTTGACGGAGTAGCCGTTGAGGCTGCTCGAGGGCGAGAGATCATCGCGACCTGTAAAAATAGATGCAAAAATTTCAATTTAAATTTAAAATTTCTTTATTTCGTTTTTTTTTTCTACGATTTCCGTGAATTTTTGAATAGTAATCGAGTGTTGTTAATTTTGTTGTTGTTGTTGTTTGTTGGATTTTGTTATTAGTGTTGTTGCTGTTGTCTTACATAAAACATTAGACCCAAATAAATAAATTTTGATTTCAGAAATTTGCATAGGCGTTTAGCAAAAATAGTAAGAAAACATTGCAGAGACAAATGCTCTCCTCCACTGTCACATGTTGAATATATATATATATATATATATATGTGTGTATCTATGTATCTCTATCTATATAGCTATATCTGTATCTGCAAACGGGGTCTCCAAACTGAACACACACGAAAAATTTAAAATTCAATTAACGTTTGCTCAAAGTCGAATAAAAAAAGAATCGCGCTAGATAAAAAAAAAAAACCTAAATCCAGAAAAAAGTCTAAAAAAAATTCGCAAATGTGTAAAATGGCTGAAAATAGAGTTTGTCAATTTTGGCTGATGAAATTGCTAAAAACTATATATACACAAAAAATAAATTTAGAATAGGAAAAAGATTGTTTAAAACTTTTTGCTTTCTTTAATAAAATAAATAAAATAACAACTAATATTGAGCCTATACAGGATTGTATCCTTTTGTATAGGAAGTTTATATTATTTCTAGACATTTTTTGGCTTAGAGAACTTGACTCGAGCCGTATCGATTATACTTTCATGTTAACAGGAAACTGTGGAGCCCTTCAAACTCGGAGGCTCAGACACATTATAGAAATAGTCACGTTCAGGGCACACATTAAGACACAGACACAGCGAGGAGAGTAAAATAGAGAGAGAGAGAGAGAAAGAGAGAGAGAGCGGGAGAGAGAGTGTGAGGCATGCGACAAAAATATATATATAAAAAAAGCATATCAAGTGCATGATGTTGTTGTTTTTGTTGTGGTGTGTGCGAAGACACTAATAATCGGGCATGCTGATGGATGAATGGCCTGGGTGGGTGGGGCAGATGGAGGCGAGCCCTAAGTAGATAAAAAGATACGACAAAGAGGCGTTGCTGCAACTATAGAAAACAGGCAGCAGGCAGCTTAGCAGCAAAGACACTTCACTAAGAAGCCGAAGCCCAGGCACCAAAACACTTGGCCACAAGTGCTAAAGCTTTGCCCAGCCCACTCCTCCCACTTGCAACACACACACACTTGCAACACACACACACACACACACAGTTGGTGAGTGCAACGCGGTGCATTGTCGGCATAACACAGTTTCTTTCATTTTTTTGTTCAGCTTTTCAGCTGCACCTGCTGCTGTTCGAATGCAGTACAGTGATAGCTCGCTAACTGCAACGCATAAAGTCGTAGCTTTATTTACAGTTAGCGAAAATATTAAATTTGTTAGTTTTATAAATGGAAAAAGAAAAAATAAAAATTAATAAAATAAAATATACTAATAATAATAATACATTTAAAAAAACTTAATCGATTTGTTTTCGAATTAAAATTCAGTTTTCATCTCTTCTTTTCATTTAAAAAAATTAGACATATTTAAAAAATAAATTTATATTAATTTCTATAGCTGTTGACATTAGCGAGTGCGCACTGTATTGCGCATACGCCCAGTCATCGTGCTGGCTGCATGTTCCACTGCCACTGCCACGGAAACAGGCTCTGCCAGTGCCACAGTGCCTCTGCCACTGCCCACTTTCCCTCCGATGGCGTTTCAATTTCACTGCCACACAGCAAAACCAACAAGAAGAAGAAGCAGTGGAGAAAGAGAGGGAGAGCTAGAGCGACAGCGAGAGGAGGGGGGAGGAAAACTTCGCGCTAAATAAAATGAAATAAATAAAGTGCGGCGTCATACAAACTTCGTCTGCTTCAGCGGCAACGACGCCAACTTGACTGCAAATTTTCACTGCAACGTGTGGCAAGTATATATATATGTGTGTGTGTGTGTGTTGCAAGTGTGTGCATGTTAAAATGAAAAATGCAGTAAATTGCTGTTGCGGCAAAGAAAAAGTGTGTAGCAACAACAACAACAACTGCTGCAACAACAGCACAAAAAGTAAAAACCTGACCAGCCACACAGCCACAGCCAACCAATCATTACAAACCCCTCCCCCATCTCTCCACTCGCCTGCCCCATCCCATGTGTGTGGCAGGTTCCCCAGGCATTGGATATTATCGCTGACAACGTCATGCAATGTTTGGCATTTTCATGGGTTGTTTAAGCATTGCAGCAGCAAACAACAAAAGCAACTTTATTTTAATCGCCATGTTTGCTTGGCCGATAGCTGATTATTTCATGTATGGAATTCGCTTGAGAGGAATTTTGATAGTTCGGCATGTTCGACACAAATAAAGATCAGTGCTTTAGTGGACCAATCATAATAAATCAAGTATTTAGACAAATAGTTGTTGACGTAATGGCCAATTGAGATCCGTTAAGCTAATGCCACTTTTTTTATTCAAATTACAATTGTTAAACTTATTGTTAAATCTCACGTGATTTAAGTATTTATGCAAAATTCGTCGGAAAAACTCAAAAGCATCGATCTTTAAATGGACAATTAAATACAAATTTGACAAAGATTCATTTGCATGGAATGTGCAAAAAAATAAAACCGCTAGAAAAGAGGTTATTTATGTGTTTTATATGCTATATACAATATTTTATCGTTGATAAGTGGATTCTAGTTAAATACAACTCAAAGTACGAATAAAGTCAGTTTAGCTCAACTTAAACAAATGCAATTATCTTATTCAAATAATAGCAAAATGACGCGGAATATGTGGATCGTATGCACTAATACACATGCACATATTTATATGCAAATGTGTATGTGTATGTTTGCGAGCATAAGTGCATTTATAATGGGACACATTTCGTGTTTTGGCGCCAGATGGCGCTAGCGCGCATAGCTAAAGCACCTAAAGGAGAGTTGCTTCAGAAGTTAGTTATTGGCAGCCATTTTGTTCTTGCAATTAGCGCAGGTTGGAGGTACCTCTCTAGCGTAGCGCATCAGCGTGATGAGTTATTATATTTCATGTACAACTACAACGACAACAATCACAGAGAGCCACACATTTCATTTAATATTTTTTTTTTTTGCTTTTCCCTATGAAAAGCAATTTTTCCAACTCGCACACAGCGCCAAAGAACGGCATGAAGTAACAAAACAAAGGCAAGCAATGGGAAAAATGAAAAAAAAAAAAACAAGAAAAATGAAAAATACAAAATCAAAAAAAATAGACGCCAAGCAAAGTACAAAAACAAAACACAAAAGACAGCCAGCGGCCTCCAACAAAACATCACAGCCATACATCTCTCCGTTCCTCCACTACCCTATCTCTCTTCCCCTCGCTCTCTCTCTCCCTCTCTCTCTTATTTACAGTGCCAGCCATTCAAAAGCCAAGAGCCCGGCCTCTGCCCACATTTGGAGTTCATTGTGTTATTGTGCTTGCTTGCTTGCTGCTCGTCGTCGTCGTCTCTCGGTCTCGGCGCCGCACTACATACCCACATAATCCATGTAAACGTCCGAAAGCTACGCTACAACGGTGGCAGAGGCAGCGACAGTGACAGCGACAGCGACAGAAGCCATAGCTATGGCCACGAGAGCACAACACAAACTGGGAAACTGCAGTCGACGCCAGCAGACCCAAACAACTTGCACAGCAACCGCAACATCATCAAGCTCGCTCTCACACATGCAGCGTTGCTCACTCTGGAGCGCTCTCTCTACCTCTCTATGGCGCTCTCTGTTTGTAGAGTGCGCTTTTTACTCTCGCTCTCTCTCGGTGTAAGAGTGCGCCCAGAAAAATGTTGATGTAGGCCTCGAAATATGCAGTTTGCCTTTGCCTTTGGCATTGCCACTGTCACTGCAAGCAGCGCAGCGTTGTATGACTCGCACCCCATCCTACTTTAACTTTAACTCTCCTCTCCACCACTCTCTTCGCCTGGTATGCATACAGCTCTGTTCTGTCGTTGTCTCTGTGTGTGTGTGTGAATTGCATGTCGCACACTGTGTTTGAGCGTGGTATAGGTAAGTTCTCCCTTCTGTTTCATGTTTCTGATTTTCTCGTTTTCTACTCGTCCGTTCTGCGTGCTTTTGTTCTATGGCAAGAAATGAAACTTTTTTTTTATCTATTTTTTTTTTTGTGTTCTACTCTAGTCCGACGTATTCATTCTATGGCAAGAGTTTTGTTTTCTCTCGATTTTTTGTGCTTGCTTCAATGCATATTTTTAAGCGGCTTTTTAGCAGTGCATGTGTGTGTGTGCGGGAAAGGGAGGGCCTGTGCAAACAGCGCCTTTAACTGCAGCGAAGCAAAATAAATACGAGTGTGTAAGTGAGCATGTTTGTGTATGCATGGATGTGTGTGTACAAGTGGCCAGGCGTTTTTTTCAGCTCCCATCTTCTCCTCTGCCGCTGCCGCTGCCGCTGCTGCTGCTGCTGCTATATTAGCAAGTTGAAATCTAGTCGACTAAAAGTCATGAAAAAGTCTGACGACGATTGGGAAACAACAACAAAAACAACAGCAGAAAGTTGTTGGCTTGTTTGCTTGTACGATTTGCAGTTGAGTTGTAGCTACAATATAAACACAAACACAAGCACACACACACACACACACACACAAACACACACATATGCATTCATCTGTATCTCATCTCGTATCGCATATGAAAAATCAAATAAATCGTCGAGTCGAAGTTTATTTTTCACTCTGCGAATATGTATTTTTCGTGCAAATCGCAAATTGCTTTAATATGCGAGAGATTTTATTGTGTGTGCTTTTTGGATGTGAAAATGGAAATGTTGTTTGGAATGCGTTGCATTTTTATGGCGCCATATTCATTGCGAATGTCAGGTCATAAATCATGGCTGGATCATCATAGTATATAGCAATATATATTGCTGAGTATGTCATCAGTACAAAAAAAAGAAACGATTTTTTGTAAATTATTATTGTAAGCCTGGATATTGTGATTGTTTCCGAAGATCTATTTAATATTTTCTCTGTTTATAGCGTGTGGAAGGCATCATGTGGAACATTATGAAAAGTTATCTCAAGTGTAGCTGTGGATCCCATGTGGAACTCTTAAAAGGGTTCAAATTTAGTTTTAAATATAAACTTATAAATCATATAAACTCGATATCATAAGTATTCTATTATCGAAATATCTGTCTTCCATTATTTACCCAGTGAAATTTATGAGGCAGCCCCCAACGAGTTATTACAAGTCACAAGTGTCAAAGAGCAAACCAAAAATCATTCCATTGACACATTTATCCATATCGCTTGTTGACCAATTGCCAGCTACACCACTCGATTATATAAATAGGGCTGACGACCCCAACTCAGAACGTAGTGGTTAAAGAGGCCCCAAATACCACCACTAACCATAGCAACCCCAAAATGCAAAAGGGTAGCTACCCCAATACCCACACCTGATAAACTACTCTACTCTACCTTGGCTTTGGCTTTCGTTTTGGCTTTGGCTTTGGCTTTGGCCATAAGCCCAACATCAACATGGGGCGCTTAATTACGAGGGGTAGGTGTGCTGTGGTGGGGTAGAGAGGGGGGGAGGTGAGCCTGTGGCTGTGGCTTGCATTGCTTGCCGCCGCCGTCAGTTTGTTAGCTGGAGTTTGTAAAAACTGTACCACAAGCAGAGCGCATGGCAAATGCATTCCCATTTCTCTCTCTCATCAGAAAAGCCGCTCTCTTTTGGGGGTTTCGCGAGGTGGAAGGGTGAAGGGGTAGAGCTTAGAGGGTGGCGGCAGTGTATGTTGGCTTAGAAGGGTTCTAGTGCAAGGCTGCAATATATTTTGCACGAGTTTCGCCTTAGTTCTTCTTAGGCACGTTTTCCCATAACAAAATTGATTTTTTCAGTTCGTTGGCATGTTGCCTAGCCTCAGCAGGGGATGGGGGTTCAGTGTGTGCCTCTCCTCCATCCCCTCTCGCCCCTTGTGTCGTTTGACCATAGCACGCAAAGCACAGGGCTGCAGCATTTCAGTGCAGCACGTCACAGGGCTGCAAATGGTTTTTAACCTACTTAAAGCACAGGTCGACATTTGGCGAGGGTCGCCGCATGACCTTTGGGCTTATACCTTGGCTTTGCAACCGGCAATTGTGGCAGAGTCGAGGGCTGGAGAGAGTTCGAGGTGCAACTGCCTCAACTAAATTGAAGAAGAATGCGCCACTAATTTACATTTAGCAAACCAACGTTGCCAAAGCCAAAACGACGCCATTTTTATGGCGTCTATAATTTTAAAAATGGCTGCCAAACAGGCACAAAGCACCAGGCACAAGTTAGACAGGGAACGAACCAGAGCAGGAAAATAACGGAAAGAGCGGAAAAGCAGCAGCCACTGCCCGAAGGTAAACGAAAGTATTTGCAATGGTTTCCGTTTCCGTTTGTCGACTCGACTCGAGTCGAGTGGAGTTCAAGGAAAAATGTGCATTTGACATGACATCGATGGACGGACGGACATCGGACAGTCGACATTGGACTGAACGACACGAACTGGACGGCAAAACCAAGTGGACTGTGGACAGTGAACTGTACTTCAAATGGACTTCCTTTGGTTGCTTAAAGTTGGCTGTGCGAATCAAAAAAGAAAATTTAAGATCAATTTAAGTGTTGAAGAAAATGTGAAGGAAACCCATTTAACTTATTGTACATTTTATCAACTTTAAGGTAATTTATATATATAATATATATTTTTTATCAAACCTACTTCCTATCGTTATCGATATGGTTAAGTAAAATTGCAATTATTAATAATTATAGTATAGAAACTAAGCTTAAAATATACAATTTTTAAAGTGTTTTCTTTTTAATTTAAAGAAAACTAGATTAATGCCTTGATTTCCTTTGAGCTGCGCGCCTTGAATTATGCAGTATAAAATTGCATGCTGCACACAATTTATCAAACTCGCCTTCTCCCCTCTTCTCCCCCTCTCTCTCTCTCTCTTCAACACTACCCCTCTCTCCCTCTCTCGCTGCAATGCCCCCTGTGCCCCAGTGGTGCCTGTCGCATTCCGTTTTTATGGGCCTTTAATCATGCACATGGTTTGCAAGCACACACACTAACACACTCTTATACACACACACAGACACACACAGGCAAACACACACACACAGCGAAAGAAATGCATCGCTTTGTTTACAGTTGAGTTTTTTTTATAGCCAACATATGTTCGACATGTTCAGTTGGCTCTTTTATTGCACTTTGCACATTGCGCGTTGCTGCTTTTATGCCCCATTCGCCATTCGTTCGTTTACCAACACTGTCGCGGCGACACTTAACAAAATATTAAAGTGTCTAGTGTGCGTGCGTGTGTGTGCGAGTGTGTGTGTGTGGGTTTTTGTGCTTCATTCAGTGCATAGTAAAAAACAAAAAATATGTATTCCAGAAACCGAGCAAAAACAATGGAGCGCTAAAACAAATGGCAATGGAGTGAAGCCATTAACAAACACAAATACACACACTTACACACACATTCGCGCACACTCACACACACACACTCACAAAAAATGCTAAAATAGATGAAGAAGTTTCCGTGGAAATGCTAAACAAAAGTTGCAACGCTGATTGTTCTGCTAGAGATGCTTCTTCTATACAAATGCAGCTGACAGTGTGACCAGAGCACAACGAACAAGAATGATGTGATGAATTTGAAGGGGGGGCACAAGAAGCGGAGGCAACTCTGTGTGTGCCTCGGGGGGAAACCAAGCAAGATTTTGCATACACACTATAAATAATGGGAAGGGCGCTGTCAACTAAATCAACTGAAGTTTGGCAACAATGCAAGGCGATAATCTGTAAAGTGAAGCAAGGCAACAATGCACATTACATACTTGCTGAAGTTTGACAACAGCGCATTGATTCTAATTTTGCCTTGTCGCTGTCTTAATTTAAACACGATACAACAGCAATTAAATTAAATTTTATGCTATTTATAAATGTTGTCACAAAAGCTCTTTAAAACAAAAAATAACAAAAAATAAACAGTGTTTGCAATGCAATTTGGCAGCAATGCATTTAAATAGAACAAAATGCTGCCAAATATACCAAGTTGAAGTGCTGAAGAGGCGGACTGCCTCAACAATAGGCTCTGATGTGGAAGCGATGCTTTGATAATGAAGTTTTTGACAACAATGGCAATGCGAGTTGTATCGATTACAGCATCTCATTGTGATATACCTGATGCGCTGTTGCCGCACTTCACACCCCCCCTAACAAACTGACTGCTTAATGCAGTCACTCAAGCGTTGCTCGTATGCAAAAAAAAAAAAAAAAACATTAAAAAAAACAAATAATAAAAAATATTTTGTTCAAGTGCAGTTCTTGTTGCTGTTATTTTTTTTCACAAGTTTGAAAAGTTCGTAACGGAAGTTTTTAATTAAATGTTGTGTGAAAAATATGAAAAATGGATGAGAAAACGTATATACAAATATATATATATATTTATATATATATTTAGAGATGTGTAGAATAGCTCTTTAAAGTCGTTAACGACCTTGTGTTTATGGCTAAAGTCAAACAAGCTGTAGCCCAGTACTCCCTTTTGGGGTTGGCTAAGCTTGGCTAAGGTTGGCTAAGTTTGGGTTGGATTATCACACAATGTCGTCTGGTCGTGGCTTATATATACATTTTTTATTGTTATTATATTATCAGCATGCTGTACGACAGCGTGTATACACAACTTGTTATGCAGCATCATCGAACAACGACAACGACCAAAAACAACAAAAAAGAAGAAGAAAACCCTACCCATTGCATTATTCCCATTCCCACCCTGTCGTCGTCTCTGCAGCACTTGGTTTCTCTTTGTTGTCGTCTCTGGCGACTGCAGACTTATTAAATATCAGCCACATTGTTGATGGTCAGTGATTTTTATTGAGCGACTCGACTCGACTCGACGCGACTCGTTGCCTTCGCCTCTCATCTCAACTCGTCTCATCTCATCCCATCTCGTCTTGGCTTGGCTTGACTTAACTCGACTTGCTCTTGTTCTGGTTCTGCTTTCTGCTTGCTGCTGTTGTTGTTCTTGTTGTTGTTGTCTTTTATTATTATTATAACTGTCTGCGCTGTCGAGCTTTACTGTGCGCGTCCTTGAAGTAATTTACGTCACTTGATAATGCATCGGGCTGATAGCAAGGGCGACAGGGTGTATCGGGTGCATAGGAGCCATTGTGGGCTACAAAACTGGTCACATAACCGCAACAACAACAACAATAACAAGGTATTCACGCACTTTGGGGGCGGCCCACAATTTATGAGAGGGCAGCAGCAGCCAGGCAGGCAGGCAAAAGCATTGATGCATATAAGCCACAGGATAAGGCGTCCAGACTGGCGACTTTCAGTTGGCCAAGTGAATTTTACAGCGAGCTAAAAATAGCTTCAGCACAAAGCAAGCTGATTTAATTAAGCCTCACAATTCACAAGCAATTCTAGCTTGCTTCACACAAAAAACAAATACTTATATTACAAATTGCAAGTTTATCGATATATATCGATATAATCGATGCTAGTTATGAATAAATACTTTCGTCTGTCCGTTATTTCCCCATTTTAATGGATTTCAGTGTATTTTCATACAATTACTTTTTTGCTCCAGTTTTAGCCCTTAAATTAATTGAATACATTTACCAAAACACCTTTGGCTAAAATAAAATCAAGTTAAAACTAACCACTCATTATTTTATGCACTTTCAAAAATTGTAACCTGATTTTTAGTTGTAAACTGCATTTCAATTTCAATTTTCAAGCTAAACATTTAGTCTTTTTTATGGCAGTTATGCAATGCAGGCGCCCTTTATATTGGGACTTCACTTTAATGTTATTCAATATTTCATTTCTTTCGTATGCATATTTATTTCAAATTTGTGCAGTTTTTTTTTTTTTTGTTTTTGCTGCCAATGGCATCAGTTATAAATGAATATGAATACGAATATTCATGTGCCACCCCCCTTACACCCCAACACTCCTCCCGCTGTTTGCAACAAATTTTTGGGTGGCAAAACGTGTCAAGCAGATTTATTTGTGTTGCTATATTTTTATTTTTTTTTGTATTTTGTGCCCCGTCTTTTGTGTGCCGCTGGCTGTTTGTTGTTCTACGATGCGTATGCGTAATTTTTGGGTTCGTTGGTTTCTTGTTTTGTTGTGGTTTGCATTGTGGGAAATTCATTTGTCGAGTGCAGCAGAAAGTGTATTTGTTGTCAATGTTGGGGGTATTGCATTACCAACATTGCCAGCGGCGGCAGTTTGTTGTAAGACGAGCACAAAAGAACGGGGGAGCTATACGAGAAAATATTACCAAATAAATTTCCTGGAATTTGTATGCCAACAAAAAAACAAAAAAAAAAAAAAAAAAAGAGCAAGAAAATAAATGTAAAAAAATTTGAACATAATGCGATTATCAATTTGTTTGCTTTGGGTCTGATATATATATATATAAATATACTTTTTTTTTTTGCAGCGCCAGCCAAAAAATGTGGCCGAAAGCAACGTTAAGCGGCTAAATGTATTAACAATTATGAAATTATACATTTCACTTGAATACTTGAATTTATTTAAGTTCACCAAGTGCGCATATATATATATATATATATACATATATAAATCTTGTATTATAGCGCATTAATCTCAACGCGACAATTTGTCAGAGAAAAAACTTTCGTTTTGGCAACTTTGAAACACCTGTCCATTTCACGCAGTTTGCGCATATCATTCCCTCTCTCTCTCCCTCTCTCTCTCTGCCTCTGCCGCTCTCTTTCAAACGCATTAAATACACATTTTATTTCTTTGTCATTTCTCAACAAATAAATCACTTGCAAAAAAAAAAAATGCTGACGATTGCCTGAAACCACCAAAAAAAAAAAAAAAAAAAAGTAAAATAAAATAAAATAAAATAAAGAGGGACACATCAAATTTTTTTGCAAAAAATTCTATGTTGCTTTTGTTGTTATTGTTGTTGTTGTTGTTGCAGCATCAGATACATCAAATTCATCAAAATGATGAGCTACTGAAATATTTATAAAACTTGTTGTTGAGTCTGATTAATCGCTTCCATTTTGGCCGAATTGTCGGCTGGCATTTTAAATTACTTGTGGCATGCAATTATTTTCATTGGAGTGTTGCAAAAACAAAAAAAATATATGAACTTGACGATTTGTTGTTCACTTAACTTTGTGTTTATATTAATTAAAGTTGGTTGGCTTTTTTTTTTAGATTTATGTAAATAGGTAAATGTGCAAATGTTTGTTTATTTTATTTTTTTTTCTTAATTTTGGCATAAATTATTTTTGAATTTGTTAAATTTTGCACTTTATTTCACTTCCCTTTGATATTATTATGGAACTGAATCACTTTGAGCCCAAATTGTTTGGCTCATTAAATGCAACAACAACAATCAATTTTTTAGTGCCCACCCCCGCCAACTGGCCATTGCCAATTGTTGGCCAAAATGTGAACACATTTTTGGCGCTTTTTTGTTAGCACAAAAAAAAAGTAAAAACAATTTGTTATATTTGTTGCTATGACAAAAAGTGTGTCAAGGGGCAACTTGTCAGTCATATGATTTCTGTACGCCTGTCAAATTACACTTTTTTTTTTTAGCTATTTCTTTCTTTTTTTTCATTTTTTTTTTTTGTTAGCTATTTTTAAGAGCAAAAGAAATTGCGCAAAGGCAGCTGTGGCGAGTGCCACAAGAGTGTTTGTTGTAGGCGTTTTATATTTTTTATTATTATTAATATCTCTTTGTTAGCTTTGAAAGACTCGCTCGAAGATTGCTCACAAATGGTGGAGAGTACATTAGGGCTTTTACCTGTGGCCAGGCAAATTTCAGTAGATGGCTGTATATCATTACCTGCAAAGATAAGAAGAAGAAAAAAAATTAGTTGTAGAAATGTTGACAGATAGCCATTAATATTATTATTATTATTGTTATTCTAAGATTTACAAAGTTTTGCAGTTCGACCTAGCGCATCTGGTTCCCATTACATTTCCGCAACAGATATAATATACATATGGGTGTGCACATGTGTGTGTGTGTGTGTGTGTGTGTGTGTGTGTGTGTGTGTGTGTTAATGTATGTTAAGTTAACTTCACAGCTCGTCTAACTTCCGCTGGCAACTTTAATTACAAGTAACAAAAGCAAAAGCCAAACGACCGACAATTTTCCTTGCTCTCCCGTCTCTGGTGGGTAAATGAAACCAAAACTCAAGGTAAAGCTCAAAAGCACCGACAGAACACAGCAGCAGCAGCAGCAGCAGCAGAATCACACACACACACACACACACACACACACATATATAGACTTACCACACATGTGTGGAAATTGTAGACACTTTGAAATCGACATTTCATATACATATTACTTTAACGTCCCAACTATTTATAAACATGCGATCATCATGCGAAAAACAACAAAGAAGAAGAAACCCCAAGAAAAGGGGCAACAGCAACAGGCAGCAACAACAGGCAGCAGCAGCAGCAGCAGCAGCAGCAGCAGTTGGTAGCAAGAAGCGTTAAGAATTCAAAGAACGAAAGAGATTGCGACTATTAAAGCTGGCAGGCTACACTCAGCCACACACGCACACACACACACACACACACACACACACACACACTCGCACACACACTCGCACACACACTCGCACAGGTGGGCTTGTTAAACACCTGAAGGCGTGGTCCATTTTAACTGAAATGAGTACCCTTTAAATGACATTACCAGGGCTTAATGAAATGCAGCAATGAAAAGCGAATTAACATTTTCTGCGTTTTCATTAATTGAATCAACAAATAATCTACGACAATAAAATAAATTGGCTTATTTAAGAGGCATGCAGGAAAAGCAAAAGCGGAAATCATAAAAGAAAGTGCCATTTGCCCAGCAGCCACTTCCTTTCAAAGACAGCAATCGGATTTTTATTGCATATATTTTCAAAGGATTTTTGCTCTATTCAAGGAATACAAGAACTATAATTTCAAATCATAATCTAAATACCAACTAAATTAAATGGCCAACAAAGTGGCCAATTACACCTTGTGAATTATAGATTGCAATCTGTTTTGCAAAACTCGCTCGAACAAAAAACCAATTATAACCAGATTTTTCTAAAGTCTTTAAATTGGCCAACTGGCTTTTTGGGTGTAGGTAAATGTTAAGTTAATGGGGCACCATAAAATAAACGGTTTTTCTAGGCGTGTTGACCAGGCAGGCAAAACAACTTAATAGAAAAGCGACTCTATTTCAGTTATTTATGGCCACATTCAATTACTAGCGGCCGCTTACCAACACTGGCAATTAAATTAAATGCAATTAAGACTTGATGAATGAATGCGAAGTAAAAATATCAAGAAAATCTACGAATACAAATCAGAAGCTAAAGTTTTTAAATGGTTATTTGATTGAGATATGAAACTGAGCCGTTCACTGCACAAAAACAATGCCAGCGATTGTAAAAAAAAACAATTGCAAATAATCTACAATAAAAAATGTATTTTACACACGGAGACAATTAAATGCAACAAGAAAGAAAGTTGTCCAAGGCACAACGAAGATTAAATACCCTTACGCAAATAACAAGCTTGGAAAATATCTGAAAATTGTTGTGAAATTTGTCAGTAAATCTTTATTCCTTTTTCTCACTATATCTTTTTAAAATACAAAATTCATGACAAACTTTGCTTACCTTATGGACAAAAAGGGTATTCGCAAAACGAAAACAAAAAGATTTGTCCACAACAAACCACTTTCAGTGGAGTTCTCCAAACTGCAGACCCACTGAGATTGGAGTCAAAGCCGCCAACTAGTTTCTGGCAAAAAGTGGGCAAAATGAGGCAAGTGCAACAAAAGCAAGCAAGCAACGAGTGTTGTGCAGTGAGTGGTGCACTGGGCAAGCGGAGCAGCCGCTGCAGCAGCAGTAGCAGCAGGCGATCAACCGCTTTCTAAACATGCCACAACAGCAAAGCTGCAAGCAGCAAGCTGCAGCAAGCATCAACAGACACAATAGAGAGAGGTGGGCGGAGGGGGGGGGGGGGGAGGAGACGTGTGTTGCTTGCTTTCGTTTCAAATGCGCGCGCTGCTGCTGCTGCTGCTGCCACAATATGGCCTTGAATTTTTAATCAAGTTTCGCAGCAGACAAGCCGCAAGGCATGGATCACGGCTCCAAAGACTCAACTCAACTCGACTTGATTCAATTCAACTCAACTCAACTCGACTCGATTTGTAGCGAGTCTCAACACTCGCCTCCTCGAAATTGCTTGGTCATGTTTTAGACACACACACGCACACACACATACACACACATATACAAGACTCGTTAACATCAAACAAGTTCTATTGAACTTGGAGCTCAACAGAAATAATATACTAAACCTTTGCCTCGGCCTTTTTTGGTTGTGTTATTTTTGTTTTTTTGTGCTAAAATGATTAATGGAATAAACGCGCGCAATTTTTGCCTCAAAATTGCAAAAAACAACAAAAAAAACAACAACAAAAAAAGAGAACCTACACACAAATATACACATACATGCATATCCTACATCAATTTTAAATTTACCATATTAAAAATATATATTATTTTGTGGCCAAACAAAAACTGCCCGCTGTGCAGAAAATACATCAAAAAAACACCAACAACAAAAAAAATATAAAACTTGACAAAGCGTCGAGACAAAAAACCCCGAAAAAACAAATAAAAAGAAAAAGCCACCAGAAAATATAAAACAAAAAGAGAAGAACTTGCACAAATGTAGCGAGTGAGAGTTACTAAAATATATATAAATATTTATATATATAAATATATATATCTGTTTACGACAAGCAGCAGAAAATGTGTAAATCAAAGTTATATATAAAATGTTAATTTGCTTTCGATATTCTTTTTATTTATTTACGAGAATTGCAAATAATAAATATGCATGCAAATTAAGGCAATTATTTCAAAAGCAATTTTTTTTTAATTTGCTAAAACAAGTTCAGAAAATCTATTAAAATACGTTGAATTTTTAGCCTAGTCTAAGATAAGATTATATCTAAGATGTTTACAACTTGTGAGAGTTAAGAACTTGCACGCAGTTCAGCTCTCACGATTACCGCATTCTTATTTGTTTTTAATTATGAATTAATAATTATTTAATAATAATAAAGGTCTTTTTAAAAACAGTAAACAATATTTATTTTGTATATGCTAAACATTGTTTAAATTTGTGCAAAATGTGGATTGTATTCTTTCGGCCTTCGCCGCCTTCTGCTGTTGTTGCTATTGTTGTTGTTTGATTAATTGCACGCACATTTTTGGGGCGTGACATGCAACACAACACACAACACACAACTCATGACTAATAAACAGGCGCATATAACAAAAAAAAAATAAATTGAAAAAAATACAACAAAAAAACGAAGACAAAACTGAAAACTGAAAAACCGAAAACAGACACAAACTGCGCCTTCCTAAAATCATAAAATAAATAAAGCTGAAGGCAGCTAAAAGCCGACATATGTAAACTCTGACAGGCCAAAGGGGGGGCCGAAGGAAGTGGACTCTGTGTGTGTGTATGCGTATGTGTGTGTGTGTGTGTGTGTGTGATGTGTGTGTGTGTGTGTTTGACTTTTGATACGGCACACACAACACTCACAGGGAATGAATCGAAACGATTCGCGCTTGCATTTTAAAAAAACACACCCAAAAAATTTTTAACAAGAAAAAATACACTTTTTTATTAGCTTTTATTTTTTTTCTCAGTTTTTTTCGAAGGGGATTTTGAATGCATTTTAAGTCAACGACGAAATTGAATCATTTGACAAAAAAGCAACGGGGCAACGAGCTTTATCAATTTTTCGAGGCTCGAGACGTTCACTCGAAATGCAAATTATGCGTTTAGGTAGTGAAAAAAAACGCCGGACTCAAGTCAAAACTGAGTGAGAGAGCGAAAGAGAGAGCAGGATAGAGTGAGACAGAGTGGGGTAGAGAATCATCAGCGGCATCTGCCAAGCAAAAGTGAAGAAGTTGTCGCGCTTGTTGAACACCAAAATCACATTCGCCTTACGGATTTGTCTGGTGGTCAAATGGACAACGCTGAAATTTCGGGGCGTCTTTTTTTTTCTGTTTTTTTTTTTTTTTGTTATGCATGCAAAAAATATGCAGAACCTATAAATCAAAAAACCGTGGCTCATTTGGCATTTATTTGCGTCTTGTTGTTGTCTCCCCTCTGCTCCTTTCGGGTTACTCCTTTCCTTTAAGGAGTTGTTTTATTTGTGGTTTGGCTTTCAAGTCCAAGGGGCAAAAAATTTGTCGTTGCCTTTGCGTGTGACAAATTGTTGTGATCTTTTTGGTCGTATATTTTTTTAATAATTAAGATATTGCATTTGTTAAGTGTAAATTGAGGGACGCATTCCAAGAAGTAGCAATTTGAGGGGTGAATAATTGTGGAAAAGAGAGAAAGGGAGAGGGAGAGCATAAGGATTGATAATAAGAATAAGATGTAGATCCAACACTTATGTTGTTAGTTCTTTGTAAGAACTAATGTATTATTAAAATAGTATCTGTTTTCAAAGTAAGAAACTTAAGCCACAAACGGGCCCACACACATTCTCCAAGAGCACAACAAAATATTCACTTATGTCACATTTTTGGGCGCGCCCCAATGTCTGTCCATGAATAATGAGTAAGGAAAAAAAAACAAATTTATGGGTGTAGTGGAGGGGGGTTGGTGCAGGGGATTTGTGACAGTATTTAGGTCTAGGTCTAGTGTGTTGGGCATTAAAAATAAATAATACATTCGCACAAATATTATATGTATATCGGGGGTGGGGAGGGGGTTTCTTTCATTGTGTGTCACTCATTTCATTTTCAATTTCTCACATTTTGTTGGCTGACAACTTTCGTTTCATTAATTTTCCTTTGCAACACATGTCGTATGCGTAATGTGCGTTTAAATACGCAAATATATATATACATATACACACATATTTATATATATACATTTATTATAATTCTTATTTATGGTGTGAGTAATTGAACAAAACAATTCGGCTTTGCGTGTTACACTTGATTGATGAGCTGATTAAGGAAAATGATGTTCCCCAGACAAAAGTCCAGAAGCGCTTTTTGCATTTTGTGCATTGTTTGCCAATTAACGTTTGACGATGCGATAAAAATCGCGCACAAACATTTTGCCAGCCAATACTAAAGACAAAAGATACAGATACACTTTCGAGCAGATGCCAAAGAGCAAACGAGGGCCAAACAGACACCAGCTGCCAAGGCACCAAAAAAAAAAATATGTTAACAAAAAAAAAACAGACCAGGACTGAACAACCCGACCAGGGCCAGAACAGATCGGAAGCGAGCTGAACCAAAAAAAAAAACAGCAGCAGAACAGAACAGAGAACAGCAATTGGAATCTAATTTAAAATTAGTGCTTAAAGGATTGAAATAAATTTAGGCAATTTTAAGACACACAAGACAAAAGCAGCCGCTGACTGCTGTTCTGCCGGTCTTCTGCCCTTTGGCCAAAAACGGAGAGCTGGCTCATTGAAAATGCGTAAAGAGCTGCGGTTCCGGCCAAATATATAATATATATATGTACACATATATATATATATATGTGTATACGTTCATTCAGCAGGTGGCTTGATGCTTTGGCCCCGATAGCAGCGTTAGGGCTCAAGACATTTTAGCTCTAACCGATTGCAATTGGCCCAAGCTGTTGTACATATTTTGACAAGCGAGATAATAAACAAGAGTTAAGGCCAAAAGCTAGAAACCGAAACGAAGCCAGCTGCTGCTGCTGCCGCAAACAAATTAAAGCCAGCCCAGAACAGAACAGAGCAGAACACAAAAAGAAACGACTGCAGCTCAAAGTTCTAACTTTAAACAGAGCAATTAAAAGTAAGCTAAAATAAAGTAAGTAATAATTACATAAAAAAAGTAGGAAAAAAACCCATTTTAAAGCTTTGGTCACTCTTTTTAAAGCTTTGGTCACTCATTCCAAATTACAGATAATTACTTGAAGCAACGACAACAATTTTTAGCTTGTAAGATACAAAAATAAAAACGTTAGATTTAAGATCTAAATTACGCAAACGATGGAAATTAAAGAAAAACAAAAAAAAAAAAAAGAAAAGAAAAAAAAGAAAAAAAAACAAGATGAGCAATTCGCAAAAAGTGCCAAGCAACAGAAAGAGGGGAAAAAGAACGAGAGAAGAGAAAAACTACAGAACTAGTGGGAGAAAGAGAGTGAAAACATCGTGAGATTATTTTGCTCAGCTTTTGTTGTTGTTGTTGCTGTTTCTGTTCTGCTTCTTCTTCTTCTTTGCCATTTAGTTTTTAGAATGATTATCATCATTATTGTTATTATATACATAATTATGTCAGTTTTTTTATTTCTATTATATTTTATTTTTTTTTCTCTTTTTTTTAGAGTTTGCACGAAAAGAAACCAGTTTTATTTTCTTTAAAAATTAATTTAGTTCTTTTTCTCAACTCTTTCACGCAATTTTTGACTAACATTTAAATACATAATTCATTCAGGGGCTGATTTAGCTGAGGTACGGAAGTCATATTTAATAATGAATCTATAATTTATAATATTTAATGACTTAATGTGAATTGTTTTTTAGCGAATCATCGAAAGGGGGGGAAGAGTTGCGAATAAGCTGACATCAAATCTATTCAAAAACTATTTTTAACATGTCTACAGACTTTTGAAGGGTACAAATAACAATATAGATATAACAATGTTTATAGTTGATCACATAAAAAACAACAACAACAAAATTCATTTTTTAATGCTTTTTGATTGCTTTCTAAAAAGAAATGCGAAGCCTTCTTGGCTTACACTCAAAACAGTAGGCCAAATAATATTTATTTCCAGCTGAATTTTGATTGCCCACCTGCGCCACACAAATCAAGTTTCAATCGTTGCCCATAAAAGTGGCTAGCTTTACCGTTAGCTGAAGCAGGGCTGAAGAGGTGCGTGGCGGGCGGTTAGCTAATCCCACACCGGCTCAGCTGGTAGATTGATTGAGTCGCTAATTGAAATGCTCGCCCAGCTGTCAGTTTGGTCCGCCGAGGAACTTATAACAAATAAATATTTAGCGAAAACTTTAGAAATTTGAGCAATTAACGCCTGCGCCGCTGGTACAGAGAGAGAGAGAGCGAAAGAGAGAGAAATACACATACATAAACAGGTCTAATGCGATTGCTGTTAACCCAGTTTCTCAGTTAATGGGTGGGTGGTTAACGCAAATTATGAAATGAGTCCATTAAATTGATCAGCTCGTGTTTATTTACAATCATATCCAATGTACACAAATTGTTGGAGCCCCACGGGCTGTCTATAAATAGTAATCGTTGGGTTTTTTATGGGCCGCACGGGGCTGCATGCGACAACGAGTCAGGATGGCCGAGCGGTCTAAGGCGCTGCGTTCAGGTCGCAGTCTACTCTGTAGGCGTGGGTTCGAATCCCACTTCTGACAAATGTTTAATTTTTTGTTTCTTGGCATATTTTCATTTTTACTGAATAAAACTAAATTTAAGTGCATGCAAAGTTTTCGTTTTCTTGTTCTTCTTCTCAAATTAATTGCCAAGTAATTGTCTACAAGTTTAAGCGTCTTTTTCGCGTCTCAGCTCACAAAACAAAAGACTTAAGCAACGAACTGCTGTCAAAACATAGTTTGAAGTTGAAAGTCAGGTGAGCTAAAAAAGCAGCCCAAAAAAGAGATTTGGCGCACAAAACAATAAAAAATAAAAATAAAATAAAAAAAACAGCAACTGAAAGAAGTGAACGAGAACTTTTTGAAAAAACGACGCTGGAATGGCGTCAGAAAATGTTAGAAAAATTTAATAAATCACTGCTGATTGTGTGCATTGTTATTTTAATTAAAAAAATAACAAACACACACAGACACACATAGATAATAGTTATAATAATAATAATACGCTGTTTTAGACAAAAGCCCAGCCGAAACAACAAAAGCCGGCAAATTGTAAGCGCGGTTTCTGAAATTGAAGCACATGGCTTAAATAAATAAAAAGCAACTCGTGCGCGGTAGGCGCGAGGGGGAGCAGGGGGGCGTGGACGGGGTTCGAGAACACACAAAGTAAACATAAAATTTAATTTGCTTTTGCCCAACGATCATTATAATCAACATAATAATCACGCCGCACGAAAATTACAAAATAGGAGGGCGCAAGAAAAACAAAAAAAACAACAAAAAACAGACAGACCAAAAAAAAAAAACCAACTATCCAAAAAACCGAAACTGCAAAAAACAAAAAAATTGTTAAGAAAGGAGAACTGAGCAGAAACTCAAGAATAGAGAAATTGCGTGTGCGCTGACGCAGCAGAAACTCCCCCAACAATGATATATAGTATATATATATATATAGACATATATACCTATATATACCGATAGACGTGTTCAGGCCCAGGTCTTGTAGTAAAACTCAAATAGTAAAAATTCTCAGCGGCCAATTTCAATTCCAATTCCAATTCTAATTCCGAGTCCGAATCACGCACATGGCATGAGTTGCTTTTATTCTTCTTCTTTTTCTAACTTTTATTCGTTGCTGTTGTTGTTGTTGTTTTCTTTGTGCCTCTCTTATGGCAACGTGTTCTTGGCCAAAAAAGTGTGAACCAGCATGTTGCTGTTGCTGTTGTTGTTGTTGTGGTAGTTACCATTGTTGTTGTTAGCTGCTGGTTGTAGTTTATTACGCATCAGCATTTAACCTTGAACGTGCGGGTCAATGAACGTTTTGGCCAAATATTCTAACGATTTTTAGTTGCTACTAACAACAACAACAATAAGAAGAAGCACCAGCAACAATCACAGAAAATTATAACAATAACACAAAACAATGTGCATATTTATATAGTTAGTAACTTGAATACGGCTCCTCATACGTAATATTTTTGTTTTCTGTTTATTCATGCAGCGTGATGGGGCAGCCAGCCAGCGCAGAGCGGGAGGGGTCAAAGTTGAAGCGTTTATTCATAATTTTTTTTTATTTTTTTATTTTTTTTTTTTTATTACGCTCATTGTGAAATGTTGTTTTTCTTTATTAAATCGTCACTTCATTAATCAATACTTAATTTCATCATTCATTAAAATGCTATAATTATTTAAGCATAGTTCTGCTTTTGGAATAATATTATTATTAAATTATTATTATTTTTTTTTTTTTTTAGTTATTACGCTTATTGTGAAATGTTGTTTTTTTTTATTACATCGTCACTTCATTAATCAATATTTAATTTCATCATTCATTAAAATCCCCGACTTTTTTGAGAATAGTTCTCTTTAATATAGCATTTAATAATAATATTATTCCAAAAGCAGAAGTTGAGATTTGAGTTTGTTCAAAATGTTGTCAAAACTGAACCGATTTTTAATAGCAATATATATTTTTCCTGGGGTTGGCCTCTAGGTTAATACTACAGTTACATCTGGTAACACAACTCTTGGTGGAAGTCGGAGCCGGATGGATCGTTTTACTAATCAATTCAAATTCCAATTCTTAATTTTGCTTCTCTCAATTCCTAAGCAATTACACTCTTCCCTTAAGTAATCGCATTTCTTAAAGCTTTTCCATTTTCCTATTCCAATTTCCTTTGCCCATTCGTCTATTCTTTTGGCAGCAATCGAATATTTGTCACTTTTATTTCTGCGCCATTTCCATCAATATTTTGGCTTTTATAATGCTTTCAATATTATTTATTATTGTTATTTTTGTTTTGATATTTTGGCAATGCCATTTGCACATTGTACTTGAAACAAGAAAAAAAAAACATTTCAAAAATATTTTGTATTGTGTGTGGCGGCTTTTTCCCTATTTTTATTTATTTACTGTGAATTTCAATTGTTGCTGAATAAATAGTGTGTATTGTGGGGAGGTCCCCCTCCCGCTAAACCCCCCACCCCATCCCCCACCTACCGCTTTCAAGAGGGGGGTTCTTCAGAAAACGGCCACGGCACGGTCCGGTCCTACAATTAATTTCGATTCGCATTGACGCAAAAATACGCGACTCGTACTTGAATTATATATACTATATATATATACATATATACATTTATTTATATATATACTTGTGTATATGTGTTAGTGTTAGTGCGAGTACAGTGAATACAGATTTGAGTGATTCGAGTACCATAGACTCCAATACAATTTAATTGTATTGTGTTTTTGTTGTTTGTTGTTTTTGTTTTTTCTGTGACTTTGCCTTCATTATTCGCTACCTTTTTTCTTTTTATTTCTTTTATTTATATTTTTTTTTTTTATTTTCTTAGGCAGCAATTGTTGAAACTGAGATTTGTGTGCGAAAAAGTTAACGCGTTGCAATCAACACGTGTTGAGCACCGTCAACTTGAAAGATTGTTGCCTGTAACCTGTACAGACCCCTATATCATATCATATTACACAACATCGCACACAATACGGGTAAAGGTAAAGGTCAAAACCAACACCTTCAATAAATCTTTTTTTCTTTTCGGTTGTGGGTTTTTTTCCCATTAATTTAATTTGTCTTTGCAAATTTGTATTTGTGTGACTGACTTTTTAGTTGTTTTTTCCCCATTGTAAATTGTACGCTTTAAATTTTAATTAAATGTTGCACTTGATTGTTCAGCATTTGATTTGGTTTATTAAGGCAAGTAATTAATCAATTGGATGACAGCCACGATAAAATGGCGACAAGGTCACAAGATGTGGCAAGAACCTGTAAGATTACCCAAGGGGCAAGAACAATGCAAATAAAGCAAGGATTCGTAGTGTTGTGTTGTGTTTAATTTATAAACTGATCATTATAATTTAAATAAGAAAAAACAAAAAACTTATATTTATATTCAGAGAGCCTAAAAAGTAACTTCTGTTTTAGTTGACTGAACTTTGCTTTAATACGAGGGTGGTTTGATGAGTACCTGACCTTGACGCCAGATGGCGCCACTATTGAAATATGACGTGACTATCGTATAGTACATAAACCTAAACAGCCACAGTGAAAATTTCAGTCAAATCGGACTTTTAGTTTTGTTTTCACCACGTGTCAAAGCAGTCGTGTCCACGCATTTTAGAAAAATGGAAAAAGAGCAATATCGGTCGGTGATTCGATTCTTCTTTTTGGAGGGGAAATCACGCAGTGAAATCAAAGAACGCTTGGATACTGTGTACGGTGACTCTGCTCCTTCGATGACCACCGTCAAAAATTGGTTTAGTGAGTTTCAACGTGGTCCCACGTCCGTTTTTGATGAGCCACGACCAGGTGGCCCGAAAACAGCAACCACGGAGGATAAAGTGAAGAAAATACATGATCTGGTATTGTCAGACCGCTGGTTGAAGGTGCGCGAGTTAGCTGAGACAGTAGGCATCTCAACAGAACGAGTGTTTCATGTCCTACATGAAATATTGGGTATGAGAAAGCTATCGGCGCGATGGGTGCCGCGTTTGCTCACACCAGACAATAAGCGCAACCGCGTGACCACTTCGGAGCATGGTTTGGCGCTGTTAAAGCGTAATCCGAAGGAATTTTTGCGTCGATTCGTGACTGTTGACGAAACATGGATTCACTGGTACACACCAGAGACCAAAGAACAGTCGAAACAGTGGACTTCACCTGGCGAATCTGCCCCGAAGAAGGCGAAAACTGTTCCATCGGCCGGAAAGGTGATGGCCACGGTTTTCTGGGATTCGAAAGCTATTATCCTCATAGATTACCTAGAGAAGGGAAGAACGATTACAGGGCTCTACTATGCCGAACTATTGGGAAGATTTGACGCCGAGTTGAAGAAGAAACGGCCCCATTTGGTGAAGAAGAAAGTGCTCTTCCACCATGATAACGCTCCCGCTCACACCTCCGGCGTCGCCCAGGCCAAATTGGTCGAATTACGCTACGAACTGCTGCCCCATCCACCTTATTCTCCGGATTTGGCCCCTTGCGACTTTTTCTTGTTCCCAAATTTGAAAAAGTCAATCGCTGGGCAGAAATTTCGGTCGAACGAGGAGGTTATTGCCACTACGGAGACGTATTTTGCGGATCTACAGAAATCATATTTTTTAGAGGGGATAAAAAAGTTGGAGCATCGCTGGAATAAATGTGTAGAGCTGAAAGGGGATTATATTGAAAAATAAAAAATAATTTTTCCAAAAATTTTCGTTTTTCTTATGTAGGTCAGGTACTCATCAAACCACCCTCGTATTTTGTGTATAGGACTATAATTTTATGCTACTGACAACAAATATAAAATTGACCATAAATCATAAATAAAACGATTTAACGGAGGCTCATTTTCCTATTAGGAAAAGCGTTGCTGAAAAGCCATAAAATCTAGCAACACTTTTTGATAAAAAGAAAAAATCTTTGAGCAAAGAGAAACTGCTATTTTGGTGCTATTTCTGATTTTAGCTCATATCTAAATTAGATCTTATCTAAATTCCACTTGACGCATCTCCAAGTTATTCTAAGCTCCAAAAATTATTTAAAAATACAGACAAGAGATTAAAGTATATATAATAAAAATAAGAAATATTACTTTTTTAAAAAGAAAATAATATAAATAAAATATATAAACAATTACTAAATATCTCAACATTAGCAAAATGTGCCAAAACTCACTCAACCTTTATAAAATATATTAAGCAATTAGTTTATCTTTGTGTGCATTAATTTTTTTTGCAATTTATCTGCACTTTATATAAACATATATGTATCTAAACCAAATTGTAGTATCCACACAATTAGGCCAATTATACGCATAATATTTTTTAGCGACCTGTATTCATTACTTTGGCATATTAATTTTTATTTGTTCAATTTAAACAATTCGCCAGCCAGGGTCTAACCTTGTAACAATTTTTTTTTCGACTGTTAAATATTTGAGTTTTTGTTTTCTAAACAAACAACAGCGGGCACAAGTGCGTGCTCTTTAACAATTTATATTATTTGTTTAGCTTAAAAGTATTTCTTTTTTTTTATTTTTTTGCATTGCGAGAAACCTTCACAAAGCAAACTTATAAAAAAAAACAAGAAGAAGGCTGTAGTCGAGTGAGCTCGACTACCATATACCCTGAACCAAGCTTTAAATGCATTATAGGTTTATCGTTTTTGGGGGCTGGAGTGGGCGTGGCCCGATCTTAGTAATATACCTTCTAAGTTTGGTAACTGTAGCTCTTGAATTGCGGGAGATACAGGCATTTATCGTTTTTTGTGGGCGGGAGTGGGCGTGGCCCAAAATATTTTGGATTTCGATCTTAGTAATATACCTTCTAAGTTTGGTAACTGTAGCTCTTAAATTGCGGGAGATACAGGCATTTATCGTTTTTTGTGGGCGGGAGTGGGCGTGGTCCAAAATTTTTTTTACACATTTATGAAGGGTGTTACTAGCAATATACCTTTAAAATTTGGTGACTTAAGTTTTCAAATTGCGCGAGATATATGGGTTTATCGATTTACACCAACAGGTGTATCGGTTTAGGTAGGTGGAGTGGGCGTGGCCATCCAATTTTTTTATCGATCTTTGGGGGAGTTACCAGTAACATACCTGCAAAATTTTGCGACTCTAGCTTGCAAATTACGGCAGATATGCGCATTTTAAATTTCTAGGGACGAAGTTCCTGGGGGCGGCGGATGTGGGCGTGGTCCAAAAATTGGTATGCCAATCTTTGGAGGAGGTTATCAGCAAATTACCTTTCAAGTTTGGTTACTCTATCTTTAAAATGTTCGGAGATATACGGAGTTATCGATTTAAAATCGGAATTGTCGATTGTAGGCGCAGGTGTGGGCGTGGCACCACAAATTTGTTATCGGTTCTTAAAGGCAACTATCAGTAATATAACTACCAAATTTGACGTTCCCTACTCAAAAACTGCGGAAGATATAGCCATTTGAAAATTTTTGGGTCGGTGGTGATGGGGGCGTCGGAAGTGGGCGTGGCACATGCCGATCTTTCAAGGACCTCGCCAACAACCTACCAACCAAAATTGGTGACTGTATCCATTAAATTGTGAGAGATATCTGCAATTTACTGCTATCGGAAAATCTAAATGTATCGATAATTCAGAAACTGAGGCAGTTATCGAAAAAATAACGCGAACTTGATCTGCGCCTGGTATACGAGATCTTATATTCCAAATTTGAAGTCTCTAGCTCTTATAGTCTCTGAGATCCGCGTGTTCATACAGACGGACAGACGGACAGACGGACAGACGGACAGACGGACAGACAGACGGACAGGGCTAGATCGACTCGGCTATTGATCCTGATCAAGAATATATATACTTTATGGGGTCGGAGATGCTTCCTTCTGCCTGTTACATACATTTGCACAAAACCATTATACCCTTTTTTCCCATTTTTAATGGGTTCAGGGTATAAAAAATATTTAAACAAAAAAGCAACAAAACAAAACAAAACATGCACAAAAAAGCAACACCCACACCACATAAAATAACGACTCAAAATTGATGTCGTTTTTTTTATTATTATTTATTTTTAAATTTTTTGGCGCGTTGCAGAGAAATGCTTTGCGGCCTTCGGCTCTAAGTAACAAATGCCTTGCGGTTAAGCATGGCATAGTTTCATTAAATTTTTCCATTTTTCTCACATTTATTTTTTTTTTATTTTTTTTTTTACTTTTACTTTGTCTTAGGCCTGCTTTTCGCAAACATTGTTGTTGTTTTTTCATATATATATATAATTATGATGATTAACTTGAGCTGAATTGAGTTACGGCTTCACTTGAGTTCAGTTTGAAGTGAAGTGTGGCGCACAATTAAGAAATCTCAGTAATTGCACCACATGCCACACACAAACACTCCCACACACACACACACACACACTCACACACACTCCTGCCCCGCCCACACACATTGAGCGAGCCACTTTCTTTTTTAATTGCAAAAAATAAGCAAAATAAACTGTAAGTCGGTTAAATACATGAGATACTCCCAGCAGCAGCAGCAGCAGCTACTGAAGTATCTCCATCTAGGCATCTGCCTGGGGCGTGGGCTCAATCAATCTATCAATATGCCCCCAAGGCTGTCGAGTAGCTCCCCATTTGGAGTGGCTCTGCAAATTGATGTTGGTGTTTATTATTAATTTTAAGATTGCCTAGATAAATTGAAAGTATCAAATACACATATTTCATGCAGTTTTGGGCAAATGTGTGCACAAATTTAAGATTGCTTTGTTGAATCAATCTAACAAATAGCTTGGGGATAGTGAAAAATGATTTAAATATTCTGAACCCTTTGGAAAGAAGGATTAAGTTGTTTTTCTAATATCGATACAAATCGATTACCACTAGCGATAAAAACTATAGCATATCTGCAGACGAATAACCTGCAATAATCTCATCAATATCCCTAGCAAATTGTCTATTTATATTCAGCATTTAGCTAAGGACTTGGCTTCGGCGTCTCTCCTAGTCGAGCACTCTCGACTACAGCATTCTATTGTTCTTTCTAAACTTTATTGCATTTTGAATTTCGCTTTCATTTTGGCTTTGTTGTGCAAACACTCAGCAGCTGCGTTCTTTATAGAAAACTGTGTATATATATAGACATATATATATATAAATGCTAAGAACAACTACAACTGGCGTCGAGCAGACCGCTTATCTTATCAGCATTGCGACGGCACACACCAAAAAAAAAAAATAAAAAAAAAGTGCAAAAGCTTTGAGTTGTAGAAAAACAACAAGAAATTGTTTATATTGTTGTTGTTGAGTATAAAAAAAGCTGAAATTGTTATAGCAAAATAAATAGCACAAATGTGCATTATCAGCTATACGTATTGTAGTCGTAGTGAGTAGTAGTCGTGAGTGTGACTGTGAGTGTGAGTGTGAGTGTATTTGGCAGACGCACACTTGCGCATTAACCTCAATTTGAACCGCCCGATTGTGGGGCACTGTGTTATCTGGCAACGTTTGTGAGTTGACTGGCATTTTTGGCCGCTCTGATAAGCCAGCAGCAACCAAAAAAACACACAAACACTTGGAGTGTACTCATACCACCATTCACATTCACATTCACAATCACATTCACATTGATTTGGAAACACGCAAAGAACGCATCAGCTTCAATTAGGCCAAACCCTTAAAACAGGTGCAATCCCACAATTAGTCAGCCAAAGCAACAAATGCAAATGAATGTGAATTGAAAGCCAAGTTAATGTTGTAAAGTTGAATGAACTAATTGTATCTATTTTATTTTTTATTTTTTTTTTCGCTGAAATATTTCCGCACTTAAATTTAACACTTTTTACTAAGCCTTTTTAGTGCAGACTGACCCTGAACTTGAACCTAACCAAAAATTAGTCGAAATCGTTAAAACAAAAAGCCAAACACACAAAAAAAAAAGTATAAAAAGTGAAGTCGCCGTGATTTTCACGCGGTTCATGAACTCTTTGGCCAAGTGTGAAGGCTAAATGGCTTTTCAACCAAAAAATGTGCGAGCGAGACAGCCAATCAACATATATATACATGTAAAACAAGTTTAAACAACAAGCTAATAGTTACTAGCTTGTCTTAGCCAGACATATTTACATATATATATATATAGTGAATTATATTCGTACTTGCTGATATTTGTCTTTTACCGGTTATTTGACAGCAGCAGCAGCGATGCGTTGTGATTAAAAACTAGTTGTAGTAACTAGTGTACTAGTTAAACATGAATGGAGCTGTTTAAATTTTAACATAAATCAATAATATTCATTTTGTTAGCGGATTTTCTGATGAGCGTTTACAGCTACATTTTTGAGAGCTGGCCAAAAGCAGCATTCGATTTAATGAGTTACATTTTGGCCAGAGAGTAGTAAAAGGTATTTTACATGTTAACGTTTATTGAAAATCTACATATTCATTCAGGTTTACAGATCGTTAATAGTCGTTTAGTAGCTGGCCAATTTCCTAGACTGGATGTCGGAGAGTTTTGCTATAAGAGAAGAGCACCGAAGGGCTGTGCTATGACAAGTCTTAAATAAACAAAAAAATGTTTAATAAACTATTTATTTAATAGTTGTTAAAATATTTTATAGTTAAGAACAGGTTGTTAACTGAATTGTATTTTGATTCAGTTACAGGTACGTCAAGTGTAAAAGTTTAGGTCAAGATTATGAATTTGTTAAACATTTATTTGGGGTAATCGGTACCGTTATGATTCTGAAATTGATCCTGCATTTTCTATACTTCTACAGTTTTTCATTTCAATCAGCATCTTATTTTGTAGATATTACTATCTTAAAAAATCTTATCTTAACTTATCATTATAGCCAGCCCACATTTCTCTAATCGATGTCACGTTGCACCCTTCGCAGCTGACTGAATATTGTTGGCTAATTACTTGGCTAACGTTTTATTACGATGACTTTTAGCACTTTTGGGGCGACACCTTGAATTAGCAGCAGGCATGTTGAAACCACACATTGGAGCATCAAGCAAATGGAACAAGTTTCGGTATTTTTTTTTGTGTATTGTTTATATTTATTTAACACGATAACAAGGCGAGTCTAAAGTGACAGAAAAAAATAAATAAATATATATTTTTATATAGAAAAAGACGCAACGATTGTGAAAGTGCCCGTTGAGAGATGTTTGTTCAGGCCTAAATAGAAAGAGAGAGCGGGAGAGAGTGAGAGAGAGAGCGAGTAGCAGGAAAATAAAAAAAAGCCTAGGTATACGCACCTTCAGCACGACTACGAAAAAAAAGAAAAACTATTTACGTAGGGGGCAAGAGGCAAGTGGCAGGTGTGGGGGCAGGCAGCGGTGTCTGCCCCAACTCTACCAATTTGAATCGAAATTCTGGCCCATTAGCATTACGAAAGTGAAAGATGACGAGTGCTGCCAGCCAGAGACGACTAGGTGCGTGCTCTCTCCATCCCTCTCTCTCTCTCTCTCCCTCCCTCTCTCTCTCTCTTGCCTTGGCATTATTAGCTCTCACTCTTTCACGCACACACACAATATGAATTTTCAGTGAACACGAGTCGGAAATGCGTGCGTTCGAAATTTGGGTTATTATTTGTGTTTGTTGCCCTACTTTCTGAGATAGTATACACACACACACACACACATAGCAACACCCACTCCACACACACACACACACACACACACACACACACACACACACACACACACACACACACACAGAGAGACGTCTAGGCACAATTGTGCTGATTAGAATTTTCTGTTGTATTTTATTCTTCTTTTTTTGTTGTATTATTGCCTCCAGCACCCTGATGGTCTCTGCCACGAGATGCGGCCGGCTTGATAAAGTAAACTTCCAGCACACCGCCCTAAAAACCCTCCCATCACCCCCCCGCTCCCCTTAAGTAAATGCCGGCAACGCCTGATAAGCTTGCCTTGCGTAGGTAATTTAGTTTTTTTCGGGGGCTGTCTTTTTGGTCAATTTTTAAGTGACGAGTGCACAATTTTGATCGTTGAGCTATTTTTGCTTTTTTCCGTGTATTTTTTTGCTGCTTGTTTTTTTTTTTCTTTTTTTTTACTTTTGTTGCTCTATTTGGGTTAATTGACATATTTGGGTCAATGTTTAGTTTGCATTTTTGGTACCGATAAAAGTAAATTGTGCTTAGTTGAGGCAGTGAAGCGTACTTTTGGCAATTGGGTTGCAAATATTATTATTTTTTAGCAAGTGTTTTGTGGATTTATTGTAAACAATTTTTATTAAGTGGAAGCTTGTAATTGTTATAAATATTTTCAGCATGCTTTCATTAAAATATCTATTTGATTTTTATACGAAAAACAAACCAATTTAACTTAATTACAGTTCACACAAAAGCTCATATTTCGACTGATCGTTCATATGGCAGCTATATATGATATAGTGATTCAAACTGTTCGAAAAATTCGAAAAGTGTATACAAAATTTCATTAGCATAGCTTTAAAGCTGAGAGACTATTTTGCATAGCAACAGACGGACCGACGTGACTATAATATGATTATGCTGATCAGGAATATATATACCAATTGGGAGACCCTCTGCAAATGTGTACAAAAAACAAACTTCCAATTGAATTCAATATCTTTGCACAGTGTATTTCTTTCCAGTTCTGTTCGATTTTTGGGGTTTTGGGTTCCGCTACCCTCTTTTTTTGTTTTTTGTTTTTGTTTTTGTTTTTGTTTTGGGGTCATGTGTTTCGCTTTCTGCTGGGCTAAGCAGTTTTTTGGATTTTTTTTTTATTTTGGTTGCACACAAGAAATAGAAATACAATACAATTGAATATATACATATATATATAAATATATAAATATACAGACAAACCAAACAGACTGAGAGAACTTGGGCAGCTTGGGGCCTGCATTAATTGACGAAATTACTCGGGATGGGGCACCAATATATCTGTCTATCTATATATATATATATATATGTATGTGTGTGTGTAGCTGTATCTTGAAGTACCTCGACAATGGAATTTCATTACACCCCATGACGAGACGATTGCGTTTGATTTGTGCGTGTAATTGAAATAAATTTCCCAAGCCAGATACAACTAAATTGTTTACGCGACCAATTGCCCGATTTGGCTGTGGAAAAGCTGTGGGAAGCTGAGAAGCTGTTCAACAACAACAACAACATAACAGAAAAGAGCCGCAGGAGTTGACAGGTGAAGTTACGACTCCAAACAACAACAAAAAACCTATCGATAAATGTATCGGAAGTGGGCGGAAGCTTATTTATGTTCAAATTGTTGACCTACTTTTGGCCAAACACACATTAACCAGCTATCATATATAACAGTCTCTCTCTCTCTATCTCTCCTTCCTCTCTCTAACTCTAACTATCTGTCTATTGAATGTTTATTGAGCTTACCGATTGACAAATATAATTAGCTGGACTTAGATAGGTTGCTATTTGCATATGGGAAACACATACCTGCAAGATAAAAAAATAGGTCAATCAAAACGGTTATTTATGAATGAAATATATTTAAATAACACAATTAGTCGGAGTTTAGTTATAGCCTTAGATATATATTAAAATACTTAATATTAAATAGACATAATAATATTATAAATAAATCTAGATCAAAACTGCTTTTAATGCGGGAAACACGATTCGTGCTCGAAATTCATGTGAAAATTGTGAAAATGGCATTTAGGAATGTGTCAAAATTTTCCTGAGCTATAAGTTCGTCAAAAGTTATCAGATTTTTAAAAACCAGCGCTCTTTGATCAGGATTTGGTCTCCATTTTAATCCTACATTCCTAGTCTGAAAGCGATTCTGACTCGACAAAATGTTGTCACAAGAAATTCAGCTGTGAACGGTTCCAAAACTGATTCGAGTTTCAATAACCCCTGGTTTTGATGATGGTTTGACCAGAATAATATTAAAAAATCCACATTGGAATAGTTTCCAATTTTGCACAGCTGTAACTTTACGAGTTTCCGAGACAATTTTGATCGTAGTTTATTGCTGGTTCCATTTCCATTTATATTCCTAATTACTATATGGTCAATAAATAACTGCTTAAATAATTACATTACTAAACCCATAATTGAGCACCTTTTGCACTCTCTCTGTCTCTCTCTCACGCTCATAGGTTAGCTACATATTATGATCATCCATAAGTGATTTATGTGCACATATAGCCTAGCTCAGAAGCTAGGTAAAAAGAACATTTGCTCGATTCATCGTAAATATTTAATGGCAAACCATTAATGTTAACATTTTGCAGGGGGCAAAGTCGTAAAACTGCATTCGAGTTTATGTTTATTAATTGTTCAGTTTTGCCTTTGTCGACATTTGTTGCTTCTTGTGCGATGCTTATTATAGAACTCGTTAAATTTGCATCGTAAACTGCATCCCAACTATAAAACTAATATCGGAGACTTATATAGATATATATATATATGTATATGTTAATGGTTGCTCAAATGTGGCAGCAACTCATTCTCACCTGCGACAAGGCGAATTGCGTGTCGGTTGGCAACGCAATGGGTTAAATGTGAAGGAGCTGACGCTCATTAGGGTTAAGGATCATATTTTAATCGGCAGCGGTACGAGGAGCGATACACGCGATACGCTTGCCTGTAATTAATTAGAAACTATCTAAGGTGGCTATTTTTAAATTAGACACGCGCAAAAACTCACTCATAATACGCGAAAATCATTTTAATGAGCTCATCGGCCATACAAAATATATATAAAAAAATAGCAATAACATTAAAAAACAAAAACAGGGTTTAACCTGCCAAAACTTTAACAGTGTAATTTCAGCTGTTGTTTTTGTGTGTGTTTTTTTGTTCATACTTTTATATAATTTTATTATTTCGGCAGTGATTTATCTTTTTTTTCCGGCTCACAAAAGTTCTCATTGCCAGCGATGACGTGCAAAAAAAAACAAAAATATATAAACTGAATGTGAGATCAAAATAATGATTGATATTTTTGCCTTAGTCATTTTTGCATATTTTATTGCGGCCAATTTAAATATACGCAACACAGATAGATTTATATAAATATATATATATATATATATATTGAATGCAAATAATTGTGGGCGCCAATTAATGTCAAGGTGAATGACAAAAGTGAAACTGTTCAACGCTTAGAAGTTTACATTTTTACCTTATGAAGCGACTACAAATTGAAAAAAAATTTAATTCTAAGCCATCGTTTTTTGTAATTAGAGGTGTGGCTAATGTAATAAACGAGTTTATTATTTATAATTTAATATCGATTGGCGTTTTTTTTCTATTTCCAAGTTTAGGAAGAACAAATAACGAGGTTTTTTTTTCACATATATAGATTATTATCATTACTATATCATTGTTTCTGTATTTCATTTGATAAATGCATCTGTTTCATTATTTAGGTCAATCGCTTCCAAACTAAACATTTTCACAAGCCAATTAATTATTTAATGCAAATCGCATATAATTTGAGAATTTTGACAGCATTCTGCAACTTTGACCCGCTTTTTTTTGGGCAACAGTTGTCGAACATCAGTTGATCATCATTGATTGCGAACGTGATCTCTGCCAACAATCAGATAATAATTCCGTTTGCCGCATATATAATCAGGCTGCGGCTGTCAGGCGGGCATTCACTTTGTTGCACACTTATCGCAGTCGATGATCAAAAGCGTCGATCGCCGATCGCTGATCGCTGATCAAAATCGATAGCTGCTACCTTTCTCTGTCACACTTTCCCACATGCATAATCGATAGCTGCTACCTTTCCCTCTCACACTTTCCCACATGCATATATTGCAGTCACGCCATTTATTTTATTTTTTGTTTTGATTTTAGCGCCTTTCGCTTGGGCCAACCAAATTGGCAGCTTTGGCAGCTGATTTCAAGTTCAAAATTGTTAAAGGCGCAATCATTTCTGCATTTCTGAGTACATGGGAAATTTATGCAAAAATCAAAATTGCCAGCAATCAGCACAAAAAAAGAGAGAGAGAGAGAAGATGAAAACAATTTGTAGCTGCTGCAAGCAACAACAGAAAACAAAAGCCAAAGAAAAAGTGGAAAATCATGCTTAGCTGCAACAACAACTTTCACCCGACTTGTTGCAGACGACGACGACGCATTTCTAGAAGCGCCAATAAAGAAAGTGAGCACCAGTCGCTACCATAGAAGCTAAATGCCAGAAGAAAGTAAAGAACGAGTTGAGTGAGAGAGAGACAGAGAGAGAGTTGAGTTTGCGAGCGAAACTTGTTTGTCGACAAACTGCGCTTATGGATGGACAAACAGACAGACAGACAGACAGTTAGACGGACAGATAGATAGTCAGCGTGTTAGAAAGTTGTTTAGTCTCTGCCAGAATGCAGCAGCAGAGCCAAACCGTTAGACAAGACAAGACAAGACGAGCTGAGTTGAGCTTTAAAAATTGTGTGTTAGTTGGTCTGTTTATTCACCTCTCTCTTGCTCACTCTTTCTCTCTCTCTCTGCCTAAAGCTCTTGCGTGTTGTGCTGAGAGAGCGACACTCTCACTCTTTCTTTGCATTTCAACTTGTTGTTGTTGCTGTTATTGCCTAATAAGAAAAAGTGTATTCTTAGCATTTTTGTTTAGTGTTCGCTTTCGAACACAAATTCCTGGCACTTCTATTTCAATTTGTTGCTGCTTTTTTGGTGGCCAATAAAAAATGTATTTTTTTGTATTTATTTATGTACATATTTATGAGTGTGCGAGTGTTGTGCTTGTTTGTGTGTGGACAACATTTGTGCATACACACTACTGACATACTTTGCGTATGATTATATTTTTCTTCTTATTTTTGAAAATTTCATTTCAAAAAAATGATTATTTATATTTAGCAGCACAGTGGCGCAAAATGTTAAAAAAGAAATATGCATAAATAAACATGCTTGCGGTTTGTACATAGATTAATCGCTAATCTCTGTGCGCAACTAATTTCACTTTTAGTTTTATGTTGTTCGCAGCTGCAAGTTGTTTTTAAAATTAAATTCAATTATATATAAATCAATTTATAATCGCTGCTCTGCTCGCGCAGCCGTTGTGTCATTAACCTATAAAAACGTGTTCGCTAAATGCACTCACACAAAAACACACACACACTCACAAACACGCAACGCGGCAATCTAAAACTAATGCGAGTTGCGTCGCAGTCGCCGTCGCCGTCTACGTCTACGTCAGCGTCAACATCTACGGCTAATGCACTTGACGTCGTTGAAATTAAAAATAAAGCTTTGGACAGCAGCGCCAGTAGCAGCAGCGCTGTCGACGCTTTCTTTGCGTTTCTCATTTGATTGCAAATTAATGCCAAGTGTACAAAAATAGCCGAAATAAAAAAAAAAACACACACACACACATATACTAAGAATGCATATACACAAGCAAATACAAACATAATATACACATACACATAATTGTACACACTTGCATATTAGCTGTCGCTGGCAAAGCTTTCTCAGGCTGACGTCACACACTCATGTGAGTGTGACTTTCAAAATGGCCGCCGCCATAGCCGCAGCGTCAGTTGCAGTTTTAGCTTCCAAATGGAATTCTCATTGTTAAATGAAATATAAATATAATCTTAAATTGATGTAATGTTAATGAAAGCAGCACAGCAGCAACAGCTGATCAAATTACAGAGCTGATAAGATCTCTGTTGCAAATGCATTGCATTGCTATGACAAATCGCTGGCTAAAAAACAAGAAAACAAAAATAAAAGCTAAAAGTCAAAGTCGTGCAGCACTGGCAGGCAGCGCAGTCGGCTGCGAGAAGCGCAATGCTTATCAATGTCAAAAGCGTCTATCAGGCGACGGCGTAATTACAAGCAAACAGAAAATAAACCAAGTGCCGCAGCACCAACAAATATCTCGTTTATACAATGTTGCACTTGTGCCCAGCAGCAACAGCAGCAGCATAAATAAAAATATTTCGTGCACGCCATGCAACAACAACAACAATAGCAGCATTAACAGCAACAATAATAGCGCTGTTAATCAAATGAACGCCGAACAATCGAGTCCATTTCAATTTGCGGGTGGCCGTGGGAGAGAGCAAGTGCAAAAGAGCGTAGTTCTCTGTTACGCTCATTAGCTAGCTAGTGCTGCTACTGTTGTTGTTTTTGCTGTTGTTGTTGGGGCTCGATTCTTGGCGCTTGCACACACGAAGTGCGCTTCGTTGCTCGCGCTTGATCGCTACGTCGATAACTGACGACGGACGACGGCGCAAAATCATTGACCTCATTTTTTTTTTCGTCATGCGAATCCAAATACACACACACATAAACAAACACACACATATATGATAAATGCGCTGCAGTTGTATACTGACAAAGTTAACAGCGACTGTTATCTGTACGTTTTTATCGCTTTTATTTGCTGTTGCCATACACATAAAAAAAAGTACGTTTATTTCTGTTGTTGTCCTTGAGGATCGCTGCAGCAGCAACAGCAGCAGCAGCACAAACAAAATTACGTCATAGACACAGCGGCATCGAATAACAGAGCAACCCTAAAATCAAGTAATGCCCACCCTAAACGTAGACGTAACAAAAGAAATGCAAATTCAAAAAATAAGCTCAAAGCCGGGCACTCAAAACAAATGTTGTGCAAAAAGCACGCACACAATTCAGTCTCAGTCGCAGTCGCCGCAGACGTCGCTGTCGTTACCGGTAGCAGCAGCAGCAGTAGCAGCAGCAGCGGCAGCAGTCGAACCGTCTCGTATTGGCAGCATCTCGTATTGCTTTTTTTGCAGGGGTAAGGTCATCATCATGTACTTGAGCTTGCAACGCTTGCAATGGCACGTAATGCTGTGCAGAGAGAGCGAGCAAGACATCAACAGAGAGAGAGAGGCGCTGAGTGAGAGAGAGCGGGAGAGAGAAGTGCAGTCGATGCACACAGCAGCTTCGACAGCTTTGTCCTTGCGGTTTTCAGTAAGCAACGGCACTTTTTTTGGGCCTGCACCAGTGACCCAAATTTACTTCAAAATTACAACTTGAGTTCAAAGTCACTTCACAATTATGTACAACAACAACAACAACTGTAAAACGCATACAGCTGTTTGAGCTGCTCTTAAATTAACAGAAAGAGAGACAGAGAGAGAGGGAGATGAATTGCAGTTTGTCTTGTGCTAATAATAAATGTGAGCTTTTTTCACATGACTCGTTAACATTTTTTGTTGATTTTTATGACTTTTACGTTGAGGTTAAAAAAATAATGGATTCAAATTAAGTTTCCAAATAGGAATTTCGCC
The DNA here is from genome assembly GCA_035042185.1 of Drosophila kambysellisi. Classification (NCBI taxonomy): domain Eukaryota; kingdom Metazoa; phylum Arthropoda; class Insecta; order Diptera; family Drosophilidae; genus Drosophila; species Drosophila kambysellisi. The sequence goes on from JAWNLS010000039.1 coordinate 252,832, forward strand.
GCTTTGCAATTTGCTGACTTAAATGTAGTTTGGGACAAGTTGTTGATCTGGAGAGAGAGGAGAGATTTGTATCTTTTATAGATTCAATAAAATGTGTCTTAAAAACTTGTTTTTGCTGAAATTCCATTCCATTTTTATGCCGAGTCAGTAATTATTAATATATTGTTTATATTCAATAACCACAATACCTTATAATACAACTGATTATTACAATGGAAAACACATACTTAATTTCAACATTTGTTGATAACATTTCCATTAAAAAAGCTTTAAATTTGAAAGCACAACTGGTTTTCCAACTTTCCATTGTTGTATATATTGAATTAATAACAAATAAATATAGAAAGATACATATCTGATTTAACAATGAACTGTATTTAAAAAATTTAAGTTCTGGCGCAAAAAAAAAGAATAGCTGACCTGACCCTGACATGGCTTCTGGCAATGTCAACTGGTTGGTCGCAACTGGGACACGGGACATGGGACATGTGGATGCCATGGTTTGGCGAACTGTGTCACAGTCAGAGTTGCATCTCCTCTCCTTCTCCCACAATGCCACTGACCTTAGTGGCACAACAAATTGGGTCACAGTAGCAAGCATGCAAATTGGCCTGCACAAAAACAGTGACCCGATTTCCACAAATGCAATCGAGCACGAGGACGACACAAAGATGGGCAAAGAGCAAAAAGGACGAAGATGAGGACGAGGACAGCTGTCTGGGAAGGTCACGCTCAAGGAAGCTGTACTGTACACTGCACACTGACGTCATCATCATCATCATCATCTTCAAGTGGAGTTTTTCGATCGCTGCAGTTTTGTGTTTTGTTTTCCTTTCGGCTGCTGCTTCTGCTTCTGCCCCAGCTTGCCACTAAATATAGAACAACTTGAGGTAGGTTCGAGTTACAACAATCCGCCCTTATTGCTGCACATTGCCCTGTTTGCAGTCGAGTGTGTGCGTGTGTGTGTTTGTGTGTGTGCGTGTGTTTTTTGTATTTGTGTGGAATGCAACCTTCCATGACGCAGCCTGATAAAGTCCAAAGCAAATGCAACAACAACAACAACAACAATAAATGCATCTTCTCCCCCACTTTCTGTTGTTGTTGTTGTTTTTTGTTGCCTGTTGGATGTCTTTAAGTGTTTTTTACTGCTGTTGCTGCTGCTCTTTCCACCTTCATCCTCCTGTGCTCCCTCCACCCCTCTCCCTGCCTGTTGGTGCGCCATTTCACAGCGGACTTTGCCACAACGCTTGCATGTGCATTTTATTTAAAACCACAACAAAAAATAAATAAAAAAAAAAACTCAAAAAAGAAGAACGCAACTCATAAAAAAAAGGCGCATCATAAAATGTGCGCAATAAAATTTAATTAGTGCATTGTGTGGCATAGGGGAGGCCGGAGGCAGGAGGGGGAGCGGAAGCGGGAGGCGGGACTGGGGTTGACTTGTGCGTTGATTGTATGGAATATAAATCATTAATTGAATGGTCCTCTCATTAAAATGGAGTATTATTTGCCTAAATGATCGTAACTCTAGTCGCTATTTGCAAATGGCAAAAATATGAATTAAACAACAAGTTTAACGACTTTTACAACACTTAAAGTTAAGTTGCACAGCAAACTGCCATTTGCAAATGTCCCAGTCAAAGTTCTAGCCATGACCAAATAGCAATCAACAAGTGCTATGGCAGCTATATATATATTATATAATAGTCAGTTTTTTTATGAGATTTTCTTTTCGTGTGGGAAAAATTATAAAATGCATTCTTCGAGAATTTGGTCAGAGTATCTTGGGAAGCGGAAAAAATCTATAGGATATATGATATATAACAAATATATTTAAGCTATAAGAATAATTTTTAAAATATTGTTAAAATAAATATTTTTTTTAGATTAAAATACTTATTATTATTTTAAATTTAATTTAAGTTTGTTTTTGACTGCCTAACGAAAACTCAATCAACTTTCAGCAAAATATTATTAGTAGAAATGTATATATATATATATATATATATAAATGTATATATGTATAAATGTGTATATATGTATATTTATAACCCACTAACCTGATGAAATGGAATTAGCTGAATCACTGCGCGGCGTATGTTGCATGGCCTGCATGCCCATGGGTCCGCCCATGGCGCCCAATACACCTCCAACTCCGCCGCCACCGAGTCCAAGTCCGAGTCCGACTCCACCGCCAACTCCAACTCCGGTGCCGACACCCACTCCGTGTCCATTTGAGTTGCCATTCGTGTGATGAAGCATGCCCAGATTCATGCTGTTGTTGTTGTTGTTATTGTTGTTGTTGTTGTTTGTGGCAGCACCGTTTAGGCCATTCTGTTGCATATTGGGCGTTGTGGAATTGATCAGGCTGTGACTGTGACCATTTTGCAGCTGTTGCATGCTGCTGACCAAGCTGCCCATGTGGCCATTGGTCAATGAGCCCAAATTGGTGGCACCGGGCACATAGCCATTACTATTATTATTGTTGTTGTTGTTGTTATTATTATTGTTGTTGTTGTTGTTGATGGGTATTATGGTTGTCTGGGCGGGCAGTGTGCTGGAGCAGCCCTGCATGGCAAGCGTGATGACGCTCTGCTGCTGCTGCTGCTGTTGTTGTTGTTGTTGTTGCTGTGTGTTGTTGCCATGGCCCAAAGTGTTGCCATTGGCATTACCATAGACGCCGGCATCGTTGCCACATAGCCACATCTCCGGTTCGCCATAGTCATGCGAGTCGAGGGATGACGGCGACATGTTGATGCCACTGCTCAGCACCAGTCCGTTGCTCGAGGAGGTCACCTCCGAGGAGGATTCCTCCTGTATGCGCAGGAAGCCGCCATTGTTCGACCAGCGTCGTTTCATCATTTGATAGCCGATGGTCGCCGTTTTGCTGCCTTTTCTTACAAAACACTTTCAGCTCGCAAAATACAAATCGTTGACGGACAATTGACCAATTGTCCAATTAAATGTTCAAATTTAAGTTTTCAAAAAACTTTTTTGTTTTTTTGTTGATATTTATTTTATTTTTTATTAATTTTTTCTGTTTGTTTTTCTAGTATTTTTTACGCACTTGTTTGCGTACGAAATACATTTTCATCGCGTAAACGCTGTAAAAAAATTCAAATTTGTTATCCACTGGATATTTTTAGCTAACTTTTTGGCAAACTCGTTGAAAAGGGTTTTTAGAAAATGAAGGAAAAAAAAATTGCATTTAAAAATAGGCACAGTTTTAAAACAGCAGCAGTTCAATGCACTCCATGCCGTGTGGAACTCATGAAAATTTCATTTTCATTTAATTGCAAATTGTCGCCTTGCTTTGAACTTAGCAAAAAAACAAAAAAAAACAACAACTTGGCACAAAAAAAAAACTTAATTAATTGCCAAAAGAAATTCAAATGTGTTTGTTTCAATGTTGCTGTTGTTTTTTCCCCCTCCCATTTCTAGTTTTAAGTTGTAGTTGATTCTATCTTAAATCTAACTAACAAGAAAATAACATCTGTGAACCAGTTTGGCACCAAAAATTATTGCGAATCTTTTGATAAGCCACATAAATTTATTGTCATAAGCTGCGAGAACATAATTTTACTTGCCAATTTCAATTAATCAATGTCAAAAGGTCAAAAGTTGGCATCACTCTTAAACAACTCTTAAAGACGAGCTGGAGTCAAGTAATAGGATCTTATCGCCAAATCCCAACTTATAATTGATGATTGTCATAATAGTTTGACTAAAAACACACTAATAATAATCAATCAACAATCTGACAAAGTGTTCACAACTAATCAATATCATTTCCCTATTTACAAGGCGCATACAACAAAAAAAAAAACAATAACAAAAAATTGTCATTTCGTAATACATAGGAATTTATGTATTATGTATTATGTATCTATGCATGGAATTTGTACACTTGTCGCACTTATCTAAATATTTTTACAATCAATTGTTTACACATTCGTCTATCGGCTATCGTCTAATTCACGGTTTCCCCCTCCCCTTCCCCCCACAACTCAAACAAAGTGGAAACCTTTTACAACAACAATGTCAACACATCAAGAACACAAATGCGTAAACAAAACATTCTTGGTTTAATAGGAAGTAGGTAAAATTTGAGACATTCCTCGTCAGAAGTTTTCCAAGGTGTTAAAATGAAACCGGAAAACTGAAACGAAATTCTGAATTGGAATCCAAAACAGAGTCTAAATTCAGATATGTTGAAGAGCAAGTCTCCAGTTTTAATAGTCTCTGAGATCCGTTTGACTGACAAGAATCATATATATAAAGAATCATATATATACATATATACTAAATATTGATATTTTTGGCGTTAGAACTTTCTAAAATTAGTTAGACTCATTAATCAATGGCTAAAATATAGTCAAGAGCTCAACGCTTATGCAAATCTCCAAAATACAAAACTCATATTTTATTGGCCAAAAAGAATTGAACTGGATTTAAGCCAAATATCTATTGTGTTGTACTTTTCTGCATACGCCATCAAAAATGGTTTTATGTTTCATAAAGAATGATTAAATAAAATATAGACATAAATTCACGCGCAAAGTCAATAAAAATTGATCTAATTAAGCGTCAATTAATTGAAGTATTGTCACAATTTGTGTCTTAATGCGATTCCAATGCATAATTACAGTGCGCACCAGCTGTAATGGGCCCGCATTGATGGCATTTAATTAGTGAAAGTTTCTTACCAACTACTAGTTGAGAGAGTTAGTTAAACACTCTAACAATTTGTAGGTAATACGGTCATGGTCTATAGTCTGAAAACCACGCAAATGCATTTGAATCATCTTTTCAAGTGGCAGCAACACTCAAAGCTGAACAACAGGTGATTCATTGGATTCATCATTTGACAGTTGAACTTAAAGGTGAGTGGAAAAAAATACATTTGCCAAACAGAAACGAACCGAACAAAGTGCTGCACATTAAAACAGAGACCGGCAACAAAAGCAACAACAATAACAATAACAGCAACAACAACAACAAAAACAATGAGAGCAAAAGTTTTACGAGTGCTAACAAGTGTACTTTTGCGTACACCGAATAATGAATACCCTTCCGAGTGTTTAAGCTGCTGAATACAACACTCAATTATTGACTGATTGATAATAATGAAAGGAATGAAAACAAATCAATCTACAACCAACAAAGAAAAAGTTTAGCTAGTATTATTCTGATTCTGCTGATCAAGAATATATATATATAGATATATAACGTTACAAAATTGATTATGCCCAAGGCAAGGGTGTCGCCAATTATTTTGTTTAAAGCGCCAAAACTGGTTTTTCAGCACAACAAAAGAAGACAAGTGGCAAAAAGAGAGAGAGGAGTGAGTGAGAGAGAGAGAGAGAGCAGCGGGCTTATTGCTAGCTCGCTTGCGCAGGCAGCTTAGAACAAAATCGAAAAGTGGACAAGACAACAACATAAAGCAGTCTAAGCTTTTAAAAATAATGCAAAGAAATAGCGAAAGAGAGAGGGAGAAGGAGAGAGAGAGAGAGAGGCAGAGAGAGAGTGAAGCGGTGAGCGGCGAGCGGGCTTTAGATTGGTGGGGTGCTGTTGTTGTTATTGTTGTTGTTGTTACTGTTGTGTGTGTGTGTGTGTGTGTGTGTGTGTGTGTGTGTGTGTGTGTGTGTGTGTGTGTGTGTGTGTGTGTGTGTGTGTGTGTGTGTGTGTGTGTGTGTGTGTGTGTGTGTGTTGGCCGTCACATTGCTGAGATTTTGGCCCGCATTAAGAAACGTTAAAAAAAACCTGTCGCCGTCGACGTATCTCGTTCAATATGAACAAAAAAACAGGTTGTTCTGTTGTTGGCATTTGTTGTTGTTGTTGGCATTTGTTGTTGTTGCTGCTGTTGTTGTTGCTGTTGTTGTTGCTTTTGCTTTGTTGTCTACAAAAATCTTGCCCAGCAGCAGAAGACGCATCCAGTTTACAGGCATACAAATACAAATACACACAAACACACACACATATACATACATACATACATACATATATATGAACTTGTGTATATATGTGATATATAAACGACATTTAAGGCATTTTTATAGCTTTGCGTGTCTTGGTTTTGTTGTTGTTGTTGTTGTTTGTTGTTGTTGTTGTTGTTGTTGCTTTTTGCGCATTTTACTTTTAACTTCTTTTTTTTTCAAGTTGAAGCGCAAAAAGCACGGCCAAAAGGCAAGTGTAGAAGAATAAAAAAGAAGGCAAAAACGAAAACACGCAGTCGCAGACGACTTTGCCTTGCCATCTCCCTCTCTCTGTCTCTCTCTATGTCTCTCTCTCTTTCTCGCTCTCGCTAGCTTTGCGTAATTGCCGTAGCATGTAAAAGTTCTTTATATTTTTATGATTTTTTTGTAATGTGTCAGCGCTTCTGTTGTGAAATTTGTGTTTTTCCTTCTTTTTCATTTTATTTTATATATTTTTGTTCTCAAGCAACAATTTGATACGCGTGTTATGCGTGTTTGGGCCAGGCTTAAAAAAGCGGGCTTAGAGCGCGGCATTTGTATGGCTCATATTTGATTGCATTGCGTCATGAGAATTGCATGGAAGGGTCGAGAAAGGCATAAAAAAAAAAACGTTAAGCGGAGCTACGATTTTAGAACTTGGCTAAAAACTAAAAGCTGTTTCGAATTACGTTTAAATAATTGTTACGTAACAAGACTTTTTGAATATAGAGTTCATAATGAGTATTTAAATATTGTAAATGATTATTAATATTTCAAATTATTCTTCCCTCTCTGAATTGGCTCCAAAGATTAAGATTTATGGCAAATAAATTGCCGAAGAATGTGCGAAAATGTAGAATTCTTTTGTAATATTTTAGATTTTAGCATATTTGAATGGAACACAATGTGGTCAATAAATTCAATAGATTCTCTTGTTAAAACCTGAACAACAACAAAACTAGCAACCTTTCAAGTGTTAAAAGTCTAAGCCATAAATCTTCTGGCTTATGAGCTCTAAATAACAGTTAAACCTCGCTAATAACTGAGTTGTTTATTACTATTTAATGGGTATTTAGCATTGCTTACTTCAAGACATAACTATACTATTTATTTTCCCATTATTTTCAGTACTTTATTTCGAAAAACATTCCCATGCAAAAAGGCTTTTAAATAATTGATTTAAGTGCACCCAAAAGCATTCAACGTTTATTCACAACAAGTTCAAGTATGTCAATTTTGTGGCACGCGATTGTCATTTCCAGAAGAGCAGCAGCAGCAGCAGCAGAGCGAGCTGCCACAAAATGCAATAAACTTTATTAAATATGTGAGGCAACAACAGAAAATAGGGAGCGGACACGTCTCCTCAGTCAGAAGAAGAAGGGTTGAGCCACCAAATTGCGCTGAGGGAAAAGAAAAACAATTAAATTTCCGTCGAGTTGAGGCAAAGGAGCCTTAATAGGCCCACGCACACACACACACACACACACACACACACACAAATAAATAAATACTTTAATATATAGGCTATATACACTCTCTGCTGTGACAAATGTCCACACATGGATCCTTTTAATTTCCTGCTGTTATTTTTATGCACGTAGCGTGGCAAACGCCGCGTGATTTCCATTTGCTTACAGCTTGACAAACAGCAGTGTGTGTGTTGAGTGTGTGTGTGTGTTGCGCACATGTGGCACATTCCCACATAAACACAACACCATGTGTCACAGAGGCAAAACGCTTGTGGTTTTCTCCTACTCCCTCCTCCCTCCTCCCTCCTTGCTCCTCGCTCCTCGCCCCTCCTCCTGCCTGGCAAAGCAAACTAATCTAATAATAATGTGTGTGAGAAAAAGGACCACCCAAAAACCCAATCATAACCATATTCCAAGTGCAAGCAGACTCGAGTAGTCCAAGACCGTGTCCGGCTCCGAGTCCGAGTTCGAGTTGAAGCTAATGTTTCGCCCAACCATTGAGCAACTAAATAAAAAGGCTTTTATGCCTTGGACACTAATGACTGTCATTGAGATTGACTTCCTGTTCGCGTTTCGCTGAGTGTATTAGTGACCCAAACCACAAGAACAATAAAAACATATGTAGCATGTTGATAATACATACATACATTGGCCACTTCTAATGAGGTATACACGGCTTAAGCGGAGCGAGAGTCATCTATACAAACAAATATAATAATAATAATTATATTTGAACAATGACCAATAATAAAACATAACGATTTGTCAGTTAAAATTGCTCGACTAGATGATATACCCTGTAAACAAAATAAACTTCAACGAGAACTTTGAATTGTGTAGTTTTTTTAGTATCTGAATTAGTTTTTGTTTCTAGACAGGTAGAAAATCATGGTAAGATCCTTGCTGATCAAGAATATATATACCTCATGGGCTCATCGTTGCTTTCTTCTACCTTTTTTTTTTCTTACTCATTTTCAATGATTTTTTTGAAAAACATAATTTCCATAAAACCTCAAGATTTTCATAACACTTAACTTGTCCCAATTAAATACAGTTAATGCATTGTTTTTTTTTTCTCTTTTTTAGGCGCTGGTATTTTGAAGTCCATCACTTGCTGCGCAGACCTTTTTGGAAAAAGAAACCTGTACCATCTGGCAGGTAAACAAAATTAAATACGTTAAGAGCCACAAAAACTCTAGCCATTTACCTTTTACCTTTACCAATATGTATATATGTATATATATATATATATATATATAAAGTTGATGAAGTTTGATCGAATGCGAAATACGCCTGAAATATGCCACTGAAAGTTACTCGAAAGCCTCTCGAAATTCATCAGAATCCAAATCGAGACAATATCAACAACAGAGTTGACCTCGTTTCGCTTCTTTAGTTTTTTATTTATTTTTTTGTTTTTTTTTGAGGGAACTTTTGTTTTTGTTTGCAGTTTCCCAGCTTCTTCTTCTTCATCTTTCTCTCACTCTCTCTCTATCTATCTCTGTCTATCTACCTATGGATGTCTGTGCAAACACGTGCCGAAATAAAACCGCAGAAGCGTATGTGTATATATATATATATATATATTTGTGTCCACTCGTGGGAGACAGACAAACTTAACGGTTATTTTCGTGTGTGTGTCTTTTGTTGTGAAAAAATATAAATAAAAAAAAAACAGCCCAAAAACCCAAAACTGGTTGCGCTTTACTTTTCCGCGAATTTGTTGTATTTATTTCATTTTTGTCTCTTTTTGTTTTTGTTTTTGTTGTATTTATTTCATTTTTGTCTGTTTTTGTTTTTGTTTTTGTCTTTTGCTGATTTGCTTAAACATGGAGAAAAAAAAATGGTGTCATTCAATTGACACATATCCATAAATACAGGTAGTTCAAATAGTTGCCAGCAACAGGTTGAATATATGTTTAAACATATATATACATATATATATACATACATATATATATATATACATATATAAATATTGACTGCCCAAAACTTCACTTGAAGCAATTGTCAAAGTTGGACAACAGCTGTTGGAGTCGTTTGTTTTTTTTTTTTGTCATAGATTCTTTTCGCTTTTTATTGTTTATTGCTTTTTTATTTTTTTATTGTATTGTTTTTTACAGCACAGCTGTCCTTTTCCAGGCAGCTTATGTTTATGCTATAAAAAGGGCAGTCGCCAAATCATAAAATCATTTGCATGTAAGTCCTTTCTTCTTGCTGCTTGCCCCGCCCCCTTTTCAAATATGCTCTACGCCCCAAACCAATTAACAATGAAAACAAGTTGTGCGCAAAAACAATATATTTATGCCACAAAGCTAAGTGCCACCAAATTGAGATACTTCAACAGTGAAGCAATTTAGAAATCTGGCCGAAAAAAAAGAAACAAATGAGAGCAGGCATAACAGACTGCGGAATACCCTGTAACTGGTGGTAAATGCTTTCAAAAATCTGTGCATATTTAGTATAGCTTACCTAGCTTTACCGTTATCTCATTTAATATCTCGACTCCCGATTCCCGACTTCTGCTCATTTTCTTTAATCCTCTGCACTTGTTCCGCTTAATAGAAAAGATTTGCTTTGTTTTTTAAGCATCAATAATCTTTTTAATGGTCAACTGATGTATGTTTTCAGACCATAAAAAAAAGGAAAAATTAATCCACAAAAAAAAGCAACAGATTTATGGCAATTTTGGAGCTTTTCATTGGACACCACCAGAAACAAAGAAAAAAAAAAAGAAACACCCGCAGCACTTAATTGCCACAAAATGTTTGTGGCAAGGCACGCGTTGTGGATTTGGATTTGCTGGAAAATTAATAAAAAACATAAAATAAATAAAAATAAGACAAGTTGAGCACTCAATATTCAAGTTCTTTGCACTGGCACAAATTATGCAAAATAGATATATCATCAATTCGGGGCGGGCAGACACACATAAAATAGCGGTACTGTAAAAAAGAAAAAAAACACACACACATGACAGCAACCTTGACGCAACACACACACACACGCACACACACACACACACAACAAACTACCAATAAATATATGTATATGAACAACCAGTCAAAAGGCAACCGCTCAAAATGCGCTTGAATCATTTCCTTTTCCGGTTTCGTCGCGTTTCTTTTTCAGCTCATTTTTCTTGTATTTTTATTATACAAATACAAATACATATATAGCATATATAGCATATATCATCATCGATTTGCATTCATTATCAATTGGTATTTGCATAAAAAACTACAGACATTCTCTTCATTTTTTTTTGGGGCTGACCTTTGCGAAAGTTCCAACAATGAGTGAATTTCATATGCAAATTTGTGGCAGGGGCAGGAAGCATGTCACATGTTTAACATGTTGCCACATTTTAACAAATGTGGCTCAAATAAAAAATAAACCAAATTTATATTCTTGTTTCATTATTTACAACCAAACTGAATATAACTGAACCATTTGGCTATATCTATAGCCAAATTATAGCTGTGACCTTGATTTGATATTTGGGCTTAAATTAAATATTTGCCAGCTGCAAACCAACAACATTTATAATTAATTCATTGTATGGCAATAACAACAAATTATCAAGCGATAATCATGAGTCATTAAAAATCTGGTTTTCAAATTGAGTTTAGCTGAGGTCATTAGCTTTTCGCGAGGGGTTTACTAAAAGGGGTTCCAATTAAAGGTTCAAGTTGAACATTTAAAGACTAACTTGTAGATCGCACAGATAGTATTTGAAAAGATAGAATACTTCAAAGGGTAGAGAGAACACAACAGGCAGTTTCCCCAAACTCATGTCTTTATCTATGATCTATCTATATATCAAACTTATCTATTAGATACCATAAACTATCTAGAATGTATCTATAGCTTATGAAAGATACTTCCTTTTGCCTTTTGACAACTTGGCTATAATCATACTTGCTGGATTTAGGGTGTTAAGATCAGATAATTGTAAATATATAATCGAAGAATATAAAATACTATATACTACAATAGATCAGAAAGTCATTAAAATATATAACTAACCCATCTATATTTAAATCTATTCCCATAAAATATGTAAAATATGCTAGCAAAAAAAAACTTATCCAGACAAAAGTTAAGAACATTAATGACTATAAATAATGATAGCTCCAATTCGGATATATCACAAGCTCAAGACTTTTACTGATGTGACAGATGTCAGCACATCTTTTTAGGCAGACACCGGGTGGAGATAACACAATTCAACAGTTGCAACATTTTGCAGCACACAAAATAAACTGCACATGGATACAACATATCCATAGTATATGATTTTGTGTTTGGAATGTGCCAGAGATAAATATAGCAATAGTAGCATCAACAGCCACGCCCCCCTTTTCTGACAGACAGACAGACTGATGGAAAAGTTGTGGAAAGTCTGTGGTAAATTGTGTGCGAAAGTGTTGACAGCCACAGCCACAGCCACAGCCATGTTGCAGTTGCAGCCAGTTGGCAGTTTTATTTTTATGTTTTATGCACTTTATTGTTGTGGATTGAGCAATGTGAAAGCGCGTTGCAATGAAACTCGTTTCGAGCGTTGCTTTTATGGCAAGACTTTGCTAATTAATGCCACAACACACACACACACACACACACACACACACACACACACACGCACACACAGAGAGACCGCAGAAGTTGCTCTGGTTTTTCCAGCAACAGATAAAAAAAAAAGACTCGAATGCTGCACAATTGAATGTCCAGACTGAGAGAGAGAGAGAACAGCAAACAGAGAGAGAGACACACAACACACACACACACACACACACACACACTCGCACACACTCGCACACACACACACACACAGGTAGTCGGCGCACAGGAAACGCAGACAACGTCTGACAAGATAAGACGCACAATGCTTGCAGAAGAAGAAGAAGAGATAAAAAACAAAAAAAACAAAACATAAAAATAAAAAAGGGAACCTGTTTGGTTGCGTTTGTGCAATTGTTGAAATTTATCTGGCATTTTTAAGGGTGTCTCGCATTCTAGTTGAGTGTATTGGCCAAATGACTCATGACCCAGTCGAACTGCCAGTCAATCAGTCAGTCAGTCAATCATGATTGATGCTGCGACCAGTTGAACCTACGTTGACCCAAATGACAGGTGTGTTGTCAACTGATCAACTGATTTGTAATTCAATCAATTGCAACCAACAAGTGGCATTCAATTGAGTTGTAAATATTTTATTGTAAACTATTTCAAGGTTGCAGCAACATCTACTCTTAGCTAAAAAATAAACTTCCTATATAAATGTATTTATATAATATTCTTTTTAAAAAATAAATGCAGCAAATAAAATTATTTTTAGCAAGTTATTTTTAAGCACAAAAAACAACATAAGCATAAGTAACTGCCCAAAAAAAAGATCGCTCCGCACATTAAGCACAGATACACACACACCTACATTTATGTTAATCATAGACAAACAACTTATGGATACATATATATATATATATATCTATTATAATGCAAAGGCGGGGCGATCCATTAAAACCAGAAGCTTGTCAATGCACAAAATACAAATACACAAAAAACACTTTGGAATGTGCGCCTAGAGCAACACACACACCACACACACACACACACACACATCACACACTGAGCACACATATTTGCATAAAATGGCATTAAAATGTTGCCATTTTGCCATTTGGCCAACTTTAATGTACCATAAAACAAACAGCAACAATGACGCCAAGTAACTGATTTTTTTTCTTTTTCCACGTCGAAAAAAAAATTTAAAAAAAGCGAAATACTTTCAGACAAGTTGATGGGGGGGAGCTTCTTGCTGGGGTTGGGGTGGGGGTAGGGGTCAGCCTAATTAATTGTGCCTAGAATCCAGAGAGAGTTGACAGCCGAAAAACTAATGCGAGTTGGTTAATGTGACTTTGTGGCTCATTAAGCGCCTGAAATTAGGCAACACAAAACCCAAGGCAAAAATAAACAAAAAAAAACAACAGAAAATTAAGCACAGCATTGACACACACACACACACACACACACACACACACACACACTCGCACACACACACACGCACACACACAATTTTAAATGTAACCGTAATCTAATTGAAAAAATAGAACACGAGTATATATTAAAAAGGACAGACACAAAGTATACTAAATCGAGGCAGCCAAAACAATTACGTTCATCATCATCATCATCATCATCATCATGATGATGATGAAGAACGTGAGCAACATCATCATCATGATTAGTATTGGGTGTCCTTCATAGCGTAGCTACTGACAAAAGAGAGGATTGGCTGTCAATTTTGTTTGTTGGCTTTCATTCATTTTTGTGTTGCCTCCGTCTAGTCACAGATAAGATAGATAGATGGAAAGATAGATAGATAGATGGAAAGATAGATGGAAAGATACAACATTTGATATGCGCTGTCCAAGTTTCCATCATATCCCATTACATTTCCATTTCGCTAGAAAATGAAGCAAAGTGTAATAAACGAATATTGTATAAGACAACATTGTCTAGAGTCCTGTCTCAGTCTCTGTCTCTATCTCTGTCTCTTTCTCTGTCTCTATCTCTGTCTCTTTCTCTGTCTGTCTCTTTCTCTGTCTCTTTCTCTGTCTCGATTATATAGAGCACTTTAAGCTTGAAAGTTCAATTAGTGATATATATACTGGGAAATTGTTGTTTACATAAAGACATGGAAAATACCTCAAGGAAATGTACTGTTAAATAACTCTGGATGCATTTGGAGAAAAGATTCAGATACAGAAATACGACAAGTTGACATAATTTTGCAGTTGGATTTATAAATAAAATTTAACTAATTAATTAACTAACATAAAAAATTATTGGATATTGAATCACGCACACAATTGAACTCAATTCTTTGATGACTTTATTTGTAAGAAAAGCTAAAGAAAATATAAAAATGGAAATATATCAATAAAAACATTCTAAAGTTGTCTGGTTTGAATTGATTCTGTTTTGATTTTAAACTTAGCTAAAGGATAATAAAAAACAGCTAAAAGCAGTTCAAAAGTTTTTAAGTTTTTTTATGAATAACTACAAAAACTACAAAATAGAATGAAGCACAACTGTTTAAGCCAATAAGCATCGATAATGGCTTATACCCGACAGATATATTGATTGATAACTGAGAACAACAACAACATAATCAAAGAATCACTTTCCAATGTTTATCAAATAGATAAGCACAAATTTCAGCTACTAAAAGTACTCAAATTGTAAAAACTTGAAATGTTTTACATGCAAAATAATTTTAGCTCAGATTTCACATTCAAATTATGGTAGCTACTTTCAGGGTAAGTCGTTTAAGTCGCAGAATTAACTTAACCAAGGCAACAACATTTGTATACAAAAAATCCACTTGAAACGTCAATAAAAGACGCAATTTATTTGTGTTTTGTATTTTTTATTAAGATGTTCGATGCCAATTACCAATTACCGAGTGCTGCTCAAAAAACACCACTCAAATGTATATGGAAATATATATATATATCTATATATATATATATGAAATCTGAAATGTATAAATTTACATTTCAGCAAATGCGCTTTAATTGGCCGTCTGTCAGTTGTCATGACAATAATTAATGTATTGCCAAAACATGTGTATTCATTTTGTTTTCTTCTGTTGGGTCTACACCAAATTGTATCTGCAGCACACACAAAAAATGTATCTGTATCTCTGTTGTGTATCTTGGCATAAAAATGGGTCCGCATGTTATGCTTTCTGTTCTTGTTCAATAAGTTGGGTGGGGAGTGGAAAGGCTTTTCACTTGACCAGTTTTCCAATGGATTTGTTTGAATGGAGCCACCAAAAAGGAAATGCGTCGCTTGTGTTTTGTTTTGTTTTGGTTGTGGAAGGCGTCTTTCTCGCTTGATTGAATGTTCGACAGGTCAATTCTAAATAATCACGAGCCAACATAAAAATAATAAACAAGTGTCAAACCGATGACAGCTTAATTCACTTGAGATAATTCCACATAGAGAGAGAGAGAGAGAGAGAGAAGTGGAAAGGGGCAGGTTAAAGCGTGACTTAGATGTGATAAGAGGGAAATGGATTGAACTTTACATTTTTATTGAAATATTGATAACAATACTTTTTTAAAAGGGAAGTGGTAAAAATCCAAGGTGACAATTTTTAGCTGAGCTGCTCTTCTATAGAATATCATTTTAGCCTCCCTCAAAAATATCTAATTCATTAAGATATAAAAAACGATTTGTAATTATAACAATTCTTTAAGCGAGCTTTTGCAGTAAATGTTGTAAATATAAATTTTCATTTCTCATTTGCATTTATAAATCTTTATCAAAATTCGATTTTTTATTTCAGATTCGCTTTTACTGTTTTCAACGAGTTTGCCAGCATGGTTTTTTAAGCCATAAAATATTCATGACTAACTTACCGTTAGCATCTATGAAATGCGCCAATTCAGCTGCTAATCCACAAAAATCGTTATCCATTTACAAATGTTATCGATATTCGATTGAACACAAGAATTAAACCAATTTTCTCAATATTTTGCCACTTTTGTTTATTCTGCTTTTTCTTTCTTGTTGCACACTTCTTAAAACACTGTTAACTCTTCGTATTGTGGCTTTTCAACTAGCTTCGTTGTTGTTGTTGTTGTTGTATTTGCACCATTTGTTTGAAGCACTTTTGGTTTAAACTGGGCAGCACTTTTTTTTCTTCTTATTTTTATTTTTATTTTTTTGAAGATGATGCGGGCGTATTGGGTGCGAAAGAGACAGAGCGAATCAGTTAGTCAGTCTGTCGTGTTTTATTATGTTTTGTTTTGTGTGTTGTTCTCTCTTCCGTCCTGTGCACAGGACATGAGTTTGTGACTAGACAAGAAGAAGAGAAGACAGCAGACAAGAGACAACAGACAACAGACAAACCGTAGACGTTTGTCTGACGGCGTTTTCCACACGCGGCTGTTGCTCTTCCTCCTCTTCAGGCAAATGTGTTTTGTGCCCCGTTGATTACGTAGCGCAGTCGACGTCAGAGTCAGCGTCAGCGTCAGCGTCGCTGCTTGTTGATGTTTGATAGTTCTTTGCTGTAGGTGTGTGTGTGTGTGTTTGTGTGTGTTGGTGGTGTGTTTGGCTTTCACTGCAGAATGTTTAGATTCATGTGCTGTGTGTTTTTATTTACACATTTTCGTCTTTGTATTTTTGTTTTATTTTTGGTTGCTATATTCGAGCATGCCGCATGCGGCGGCGACCCAAGAATTTCTAATTCATATAATATCTATGCGCATAAAATACACACATTTGTTTTTATATATTTTTTTCAAAATTTTTTCATATTTGTTGCACTTTTTACTTTTTGTTCAGCTACAAATGCATTTGCACTTTGTTTCTTTTTCTACTTTTTTCTACATATAATATATATATTTATTTATATTTTTTTTATTTAAATTGCACTTGTGTTGTTAACAATTTTTGCCGTTTTATAGCATATATGATTTGTATTATTTCGGTATTTGCGCAACGCGTGTCATAAACAAGAGTTGTTTTTTTTAATAATATTTTTATAATTTTGTTCAAAAGCAAACCGCAAAAAACACAACGAACGAACGAGCGAACGAACGGGAGAACGAACCGTTAACGACAAAGTCCAAGCAAATACTAAATGTTAAATTCAAACAAATACGAAATGTTATTGCTCTGTTAAACTCAAAAATTGATGAAGTGCGCTACAAACTCACCATGACTCAAAACCCACCATCAACCAGAGAGAGAGAGAGAGTAAAAGATAGAGAGAGAGCACATCGGCAACCCACACCAATGCAAATAGAGCTCGCAAGAGTCGAAAACGGAATCAGCGCTAAAGTTAAATATGAAGCGCAGCACACACAACACGCACACATTCTTATTTTACGCTCTCACACACACATTCACGAGTGGCTTGAATGAAAATGCCGATGCAATCGTGTGCTACTCTTTGTATCACCTCTCCGGCACACACTCACACACGTATATACATACATATATTCAAAGAGAGAGATTGACAGTCACTCTCTCTGCTTACACCCACATTCACAATAATGAGGCGTGTCTGCGCTTGTGTGCGTGCCAGTGCCATCATCGCTTTCCTTTATATTTGCCTCCTTTTCATTTCTGTTTTCTTTTTGTTTTCGTTGATTTTTTTTGGTCGGTTTGTGTGTGTGTGTGTTTTGTATGTGTTTTGTTGGTGGATCTGCTGCTGTCGCTGTCGCTTAGTCGGGTGCACAAGTGCAAATTCACACGTACATTCGAAATGTGTTCGCACAGTGGCACAAAAGCGATTATTATAAAGCCAAAGGCGAAGCTGGTAGGTTGCTGCTGGGAACCGCGAGACAACGGAATTTTCTAGTACAAAAAAACAATTACGAACATCTGTTTGCACACACTCATTTACATGCTGTGCATGAAAATGAATGGAAATGGAAATTTCTGTAGGCAACAACAACAAGTGAGAGCTACAAAATTTAGCATTAATTTTCTGTAATGAGTCGAGGAGTTGAGGTGCATAAATAGCTAAGAACTTATGCATCAGTCTTGACCTGACTGCTATATAATTATGATAAAAATTGCATAGTATCTGAATAGGTAAAAAATATAATTTACATACTTAACGTATAGTAATAATAATAATAATGATTATAATAATAATAATGATAATACTAATAATAATAAGAATAAGAACCACTTGCATTTTTTATTATCTGGCATTCCATTCAAAACTTATCTAATCTCTGTGACATTATCTAAATGCACATTTTTTGTGGCTTTTTTCACGTTTTAAAATCATTCACAAATCTATTGTGCTTAAACTTTTGATGCCCCATTTTTGGGACTGCAGTTTCCGTTGAGATTAGAAACCGAGCTTATCTAAATACAGTTAGATTATAACATTTTGGTATCTGTTAGTTATAGATTAAATATATAAAATATATAAAAATATTTATTAAAAGTTCGAAAATCGAATTATGAATAAGAATTTTGATTCAAATAGGAATACGAATAATAAGAATAAGAAGTAAATTGTACACAGAAAACGGCGACGTGCTGAGACGTAATTGATGGTAGCAGACAAAGATCTACAGCGCAAACAACAACAATAACAATAGCAATAACAACAATAGCAACTACAATAATAAAAATATAAAAAAATTCAACTCGACGTAACGCAGTCGCGAGACGATGACTGCGACGTATGAAATTGCACATTTCAAATACAATGTGGTTAAAAAGTAAGCACAGAAGCAAACAAACACAGATACAGATACAGATACAGATACCCCATAAGTTAGACAAGGGTTTGCGCGAGAGGGAAGAGAGAGAGGGGCCTAAAGATAATTGTAGACACTGTCTCACTGTCAGACAAATGTATGTTGTGTGTGTGTGTTTGTGTGTGTAGTTGTCTGGCTGCGTGTATGTGTGAGCTTGTATGTTGAGTTAACGCTGGGCAAGTTCAAGTGTAGAATGCAATAGAGCGCTGCAAGCAGAGCAAAGAGCGAAGCGCTAAAGAGCGAAAGCGTCTACGCATACGCATAGAAAAAAGCCGGCAAAGGCAAGGGCAGCCGAAGCGAGAGAGCTTTGAGGGAGATGGGGGGACTAGCATTTGACTGGGTGTGTGGTGAGTTTAACATTTGGCAGGCAGCCTTATATATGTATGTGTTTTTCTGGGAGGGGGGTTTGTTGGCTAGACACATTGAACCACAAAAGTTCAAGATGAAAACACAAAATATCAACAATGACACAGCTGAGTATGGTTGTGGGGGGAGAGAGAGAGACAGAGACACACACAGAGAACGACGAGAGAGAACTCTCTCGCGCTGCAAATCAAACGAAGCTCTCTCTATGTATGTGTGTGTGTGTGTGTGTGACTCCACTGCTTTGGCCGACTGCCAAACGTTCAGTAGTACACTGGAGCAGTTTGGGTGTGAGTGCAACAGTCATTACACACACACACATATATAAATATATATTCACGTTTGTGGAATGGGTGGGGGGAGGGGACAGCATGTGCATGTCATGGCTGCCATTTGTTGGGGTAGTTCGCTGCCGGCAAATAGCAAAAAAGAAAAATAAAATAAAACAACAGCAACTACAACAGCAGCAGGCAGTAGAGGCAGCAGCACCAGCAGCAGATACACACAGGCTGTATCTGGTTGCCAGTATCTATGGACAGTAAAAATGAAGAAAAAAACTTGTCTACATGCCGTGTCAAACAAGCTGCAAAATTTATGCGAAGACACACAAATCTACTGAACGAGAGACCGACAATGCAGTCAACGGCGCTGCTGCAGCGCTGTCGCTGCGACTGTCATCATTGTGTGTGTGCTCTCTCTCTCTCTCTACCTCTCTCTCTCTGTGTCTTTCTTTCTATTTCTCCTATGAGTGCATGGTGCCCCCCACACCCCATGCACATAATAATCATAATTTGTTGTTGTTGTATTTTCTTTTGCCCGGTTTGCCTTGTTCGTTTAGGTTTAGTTTGGTCTGCTTTGGTTTTTAATTTTGCGTGGCCGACAGACCAAGCGAGTGCGAGACAGAGACAGGGAATGCAGGAGTTTAGACTAGACATGTTGCGAGAGCGAGAGGCCATGATTACAAAGTCAGGTTTAATGTCGTTCAGTGGCGCGCGAGGCATTTGCAGTTGAGGCAGGCAGCGCGGGAGGGAGGAAGGCCGACAGCCAGTGGAGTGGGGTGTGGTGGGGGTTGACTGATTGTGGGCATATACATATGCATGCATAAAGACAACATGAAAAACAAGCAACGACAACAACAACGACAACAACAGCAACAACTACAGCAGCAAAAATCGTGGTTGCTTTATACATTAATTCCCCCCCCACCCCTTTGGTAAACAGTGCCAACAATGCTGATGAGGAGCATGTATTTAGCATAGTCCATCTATTTAAGCAGTTCCATTTAATTACATATATTTTCTGCATAGTAAACCTATTTAGGCAGTTCCTTGAATTACTAAACACTTAAGGATTTTTACCGCTACGTATTTAGCAAGGATATTTGCATACACAAGTAGGCAGAATAAATCAGTAAGTTTTGATAGATTTATGGCTGTGGAAAGCTTGTGCGTCTGTCCGTCTGTAGGAACGTACGTTTCTTTCGACACCCTTAGAGATAGAGACTTAAAACCCGGAACATATACTTGAAAGTACCATCAAAGGCTGAAGTCCTACGTCCACCAGGGAACTATATCTTGCGCAGTTTTTGAGTTGGGAACGTCAAATTTGGTAGGTATATTACTTGTAGTCGCATTTTGAAGATTGGACCTATGCCCATATGCCGATTTTCGCATTATATTTTTAATTATGTTCCGACCCAAAATCACGATTTCAACTTTAAATGTAGGATTGATCTAGAGGCCAAACCATGATTAAAACGCCCTGATTTTTGAAAATCCGTTGATTTTTGACGAAGTTATGGCATTTTGAAGGTTCGACCTATGCCGATTTTAGCCCATATGCCGATTTTCGGACTATAATTTTTACTTATGTTCCGACCCAAAATCACGATTTCAACTTTAAATGTAGGATTGATCTAGAGACCAAACTATGATTAAAACGCCCTGGTTTTTGAAAATCCGTTGATTTTTCACGAAGTTATGGCATTTTGAAGGTTCGACTATGCCCATATGCCGATATGCCGATTTTCGGACTATAATTTTTACTTATGTTCCGACCCAAAATCACGTTTCCAACTTTAAATGTAGGATTGATCTAGAGACCAAACTATGATTAAAACGCCCTGGTTTTTGAAAATCCGTTAATTTTTGACGAAGTTATGGCATTTTGAAGGTTCGACCTATGCCGATTTTAGCCCATATGCCGATTTTCGGACTATAATTTTTACTTATGTTGCGACCCAAAATCACGTTTTCAACTTTAAATGTAGGATTGATCTAGAGGCCAAACTATGATTAAAACGCCCTTGCTTTTGAAAATCCATTGAGTTTTGACGAAGTTATGACATTTTGAGGTTCGACCTCTGCCGATTTTCGCCCATATGCCGATTTTCGGACTATAATTTTGACTTACCTTCCGTAATTTAAGCGCTACAGTTGCCAAGCTTCGAAGAATGGTTACTATCTTATATCTAACTCAATCTGAAAAGCAAACAGGGACAGTATTTCTTGGTAATTCTGGTAACACAGTATTTAGCTGTCGGTTACGTCCGATTTTTTTAAATTGGTTTACTTTTGAAAACTTGAAGTTTTTAAGAGAATTGTGAATGACAAGAACTTTACACGTAAACATGTCTGTCATTAGACACTTTAAAACCACCCAGCAATTCTGTGGCTCTTCGAAATCCAATTCTCTACAATATTTCCCAGGCAGTTTTCCATTAGGACAGCGATATCTTGAATATTACCACTGCATAGGCGATAATTTCACTTTTGTCAATGCTTCCGACCGACTCTTAAAATGCATTTTCTGCTTATCAGTAAAAATAAATTTAAAATTGTTGGTCTAAGGAGAAGGGTAGCAAGGGGCAGGGGCAGGCGGTCGTCTCCAATTGACCGTCAACTGGAAAACTTAACGTTGTCGCTTCTTTTCGATTATTTCCCATTTTCAATTTTTATGTGCGTGCATTTTTCACTTAAATAAAAAAATTTCATGTCGACTTGTGCTGCTGCTGATTTTTCTTATTTATTTTTCCACTTTTCTTTTCCATATATGTATTTCATTTTTATTGCATATTGACATTTCAATTGCTTTTTATCAGCGCAATTTATTTTCATGTCTTTTTATGGCTGCCTCATTGTTGTACGTCGCTTATGGTGTGGGGCAACTACTAGCAAGAAGTCGCTTTAAGGTTGATTGAGTTTTCGATATGAAACTTAACTTTTGTTATTCATACTTACGATATTATTTATATATTTACCGTACAACAATAATATTATCAGCAGTTTGAGAACTCACCTGTAAAGATACAAAAAAAAAAAACAAATAAAGATAAATAAGTAAGTTATTCGTGTTAATTGATATATATATAATATATACATATATAGAAAATTAACATTAACTCTCAATATGTCTGACTTTTCCGTCTAAAAATATCTAGGAATTTTTTTTCAAGGTTAAGAAAAATGTTGACTAAGATTTGCAAGCTGAATCAATCCTCATCCCAACGTTTAATTTTATTTGGCTTCCCTGACAACCACAATAACAACAACAACTGGAAAATGGGAGAAAATTGCGAAAAGCGTTTGCCTATTTACAAGTGGGGAGCGTGTCTTTTATTCGATTGAGTTTGTTGATAAATAAATATAGATTGTATTGTTTGGAAATCTATAAATAAGCAGTAGTTGTAGTTATTTTTCTAATGTTTCAGTTTATAAATACTATATAAATTGTCCTCTTACACATCCTTTTCCAATTTCATTCTAGAAATAGATTTAATATATACTTTCTTGTGCAAACTATTATAGATTTTTGTAGTCTCTCATATTTCTTGGGTTTTCAAGTTCTGCTTTGCGAGACATTCGTAAACATTCTACTGGCATTGCTATAGTTTAATTAATATATAATGCTATAGTAAATTAACATAGATTTTTATTTTTTTTTATGCACCAGTTGATGTCTGGTGAGCATAGCGCAGTTCTGCATTATAATTTTTTTGCCCCTTGTCTGATAAGTTTATTATTTGTGCACGTTTCTCGTGTCAACGGCGACACATCGAGTTAAATGCAAAATGCAAATTCAAATTGAATATGAAAATTGCGACACTCAACGAACGATCCGACACTTGACGAGCTGTCTACAAAAATAATATATATATATATATATATATATATATATAGAGAAAAAAAAACATTCATTCAACTACATAGTCGAGAATACTATGCATGAATATGCTATGCTCGAAACAGAGGCGTCGACCAACTACTTAAAAAGGGGGTTGGAATTTGGTATCATTAAAATTTATATAAATTCCCACTATTCAAATAAAAGATAAAAATAATACTTTAAATACTAAATAAGGAAAACTATAATTAAGACTATTTTGTTAAATATAAATTGCAATATTTTTTAGTTTTTCAAAGATATATAAATGAAGTTGAATATAAATTGTTAATGGGGTTGGAATAAATACTGCAAATACTGGAATACCAAGTTATCAGACTAAATAAATAAATGTAAATATTCCATTAAAGTTTATGAAATGGTTCCAAATTAATATCGGATAAGGAAATGCATTTATGAGAGTATGTTTAATTCTGATAACACTACTGAGTTTAATCAGTTGAAGAATCTTCACAGAGACAATTTTTGAATGTAGATTGATGCATTGCACCCCCGTCAAAGAGGACACCCCTGTTTGAACCCGCTGCTGCCACACGAATTGCATTATTTAGACACGTACACTCGTATACTCTATTTAAGAATGTATGAATGGTCGAGTCTCTGGTTTTATATTTGTATTTGTATTTGTATTTTGTGCTGTTTGCTGCCAGACGTCCGGCGCGAATGCCACACAAATAATGTCCGCCAGATATTTAGCTGTCTGGAATTTTATTAAAATAATTTACTGATGCCGTGCAATTTCTTTAGCTCACTATATATTATCTATAAAAAGATATATATATTCATATACACCCCGCCCGATCAGACATGTTGGCGTGTTGCGCTTGTCTTGATTTAGATTTATATTCACAGGCATCATTTATACATAAATGTATATATATATATATATATATATATATCGGTCTGCATGCTGCATACATATTATAAATATTATTTATCATTAATGACAACTTGCGTGACATTCTTTCGATTCAATGTGACAATTTTAAGAATAAAGATTGATCGGTATTAACAAGTTGAACAACTATTAAAATGCGTTGATGGAATGATAAATGTCCCATGATGCAAGGCTGTGTTACGTGCCACACATAACTAAACGCCATTAAAAACGGTTCTAAACACCATCATAAAATAATCAATCCATTACCAATTCAGTGATTTAAATAATTAAATTAATTAAAGGGATTTTTAGATTGTAAATACTGCTGCAGATTAAAAATCAATTACCAATGCAATTATTTCAGTAATTAAAAGTAATGCAAACGCTGATAGATTGTTAAATACGATTTAACTTGTATATTGCCCAAGATAACTTCTATTTGCTTCTGGTCTATGTAATTGCAAAGTAATTAAAATAATTTATTTGGTAATTACCAGTAATTAGTAAGTCATTAAACGTATGAGAACAACTCATAGACAATCTGTAAGAGTACTCCTATCTCAACTATTCAAAATACCTCTTTGCAACTGATTTACAGGGTATCAAACTGACAGGTAGAATAAAGTGTCGTAGTTTTGTCGACTGTGGGACTGTAATACAAACTGGCAACACGACAGTGGGACTCTAAATCAATGATTGCATATTAAACAGATGACAGATGTCTATGTGGGCGTGACACACACACACACACACACACACACACTCTTATCGATAGCGGAGCACACGTGCCGCATACCGTGCCACCTGTTGCAGCTTCCCGCAAGCAGGAAACAGTTGTTTACACAGGACTTTCAGTTATATTTGTAGCAGTGGATTACAGGACCAGAGTCGCGAACATGCCTCCTGCTGCTCCCGCCACACCGAGTCCCCCCCACCCCCCCCTTCTCCTCTTTCTCACTCAGTTCAAGGTTCTTTTTGAAATAACAACGCAATTGATGGACACCATTTGTTGTTGTTGCAGTTGCCACAATTGTGGCAAGTGTAACTGGAATTGCCACGCACTTCGTTGCACTTGTCGCACATAATCTGCCTTAAATAACCAAGTGCCCCGCAAGCCCTTACCCCTTTCCTTAGCTCTGCGAGTAAATTATTTTTAAATTGCACATATTTAATCAGCTGTTAAGACCCGAGTAAAAATGCTAAATTAAATTATTAATTTATGTCAACAATTCGTTATTTTGATATTTTGTATTGCTATATATTCAATTAATATAGCTAAAGTCCTGACTGAAAATAGGCTCGTCTTTATCAAGTTGAACTCTGGTGAAGGTTAAATTTCAATTCCAAAAACACATTTATCACTGTTGCAACAGGCTGGAAAACTGGAAATGCAACTTTAACGATTAAATTTGATATATTTTTAAGAAGCAATTAGATAAACCGATGTATATAGAACATATAGCCTCATAACGAAATCGAATACTGATTAAAAAATGTAGGAATCAATTCATAACCTTAAACTTAACCTGAACCTTTTACACTTTGCACAGCAAAACAGGAACATAAATTGGATTCAGTTAGACAACTTATCTATATAATAAATTAGCCATGATTTATATACATACATATATTAAATTATCGATTAGTTGAAGAATGTAGATATATATCGAAGACCGACAATATTTGCAATCCTTTCGAGAGCAGCTTGACAACCAACACTTTGAAAGTATAAAAACCGGTTAAAAGATGCACTTCAGTTGTAAGAATCTCTTAAATATTTAACTGATTTATATATATGTATTCATATATATATATATATGCATATATGCACATGACAAATATGCAAATGGTGAATCATTTTAGTCGTAGAAACTTGAATAAATATATACTCGATGCATATAAGACCCGACTTTCTGTCTGTCTGTCAAGCAAACACCAAACAGGGGCCCCACATCTCGCCTTTGCCCTCTACCCCCGTCCAGAAGTATTCAACCTTATACTCACACACACTCACACACACTCACACTTACACTCACTTCGATTCAACACTCATTTGTTAGTCGCCGCCGCCAGTTCAATGAACGACTCCTCCTCGACTGCGGTTGTTACTCATTTTGGCATTTTGTGCGCCGCAAAGTTTTTACCTAATTAAATCAACAAAGTGCTGGAAAAGCACACACTCAACACACACACACACAAACACACACACTTAAACACTCCACAAAACCAAAAAATTAAATAAACGCTTGAGTCTAGAACAACTACAAATAATTCCCAAATGCAATTAATAACCGTAAAATAACCAAATTAAACTTAATAACAAAGCAAATCAAAGGATTCGCACTACAGGGTATTAGAAGGTGGTGGGGAAGGGGGGGGGGGGGGGTCTACACTGATAAATATCATTATTTTTGATTAACACGCGCGACGCAACAAATTTATCCTAATCAAATTTTATATAAGTGTTGCATACATTTTTTATGCATTTATTTTTTGGTTCAACCTTAATTGGGTTGGATCGTTTTGTATACCCTGTAATTTAGGTAGAATGGTAGAGGAGGATATACAATAAAATGACTGTTTCGAACTACCATAATGAATATAGAAATTTGGAAATTTGACTCTGGTCTGCGAAAATATGCATAGTTTCGATTTATAAACCTTATCGAATTTAGTATAGGGTAACTTCAAGTCGAGTTTACAGATTTGTTTGTCTCTAACAAAGCCACAGTGACAATTTAGTAAGAAGTCGATTTTATCGCTTTGCAAAACTGAATTGTGACTCTGGTCTGGGGATTACGCGACTTTTGTGTCATAATTTACAAGGAATAAGTAAATTAGCGCGACAAGTCATTAATTAGGTTCGCTGACACTGCCACAGAGTGGCAAATTGAGAGCGAGTGAGAGAGAGAGAGACCTTTCCACACAAGTTGAAGTTCTGTTCATATGCAAAAGACTTTCAACAACAGTTTTTCACCCGCTCCTAAACAACATTTTTGAAGAAGATGAATCGATTTATCAGCTCCTCTAACATCGCAGGGAGGAGGACAACAATATTTGGGGTCTGCCTTCGTCGCAATTGTATTTAACAAAGGCAACTCTGGTCATGTTCCGACGAGCCACGTGCTGAAAAAAAGGTGCCTCATACAAGACGCAGACAAAGTCGTTGAGCCACGACAAGATTTTAATGGGGGTCTCTCTTCTTCCCAAAAATCACCACAAGAAAATATTAATTTCAATATAAAAAATTTAAACCATTTCTGAGCAAGCCTTTGTTTTTAAGCTACAACACTTAATTTAGAACAATTTGTACTCATTAATTTTATTAAATTTTAGGTAAAAATCCAGCCAAAACAAAAAAAATATGTTCCCAAACTTATCACAATTTGCACAAATGAAAGGCGTTGTGAATTTGGCAATATGTTTGGGCCTGGCTCTGATATTTTGGCAACTGTTTCGCTATTCCCAGCTTTTCAAAGGTAAGTGAAAAATTCAAGTAGGCCACTATTGAATGAGATATCAAACTAAATACAATAAAAAACTGCCTTTAACACTCGATACACACAAAAAACTAGCACAAAAGTCGAAGAATATCCCCAACATGGATATTAAAAACAATACGTTAAAAACGGAACTCGAAGATGGACTTTCGGAGAGCTGCAAGAGCGGCTCCATCGATGGTTATCCGCTTTTCCTGTGGCTATTTGCGGGCATCTATGCGATATTCAAGTTAACGGAATTATCGGATCGTTATTTGAACGCCAAGATTGCATCCAAGGGACGCAGCTCCGATGTGCTTGGCATCAACGAGGAATTTGAGAAGACGCTAAAGCTCTATGAACAGGATAAATTGGAATTGGATTCGCAGCTGCAGTCGCTGCGCGAAAGGAATTCTGGTTTGGAGGAATCGATGCGAGATTTGCGCGATTGCAATTTACAGTTGATCAGTGAGAATTATGTGCGCACTGTGCTCCAGGATCAACAGATTCAGGGCTTGTCTCAACGCGTCCAGGATCAGCAATCAGCATCGAATATCTATATCACCAATCGTCACATCCATTTGACGCGACAGGTCTTCCTCAACGAGGATGCGAACCTTGGTGATCCGGGTCTGAAATCTTTGAATGTTTGGGTGCAATATATGAAGATGCGTAAATGCTACATAGGAAAATTGGCTGATCCCAAATTGATGCTTAAGGGTCATCCGAAGCGAATATTACCAATTGTAATGAGTACCGAACAGATGGCTAAATTACAGGGTATTTCGATTGCTTAATTATGTGAAGTTATAATTTCTAATGTCTTTCTTTACAGGCATGTTCTAATTAATTTCATAAACGATTGTTCCGTTTTCTTATTGGTGAAAAGCAGGGAGAGAGAGAGAGCGAGACAGAGTGAGAGCGGGAGCGAGAGAGAGCGAGAGCGAGAAAGAGCGAGTTATAGAAGAGCAAAAACTATACCAAAAATAAGTTTAATGACAATATTTTGTACACATTGGAAATATATTTTAGGGAACTAGAAATTGGCCGAGATTAAAGATTATTTATTATATATAAATTATAACATCCAATTTTTTGTATGTGGTTAACAAAGGAAATAAGAACAATAAACGTTATTAAATCTATTAGCGCAATTGCATCCAGAATCGAGTAATTTAGGAACCGATACAATACAATACCGGAAAGGAACTGAATTCCAAAAAACCTATTTGCTATTCTTTATACCATTTATGTAAGCGGCTTTTCCGGATTTATGCCATGCTTAATAATTTTGATAATGCAATAAATTACATATACATTATACATATTATATATATAGTAGATTTTTTGATAACCACAATTTAGTTGATTAAATTCCAAATATACATTTGGCTTTAAACTCAAAGCTAGTCTCGATCTGATGGCCAATTTGCAAAGTGTTTCACAAATCCAATTGGTTCGCATCACATCTAATAAATAGCTAATATTGTATTATTGTATTATCTGCCCGAACTCACTTAAAACATATAATAGAGTCTAAATGGTAAACGCATTACTGTCTGCCAAGCTCATTAGGCCTACTTGCCGCAATCAGCGCTAATCGATGAACCTTCCACACAGACACCCAAAAAAGAAAACAAAAAAAAAAAAATTGACCACAAAGTAAAAAGCCAACTGTGCCACAGCAAACACACAATGAAAGTGCATTTAAACTGGCAATAAATCTAAATTAACAAAAGTGACAATAAAAACAAAAATACAAAAAAAAAAGATAAATAAAAGAAAAACATGCCCCAGACGGGCAAATGACCCAAAAAAAAAACAAAAAAAAAAAACGTTAAGAATAAATAAAAAATGAAATGAAATAACAATAAAATCAAATGAAAAGTGAAATACAGTTGAAAGCGCAGTTGCGCAAAACAACAAAAACAAAAACAAATATGGCGACTATCAATATGTGCACATAAAGAGAGCAGAGAGAGAGCGAGAAGAGCAGCAGCTGGAGATGGCAAGAGTGCGAAACGGATGGGTTGATGGGCGGGGGTTGTGGGGCTGGGTGGGTGGCAGTTGCCGTTAACCTTGAGCCGGCGACTGATTACAAAATTGCACCGATAACTGCCAGTGACCCCAGCGCTCGACAATGAATGAAGGCGAGCAAAGCGCAAGTAAAAGTAGAATAAAACGGGGGGAGAGAGTGACAGATAGAGAGAGTGAGAGTGAGAAAGAGAGAGTAAGCTGAAGGGGGGGTCCGCCGCTTAGCAGTACTGCGACTTTGATAAGTCATCGTCAAACGTCATCGTTTCGCTCGTTTCCTGACCGCCGCCAGATGTTTCAGAATAGAAATCATTTCTTGACTTTTTTTGCTGTTTTCTGTTTTCTTCTTTCTGTTTTCTGTTATTTTTTTGCATTTGACATTTCCTTTTCACATTTTGTGTTTCTTTTTAGCTAATTTGCTGAAGGATTTAGTGAATTGACATTAAAAAAAATACACAAAATCAACTTGTGACAGCTACAAATTCTCTATAAAATGTTGAATAAATGCAGAATTTGAAATTGTGGCAGCTGAAATAATGTTTAAAAGTGGAATTCGCTTGTAGCTCAAACCTTGAAGTTTAAGCAAACAGAAACAGTTCCAGATTAAACAAATTTGCTTATCAAATTTTCTTATATTATCTTTTATTTTGTGGATCATTTTCGGTTTTAGCAATTTCAATTATTTATAGAGATTAAAGAGTTAAGGAACGCTATTTAAAATACAATTACGCATAAATCGTATATTCTTAATACATATTTTAAAACACTTTACAATTTTCAGCTTAACCTTACTTTTCCTAGTGACCTTATCACAACATTTTTCTCCTATTACTCTTTTTATACAATACCTTACTTGCAATTATTTTTAGATAATCTTCTTTTATTACAATTATAAATATATCAGCACAACTCTCAGTTCAACTATTGCCTATATTTAGAATGTGTCATTTGTGGCTAGAACTATTTATGGTTGCATTGTTCAGCAAAACTATTATTTGTGGCACTTTACCACTTTGTTGCTGCTACGGATTACGCTTAAGCAAGACACGAACCAATTGTGGGTCAGGGTTGAAACAATGTCAACAACGTCATTCGATTTACGACCCGCATCCTCCTGCATATATATTATATATATATTGTATGTTTACCAAGTTTTGTTTTAATTGTTAAGCCACTATCACAATCTCTCCTCTCTGTCTCTATTTTTCTGTTGCAAACTGTGACGCAGAAACCCTTGCATTGTTGCACACAATACTGAGAAAAACACTACGCAATTATTAATTGCAGTGCAAAAATATATCTTATTCATAGATCCAGAAGAGTCACACAATTTTATAATACGCAAAAGAGTATTTAATGATATTTGCATAGTTAATTTGTTTAACACTCTCTCTGTTTGCTCTCTCCCTCAATCGGTCAATCTTAATTTCATTGTTGGTTCTACACATTTGCCAAAATGCCATTAACCTAGAATGGAGCGCAGAACAGCGCGAAATCTAATCGTTAATTGGCACACTAACCCCAAACAGAAATGGGCAACAGACGCTCGCTTGCCTTTGCCATTGGCCCCATTTTTATTTGACTGATAAAAATAGTTTATCAAGGTTGTTTGCCAAAAACAAAAAAACCAAAAACGAAATAAATACCGCAACAGCAACCACCAGACAAACACAAATAAAAAACGAAAGCGAAATCGAAAGCATGTGGGTGTCTCAATAAAAAGTGCTCCAACAAACAATACAGAATCTAACAACACGAAAAGCGGCAAAAAAAAACAAAGGGATTACAGATTCTTAAATACCCTTTCAGGTGTTTAAACTTTCCTTTATAAGATGTATTTTTTTTATATACTAAATAAAATTAAAATTTTATTATATTTGCAACTATAATTTGAAGGGCATTTTGTTGGCTTGATATAGTTGATGGACTTTATCAAAAATACCCTTCATTCGGATGCCATATAATTTTATGTATACATTTTCTAAAACGTTACATACTTAGTTACAAAACTGGAATACCGTACTGCAAGGGTATACAAAGAGCAGCAGCAGCAATGAGCACACACCGCAACAGTAATTGAAAGCGACCTTGAGATAATGGCCTCATTTATGCAGATATTTTGTTGGCATTTATTTGGAAATTCTTGAGATTGCCTAGCTGCCGTCAAATGAACCAGGAATCCACACTCGTGCACAACCAGCAGCGGGTGAATTAGCTCATAAAATGTTTACAATTGGCATAATAATTGAATTATAACAATCAAATAGGGCACTCAAAGCAACCCACATATTTCCAAAGGGAATTTGTTGTTTACACAAATCGCAAGCTAAAAAAAATATAATCAAAAATTGTAAAATTAAAAACGAATCATTTTTAAGACGTCAAATGAATCAATCAGAAATCAAAAAAAAAAATAATAACAAACAAAATATTAATTATATTTTATATTAATTTTATATTTATTTGAGAAAAAAAAACCCATTTTGATTTGTTTTCAGCAATTTCATTAATTATAAGCTGGGTTTTTCTACAATTCTGCGAATTTAGCAGGCCGTAAAAATTCGATAACATTTTTATATATTTTGAAGATTGCAAAAACTCAAAACACTTATTTATTCAGTCATAAACGCGGTTTCGCATTCAACGCAGCGCAAAAGAGAAAGAAAGTGAAAAAGAGAGAGAGAGAGAGAGGGGAGTAATAATCAAAATTCTGTTGGTGCAACCAGTTTTCAATTTACAATAAAATAAACTCGATACAAAATGTGTATAATACAAACAACAAAACCCGTGAAACAAATAAATCAGCATTGACAAACGGCATCATAAAAATTCAATCAACACTTTCAAAAAGATATCCAGATAAATTCAATTGAAATACAGCCAGAAATTCAACCGTTGCAAATCAAGTTCAACGGCAGCAAATGCTAAACTTGATGGAATTTCTAAACAGCTGACAGATACTCGAATGCGTCATTTGACAAAACATTGAACTCAATTTTGGCATAGACATATTAATATATGTATATATAAAATATAAAAATATAACTTCTTTTTTTGTCATTTCAATAAATAAAGAAATGCAAATAAATAGCCAAATTTGTAGATAATTTAATTATGACATCGAGAAGACAACGAACTCATAAAAAGTTGATTAGAAAAACGTATTTAGACAAGGAAACACAGAATACCCTATAAAACTGTACTTATATTTATGATGTATCTTAAATTTAAAATACTTTCTTATCTTTAAACCAATACCTTCCAAGCACATAGTCAATTTTAAGCAAAGATCTTCAACAAATACAAAATATATCCTATATCCTGATACTATTATCCTTTCTACCCATTAAAATGTAGAGTTCTATATTCTCCTTTATTCTACAATTTTGTGTAACCTAAGAAGTTAAATTTGGTATATTTTATGACTTATATATTATATTATGTCATAAAACCTATATCCTAACCTGCCATACTTCCTACCAACTTACATAGCTCTTTTTCTACTCTCTTCTCCATTTACTCAATATCTAATCCATCAAATCGTATAACTTCCTGTGCCATTCTTCCCTTCCTTATAATGCCTAAACTCCCCTAAACGCTTGTCATAGGGTATCCCAACAGTCATTTGGGTTTTTGGGTCAATGTGCTAGAGGCAGGGGCAGAGGCTTTTCAAGTATTTAGCCCGAAAGCAAAAACAAGAGAGGAACAAATACAGTCCGGACAAATCCGTGGAGCATTGACACCTTATTTTTAGGCTGGCCGGGTTCTAAACGCGCAGTTCATTCACTGCCGGAATGAGACGAAATGGCCAAGCGGCATAAACCAAAAACGATTAGGCAGATAAGGGCTTAAAAGATATGCCACAAAGTCCCCAACAACAACAACAGCAAAAAACAACGGTGTCGGTGGCGCAATGACAGAACAACAAAAGTGAAGTGAAAAAAATACAGGCAGCGAAACAAACGACAAACAAAAATGAGACCAATGAAATGTTTGTTTACCCAAAAATTAGGGTCAGGGCTAGAGCAGGCAAATGACGACAGTAGACAGGCAGACTGACAGACAGACAGACAGAGAGAGATAGAAAGAGAGAGCGATAAACCGTATTTGGTTGCTTTCTTATCCGCTGTCTGGAACGCAGTAGCTGTAGCTGTATCTGTATCTGTGTCATGCGAAAGCGAAAAAATATTTTTTTTCTTATTTTTTTTTTTTGTGAATACAAATTGAGATATTTAGCAACCCCCCGCCGCCGCTTGCGCTCCAACAAACAACCAGACAAAAAGCACATAAATGCAAGTTTGTTCATGACTCTCATTCTAATTTCATTTTCAAATGTAGCCCCCCAAGCTCAAATGTGCTTGCTCTCTTTGTATCCCCCTCACACTCACACACACACTGCACTTTTTTCTCTTTCACACACGCAGTCTCGCGCTATGTGACTGTCTCTGTTTGCGCCAGACGCCAACATTTTTCTATACACCCGAAAATATTGCAGCCCGCCGGCCATTTTGTTTTTGTCTGTGTCGATGCTTTTTTTTCGGCAATTTCATTTTTGCCATTGTTCTGCTTTGTTGTTGTTGCTGTTGACGTGCTGTCTACTGTCTGCTGCCTCTCGCGCCTTTGCCTTGACGCCCCCATCGTCAGCTGGCAAGCCTCGCTCAATTCCCCCCGCCCCCGCCACACTCTAAAAACCAACCAAGTCGACGTCGTTGGTTTTTGTTGCTGTTCTCTGGAGCGCAAAAACGTGTCGTTGTCAATTTTGCTGTTTTTGTTGTTACTTTTTATTCATGTTCTGTTTGCGCACATATTTGCAATTCTCTTGCTGCTGCTGCTTCTGTCTACAGCATTTTGTTTAACGTTTTAACGTTTTACAATGTTTTTTTTTTTCGTTTTTCAATCTGCTATTCTCTTTTTCTTTTCTTTTCTTTTTTTTGTTGTTGGAGATTTTGAAAGCTGGATATGTAAATTTTTGAAGCGAATTTTGAAAATCAAAATATTTGATTATCTATTTTGGCGGCACACGCATTAAATCGGTCCTGTGGCGCAATGGATAACGCGTCTGACTACGGATCAGAAGATTCCAGGTTCGACTCCTGGCAGGATCGCAGAAGAATCATTTTTTTAATATTCTCTTTTTAATTTAAATATTTTGATAACTTTGAATATTTAAATTTCCAAATAATTAAGTTTTTGATAAGAATATAAAATGGTTACTATATTGTTTTAGGTTAGTCGAAATCAACAACGGGGAACTTCTGAAAAAGTGCAGATAAGTTGCTAGCTTTATGTAAAGACATTAAAATCTATGATTGCTAAAACCTAGTAAGGAAACAGCAATATAAAAAGTAATCAATTATTGTTAATAATAAAAACAAAAAATTGATTTGTCGCCCAACGTGGGGCTCGAACCCACGACCCTGAGATTAAGAGTCTCATGCTCTACCGACTGAGCTAGCCGGGCACTTGCCGATGTTCTGGCCAAAATACATTTTGTAGACAGTGGCCAACAACTATTTACAGAACTAACAAGCAAATAGAGAAGTGGGCAGAGGAATATCTACGCATAAATAAGCAGAAGTAGGCAAGCAAATCAAACAGAGAAACAAAAGGAAAGAAAGAAACTAAATAAAAACGCCCACGAGTTACATTTCATTATATACATATTTATATAGATATATAGATAGGTCGGAAATTGAGGTCACATTGCGTATGCGTTATTTCGTTGACTTTGGCTACAGGTTGAAACTAATTAGCAGCTAAATAATTGATTTAATGTGCTTGATTGGCTGCCTGCGTATTCTCAGGACCCCCCCCCCCACTCTGCCTCTCTGCTTACTGAAATGTAATCCCCATTGTTTTGTAGTTGTTTTTGGAGTGGTTGTAATCACGACTAACTAACAAGTAATGGCCCACACAGTCCACACCACCACCCCCTCCTCTCATTGTTGTCTATTGCAATTATATTGCAGTTGCACTTTTAATTACACTTAATCAGTTGCGCCTGCTTTTTACAATTTGCTTTGTGCATTTCATTCACACATTCGCGCGCATTCATTGTTTGCCCTCTCGCTCGCTCGCACGTACGCTGGTACGCTCGAAACTACAACAACTATTCATAGATTTCTATTTCATTTCACCCTGACCCACCGCAATAGTTTTCATGTATACCCCTTCCTTTTTTTTTGTTTCTTTTTTTTTTGTTTTGCTCTCTCTCAGTCGACGTCGGCAGCGACTGCAGCTACTAAAACAACAACAACAAGTGCCAACTATTTATGGCAAATTTCATGTGTAGTTTTTGCTGCTGCCGCTTTCTTTCGCTATTTGCTGTGTGTGTGTGTGTGTGTGTTTTTATACTCTTGATTTTATTTTATTTATTTATTATTATAAAACATGTTTATCGAAACTTGTATATATATACATATATATTTTTTTTTTATTGGTTTGTCTGCTTAATCTGTCTGTCTGTTGCTTAAGCTATTCAACTGTTAATGTTCAATTTTGCTGTAGTCCTTTTTAGATCTATTCGCACACAAGCATAAATATATATTAAGTTCTTAACTGTTATTACCCTACATTACAGGGTATTAGGTCTGCGACGCACTTATCATAAAAGTGTTAGTTTCATTTTTGCTTTTTTTTTTTGGGTATTTTATTTCTGTCTGCGGTTCATTGAGTTTCAGTTTCAGCGATAAAGCGACGCCGGCGCCGCCGCCGCCGCCAGCCACGCACTTTTTTACGCACACAACAACAACCACCATAGCAAAAACAACAACAAACATTTTTGTTGGTGACACAAAAGTTTAGCAAGTGCAAAAAAATATTTCATGCAGACAGCTGCGTGTGTATATGTGTGTGTGCGTGTGTGTATACAATGCGTATGACTCATTACGCATACGCCGTGCTGTCTACGACGCATAAATATTTGCTTATTCATACGTAGCGTATACGTAATCGGTGGCAATTAATGAATGTTGCCACCATTGGAGCGTATCACATTTCAAATCAAATAGAAATGTGTGAAATATTAAACGTGTGAGGTTAAAGATTTATTTATAATTATTTTACTCTGATGCGGAAAGTAATCACGGGAATCGAAAACATTTTTTAACTCTCACAATTCTAAAGCTAAAGACATCTGATTTGAAGTTTAGATTACTATTAACCCAAAAATCGGAAATGCCTGTATCTTTTCCTAGGTAAGGCTGGCAAATTTCAAAAACTGATTACTGACAACCTTCAACAAGCGAAATTAACGAATTTGAAGGTCACATTCAATTCCGCCTTTAAAAATAGCTCACATTAACTGGCTAAAAGCTTTTCACCCACCTGTTATCAGCTGTCAGTAAACTATTAATATCTTGTTTTTTGTTTGACAGCCTAATTTGTAACCATTTTAGCCTTGAAATTATGGAAGTTACTTTAGATACAGAATTAATCCAGAGATCAAATCAAGATTAAATGGATTTTAGAATTGAATATTGGTTCAGTTTTGAATTCTGGTTTTTATATTAAATTTGATTTGTAATTCGGAATTAAACTAAAATTGATTATTGAAGTATTTTCAATAACGAGCTGTATTTCAAGTATTAGGAGAAAATGATTGGAATTCTAAACAATTCTAAATCGTTCGATAATCGCATTTTGAACAGCGTTTTTCTCCTAGTGTACAAATGAAAGTCTGCATACAAATTTCACTGTGCATTTATATATTGTATAAATGTTCATTAGCAATATATATATTGTTTTTTTTGGCTGCCTGTCAGCTCCTTTGCCCCCGCCTGATTATTCATTTCACATTTCGTTGTTTTATTTTCTTTTTTTTTATTTTTTTTTATTTTTTTTTTATTTTTTTTTATTTTTTTTTATTTTTTTTTTGTTTTTTCGTGCCTTTGTTCTGCCATTTATTTTAGTGTGTGTGTGTATTTGTTTGTATGTTTGTGTGTGTGGCTGCGATTTGAAAAGCTTTGTTTGAATTTCACACATATGCACATAATATAAATATATGTACCTATGCATATATAGTATGTATCTGTATCTGTAAGTACACGTATCTGTTAGGTACACATATGCAGTTTGCCTTTTACTGCTCTGGTTTTCGCTTGAATTTTGTGAATTTGCTTTTATTTTATTGCCATCTTTTTCTCATTTTTTTTTCCTTTTTGCCATTTTGGGTAAGTATTATCAGAATTTACTGCGTCTTTATTGTTCATTGTTTTTTCTTCGACCATCAAAAATATTTGTGTTTGCAATGCATTCAAATTTTTTGTATTTATTCGAACGATGCACAAGATTTGGAAAATAAATATGTAACACATAAATAAACGTGAAAAAATATGATGGATTTGTAGTATTTTTATTTGTTAATTGTTCCAACTTTAATTTGAACTTGAATTTAAATTCTTTCCCCAAAAAATTCAAAAGAGAACAAGTAAAGCTTGTGGCATAAGAAAAGCTACTTCCAATTACCTCATTATAATCAACTCACATAATTTTTCGCAATCCTTTTAACATCTGTCATCTTTTGTTATTCACATTTCCACCTATTTTTCATATGTGTACATATAAAAACAAAAACACTCTTCGAGTGCATTGCCTCGCATTATTTCGCTATTAATCATCGGAGGATATATAGTACACACCTCTATCTAAGCGTTCAGTTAGGGCCATAAAACATCAATCAAATATCGAGCGAAAGAAATAAATAAACAAATCTTGCCACCGCCCCCCTTTTTTTTGCTGTGCGCCTCTCTTTCATCAACTTGGATTACTTTTAATTAATGGCCTTTGTTTCATTGCTTTTCTGTTTGTGCTAAAACTTTTACTATATATATACACTTATATATATATGAACACATGTGTATGTATGTGTGTGAGTGTGTATTTATTTTATGGGTATATTCGCGTATATATTCGTTGCACTCGGTTGCGCCATTTGTTGAGAGATAAGCGTCAACATTGCGAGCTGTTAAATTCATTTCAATTTGAAAGCGAGAGTCTTCGTGATTGTTTACCAAGCACTGTTAATGAATGTATCTATGAATGTATCTATGAATGTAATGAATGTTGTACTGCAATATATTAATGTGTTTATATAAATAATGTTTTACTGGGCTTCTAGTTGAAATTATCTTGCAGTCTTGTTAGTCATTTGGCTCTAAAATGCCTGCAAATCACGTCAG
Organism: Drosophila kambysellisi; assembly: GCA_035042185.1. Classification (NCBI taxonomy): domain Eukaryota; kingdom Metazoa; phylum Arthropoda; class Insecta; order Diptera; family Drosophilidae; genus Drosophila; species Drosophila kambysellisi. The sequence goes on from JAWNLS010000039.1 coordinate 291,669, forward strand.
GTGCAAAATTTTAGAATTATCAGGCATTTTTATTATATTACGTAAACGTTTAAATTATAGTATTAGCCATTAATTTGATGTTAAGTCCGCCTAGTACTTATGTAAATTGAATGTATAAATATATTCAAAATTTCATCATAAATGTGGTCATCTGGCTATAACGACTCGACGAGTAATATAGATCAAAGATATATATACCTTATGGCATTGGAGACGTCTCCTTTAATGAGTTAAGACACAATTATAATACCCTCTCGCCAAAAGTTAAAGAAATGAGTAATAGAATATATTTAGAGCTTTAGAAGTGAAAATAAATTGCATTTTATTTTACGAGTGGAAAATGCTTGGCAGATATTTTATTTACATAAATTTGTTGATTACTAACCAATGACCTTCAAACTTTTGTTTAAAGAACAATTGAAAAACCTTTATTCTGATGAGAACTTAACTGAAAAAAAATCGGTCTCTTGAGAAATACTACAAAAAAAATCATTCTTCTAATCTAAACTATTATTAAACTATAGAAAACAACTAAAAGTAGGCAACATATTTAGCTGCAACAAACTAACAAAACTATAATTTCTATAACAGATTTCTCTCTAGCCCCATTTTGCACCATCATCTCTTTACCTCCCCAAATATTGACCATAAATTCTATATCAGATCCATTTCGCTCTCTCTCTCTTTCTACTGCTCTTTCTGTAACTTTTCCCCACTTGCAACCAACATCCCCTTCGCATCCCTTGTCGGTGTCATCAGCTGTAAGATGAGCTCATCATTTGTGATATTAATGGGCTATATGAGAAGTCATTCATTGATAAATACTATACACAACACCACCTAGGCAATTAGGCGAGAAAAAAAATATAATAAAAAAAAAGAAAGCAGAAAAAAAATATATTTTTGTTATATATTTTTTTGTTGTATGGCATTTCAACTTGTTTTCGCAGCATTTGGCGGCCATTTTTTGATGACGCGCAACGCGGCCACAAAAGTGACTTACTGCCAGATACACATACATACATACATATATATATAAATATATATATATACACAGCTGCAGAGCTACAGCTGCACACAAATACATGAGCACGTGTCGCTTTTGTTTGGGGCCCACGAAATTCGTATATATTTTTTTTATATATGTGTTAATGGGTCTCTGACCTGATTTAATAATAATAAATATCATGTCAGGTCCGTATTCATGTATGTGTGTGTGTGTGTGCAATAAATACAAGGCAAATAAATATATACAAACAGAAATGCAAAGGCATAAAAAAAACACCATTTAAAATTGCAATTAATTCAAGTTGCGGTTGAATTTATTGTTTATTCGATTCATTTAATGACAGTGTATAAAACATGTTATAAATATGCCCTTAAATTGGCTAGCAGACTTTCTGGAAGCTTTAACGAATTTCCTAACCGAAATTAATAAAAATCCCCATAATTAAAAGTAATGAATCTCAACTAAAAACATATTATATCAACAATGTGAGTAATTTTTCAGATATTTAAAAATATATTCAGTAATTTTATATACCTATCGAGTGCACTAAATCATCTCCATAAACATCTGAAAGCATTTTCATCCATTAAAAACAGGCTAAAAATAGGGCTTATTCCAAAATGCAATTACTGTCCCATATTTTCGTTGGAATTTACGACAAAGCTAAATTCATTCGATGAATTTTCAAAATTACACTTAAAATCACACAATATTTCAAAAACAAAAGACCGACATTTTTCGACATTTATAAAAATCCAAATATACATATGTATATTAAGAATACATATGTATGTGTACATATAACGTACGTATAAACAAGACAGCAACCGAAAAATATAATAACAAAATTAAGCTAACAAAATGTCTTATCAAGCACTCAAAAATAAAACAAAAAAAATCTAAAGAAATGAAAGCATAAAAATTTAAAATTGTCTGTTGGAATTATGCGAATAACAAATGTTCTATAAAATAAATAAAACATTTATTAATTATTATAAATATAAACGGAATTTAAGTCACATTTGTATTATTTTAAATAATTTTAAGAATAGATATAGCATTAAAAATTAAAATTCCCTAGATTGAATAATTCTAGAATTTTTAAGTTAAGCCCCAATAAACTAAAAGAAGAAACTGTAAAAATCAGTAAAAGGACAAATTTCCAAAAATGGCACAACGAATGTTTCAAAAGCATTTCTAGTTTTAATAGAAATCGGTATTCATATATATTATATAATTAAGTATTTTTTTATTATTATCATTTCAATGAGTAATATCGCTGCATGAGTTATGACCACGCCCACCTGCTGTAAAGAAAACAACCACCCACCCACTGCAATCATAGTTCAATATACCCCACAGGCCTCTTTGCGAATTTCGTGTACAATCAAAAATAAAACAACGCCAAAAAAATAATCAACAGCGTCTGTTTTTTATTATTTTGCTGCTCGCGCTTATGTGCGAATCTGTGTGAGGGTGTGCATTTGTGTGTGTGTGTGTGTGTGTTATGAGGCTGTGTGTGTGACCTTGAAAACGGTTGCTTTGTTGTTGCTACATTTTGGAAATTATCGCGCGTGTTTGTCAGTATGAGTGAGTGAGCGGGAGAGTGTGTGTGCGTGTGTGCATGTGTGTGTGTGTGTGTTTGTGTTTGACTGTATTGATGAAATGAAAGTCGCTGCTGCTGCTGCTGCTGCTGTTGCCGTTCGTTTTCGTTGACAAAATGCAAGCAGCTAAAATTGAAATGCGTTCGCAATTATCGCAGTCGCCGTCGCCGTCGCCGTCGCTGCCATGAAATTAATTATCTTTTTACAGAGATGTACGATAAACATTTGCACCAGACAAAAAGCCAAAGTTCGCTGTATTAATTCAAGGCCAAGTGCAAAAATATTATATACACATATGCATATATGTATACATGTATACATATATGTGACAACAACAAGAACAGTAATATTGCCAATACGAGCTGAACACTGAGAGTAAAAATACAACGCAAACAGCGAAAGCGCAACTGAAATGAGTAAAAGGAAATAACAACAACAACAAAATCCATGATATAAATAACAACAACAACAACTCAATGTGCAAAGGTGAAAGACAGAGACAGAGCAAGAGAGAGAGTGAGTGTGAGTGCAATGCAAGTAATGAGAAGAGAGCGAGAATGTATAAAATATAAATTTATACGGTAAACTTAACATTATGTTTGTAGCTCTGCAGCACAAATATTTCTAAAAGAGACAACTGTCTATTTTCGGTAAATTCATCAATGGAACAAAGTGCTTTCAGTTGGCATTTGAATCATGTTTAAAAATGTCAAGAATTTGTGAAATACACGACAAAATAGAAATGAAAAAAGAAGATAAAGAAAGAAGAAAGACTTTTTAGTAAACGTTGCTTCACATCTAAATACAATTGCAAAATCATAAAAAACACTTTCTTGTGGTTGGAACTCTACATTTTTACCTATGCCAAAGTTTAATTTTTTATTTATTATTTTATGTAGTTGTTTTGTTAAAACAAAAAGAAACAACTTATTTTTGTTTTTAAATTAAATTTAAGGCAATTTATAAGCAAAAATACAACTTAATATGAATAAATATTATAACCAATATAACTTTAACTTTAACTAACTCCAACTTCAAATAACTTTAGATGTAAAATGCTCAATAAATACATTTCCAGTTTTATTTTTATTTGTTATGCTTATCGCAAAAAACATTTTAATAATTTGCTGCACACATAAAATAACTTATTTTTTGACATATGCAAATAAGGACATATACATAACATATACATACATACATATATTTGATATCCCAACAGGCATATTTTCCCCATGTTTATTTATGTTGATGATTTGATGTTTTCGCAATCGAAATATGCACAAATCAATAATGTTTTACTCTAGCTACATTTTGTGGCTGCAACTTAGAAGGTTTTCCCCTCATTAATACCAATCAATTGCTGGGCAAAAAATGTCAATCAACTGGACATAAAATTGTGGCGCCTCAAGGGAGGGCGGCTCAAGGCTCATGGCAAATAGATCCAAATGCAAATTGAACTGTCACAAAATCCTCAACAACAAGAACAACAAAAAACATCAACAAACCGTTGTTGGTTGTGTGTCGTGTTAATCCAAAATGATAGGGCTGTGAGGCGAACACAAGAAATCCATTTGTGGACACGTAGATCACGTAACTGGTCTGAAATGCCAAGTGGGCGTGGCTACTAACATTATTTATTGGGGCTGCGACTGCAAACAGAATAAAAAACAAACCCACACAGAAAAACAACAAGAACAAGAGCAACAGCTATAGAATATTATCATCTGCATTAGGGACACACAATCATAATCATCCTATTTTAAAATTCACATGAATTTCAAGGACAAACTCGGGAGTTTTTTTTTCCACTTTTTGGGTTTTGTTTTTTCCGTCGTGTTTTTTGTTGTTGTTGTTTGTTTTGCAGGAATTAATTGTGCGGGTTCTCTGCATGTTACGCACACAAGCAAACGTTGCACTTATTGTGCACATATATAGTATTATATATGTTTATATGTATTTGTTTATATATATGCCTGTTCAAAACAGGAAAGCCAAAAAAAAAACCCGGCACAGCGTCATCTTCTCTTGTGTGCGCTTTGTGCTAATGGCATTTGGCCTATTTATGCTTCCACGTATTCACACACACACACAAATACATACATACACACATATATCTGTTTAGCTTGGGATATTAGGTAACGTTTGTGCTTTGCTTCAGCTCCGGGGGTTTCAAATTTGTTTTTAACCCTTCAACTGACGCAGGGTAACTTTTCAATTTTTTTCGTTTGTATTTTTTTTTTCTGCTTTTTTCGTTGCTCTTCAAGCATTTTGAGTTGTTGTCGTCCATTTGTGCAGTTGAAAGTTAATTAGGTTACAAGCGCAGTGGGTTAACAGGGTGTTTCATTTAGGGGTCGAAGCTTAAGCTTTTGTTTGCGTAAGTTGACTTCTTCGAATCGATGCTGAGCCAAATGCAAGCTGATTGCCAAATCTATTTGTCTACTTGGTCGTTTTTTATCCACCCTTCAAATTACAGTTAGAAAATCCTACGCTAAACATTCGACACTCGCCAACGACCATACTACGCTGAATACATCGGTTCTCGTCCGATCACCGAAATTAAGCAGCGTCGGGCGCGGTTAGTACTTAGATGGGGGACCGCTTGGGAACACCGCGTGTTGTTGGCATCGTCCAAACAACTCTTTTTTTTAAATTTACTGAAAAAGTTCTGATGTTTTTTTTTACAATTTTGTTCACAACTTATCACCATAAGGGTTCGAAATATTTTTAGAAATGCAAGTTGATTAAATTTTCAATCAACTTTGACTGATCAGAGTATGATTTCTGATTGAAATACGAGTATTAAAATTTAGGAATCATTTGCTACGCCTGCATTTCTTTAGAGATTATCCTAAACTCTCGCAACTTCCCTCTCTCCTTATCCAAGTTAATAAGGATAACAGCAAAATAGACAAGGTAAGGTTAACTATTAATCTCCTTCAACAGCATTTTTTATTGTTGTTAACAACTTTTATATTTAATCACTTTTAACAGAACTGGCTGCTCCTTATAAGAGTTTTGAGATCTTCACTCATTCCTCGATTTCCAATAAGAACTCTGAGCACCCTGTATTCGTTTACTCCAATACCAATGGGTTGCACGCGCTTTTTTCTACCCATATACTCGCAACAAGCATAAGCAAATATATGTATATATAAATATACATGTATATATATATATATATTTATATGTACATAGGGACTCATATGCAAGTTTTCAAGATCAAGGTCAAGCCATATGTATATATCTATCGAGGCTTATGTACTGCAGAACGAAGAAGAAGAGAAAGCAACAGTGGAGAATCGCAAACATGTGCCCGCTCACACACACAAACACATATATATTTATATATATATATATATATATATACATACACTCACACACATACAAACAATGGAACTCTGGCCTCTGGTCGCATTTTTTTTTATTTTAATTTTTTTTTAACAACCCCTTTTTTTGTGCAGACCATTTGACACACTAAAGCCAGCCGCACACGTTAATAATGATAATGATAATGATGATGTTTGCCGATGATCGAGTTCCTTGTGGACAATGGGCAGACAAGTGTACCTGCCAAAGAGACCAATAAGAAGAAGCAGCAGCAGCAGCGAGAAGATCAGAAGAGCAACAGCCAAAAAAAATACAAAAAAAAAAGCAGCTGCTGTCGGGAGACCTTGAACAAAAGTCCAGACAACAACAACAACAAAAACAACAAAAACAACCGCAGCGACAAATTTTTGCAAGAGACGTGAGATCGGTTTAAGTTCTTTAGTTTTTTATTTTTTATTTTTTTTGGTCAAATTCTAAGGCATAATCAGGAAATGCAAGCCACAAACAACAAACGGGAAACCAGTTTCTCTTATGTAGAGAAGAAACCTTCTTCTTCTTCTTCTTCTGCTAACTTTTAACTCAAAGCGCAGACAGCGACTGTTAGACAGACAGAGTGAGCGAGAGAGAGAGAGAGGGAGAGCGAGAGCGAGAGGGTGTAGCCGTTATCATATTTCAGGCACATGATTCAAATTGAAATTCATCGCTGGAAACCTTGAAAAGCAACAACAACAACAACAACAACAACATTAACTTTAGTTTTGCGTGTCCTGCACAGATTAAGACGGAGCCTCTTCTTCTTCTTCTGGTTCTTGTTCTTGTTCTTCTTCATCGATTTCTGGGTTTGGTTCACTCCGCTTCTGCTTTTGGGCCTTTGGGCTTGGCTCTGTCTAGACATTTTTTGGTACGATACTAATTGCAGTCATTGCTCAATCGATCCCATCGATTTTTGGCCACATTTCGCTCTTCTTTTTGTTGGTGTTGGTGTTGTTGTTGTTGTTGTAGTTTTCGATTTGGGTTTCTCTGGAAAGTGCCCGAGGCGAGTTGCTTATGCTAATATTTATGGTGTCTGTGTGCACTCTGCTGAAATCTGAGGCAGACAATTGGGTGCAGAATTTCTTATGCAACTAACAGTTAAACACCCATTGGTTATATGATATAAGCATGCGATATATATTTACCTCAAGAGCCCTTTCAAACACATATCACATTAAATGATGATAGAAATCGTTGGCTTACCTGAAAGGAAAAGTATTCAAAAGGTGATTAGAATTCATAAGAAATATCTTATAAGTGGAATGTATCTTTAAATTATACATTTGACTATTTATATTAGATTTAGTATTTTATTCCCCATTTCAAATACAAGTCTTAGCGAATTTTTCTTAATCTAAGTAGAAATTATTGACAAAATGTGTTTTAGGCATTTAAAAAAGTGTTCAGCAGTTCTTAATTGTATTTTAGACTTGGGAGCATTACATTTTGTCAAAATAATGTTCTTACAATTTTCTAATCTTTATAGTCTTACTCTCCATCTAGAGACTTTCCTATCACTTTCCTTTCACCGCTTTTCTCTCAATTTCTTTTGTATATAGTTCATCGATGTTGAATATATTTAAAACGCCAACTTTTACAATTTAACTTGCCTTTCAATGGCTTTTCCTTTCAACTTTGTATACCCGATATAAAGTAAAATTTTGGCTTAATAATCTGATATGATTTTTGGCAATAAGTTGTCACAAGCAAGAGCCTTTATAATCTTTATGCAATATCTATTGACATTTTGTTATAATTACTTTTATGTACCACAAGCTACTCAAGTTTACCAATTTCATCTTGTTGACTTGTTGTGTCTACCAAGTTTCTTAATCATTATGGAGTTTTTTTTCTTCACTGCTTCTTTCGTACTCAACCTCAACCTCAGCTCACATATTTTACCACTCACAACCTTTTTCTTTTTCTCTAGCGTTTTACCATTTCTGAACGAACCCCCACCACCACCACCTGAAACGTCAACTTTCCTCTGAGTTTGTCGACTTTCCCAATTCGAATCCCAATCGAATCTCTCGCTTATGCCGAGGAGGAGATGGTCGCATCTGTTGTGAACTGCTTCGACCTTGTGGCTGTCATTAGCATATGTATGTATATATATATATGTGTATACTACACATACCCTACACATACACATATATTGAAGATTAATGAGGCAAACACCGACGCATTGGGTGCACTCAAGCTGACCATACATATAAATAACCAATTACAGATGCCAGATCGACCAGCCATACCCTCCACACATACTTATATTTATTTTATACATAACTCAAAGCGCAAACGTCAAGAAAATGTTCGCAAAATTGGGCGTAAAATCCTAGAGCAGCTGGAGCACAAGCATTTCAAACTTGCTCCTTGCCACAAAATTCAATCCTTCTTCTTCTTTTTCTTCATCATGTTCATCTAACTGGGGAGCATTTTATTTGTGCAGACATTGCGCATTCGCCACATTGAACACGCAGCAGGCAGGAGGCACGCTGCATGAAGACCCAATTGCCAGTGAAATTGAAAAAAAAAAATATAAATAAAAAACAAGCCAAAGTCCTTTCGGTGAAGAGAGTGTGGGGGCACGAGCAGATACCCTATTATTGATTCGATTTATTGTGCACTCTTCTGAGTCTTTCTTTAAATACTGATTGATGCATGAAATCAAGAATTGCATTTTAAAACATTTGAATAATTGCGGCTTAAAAATCGATAGTTATCGATTTAAGAAAAGTCGAAAAGTACATATAAAATAAATTTATATTGTTCCATAGCTTATGAAAGCTAAAATATTTGATTTGTTCCCCTTAAAGCGGAAAGAAACTTAACTATGGTAAGGTAAAGTGAGATATAGATATATATATATATATCTATTTTGGATCAATTGATGCCAAAATAAATCTAAATTAGATTTCAGCTGTCTATATTTAAGGACAATACTCGTAACAAGTCTCTGATATGGTTAATAAACATAATGCTCTGATATATGATATTTATCGATTCTACGAATGAACTACTACTGGATAAACATATGACCCCTTCTGGTGCCTTAAGTTCTTCAATTCTGACAGATTTACATAAATAAATTTGAATTCCATTTCGATATTTATCGATTTGTGTGAAATAGGGTTAGTTATCCATTGAAGCACAGTAGCAAGCTGTAAAATCGGCTAAAGTTTAATATCTTATGTATTGAAAATAGAGTCAAAGCTACACTCTGACGCTGTTCAAATTATCAACCCATTTCATACATTTCTTTTAATGGGTATACTAAATTGAGAATTCTACTGCGTGTCTCGGGACGTCATTGGGTCCCGTGGCACATTTTAGGCATTTGTGCGTTCGCTTTCTTAAGTGCCTCGCCTGAACTCATCCCATCAACCACCTCAATTCACCAGCAGACACCATACACATTCCACATCCGACAAACATCCTTTATTGTTCGTCCTTGTCTGCGTTCGCATTGCGACTAACAGCCTTGGCATGATTTCATTACATTACGCGCTTTCCTTCTCTTATCACTTTTGCTCTCTTTACCTTCCCCTTCCCCCACTCTCTCTCTCTGTCTTTCTCTCTGTCTCTGTCTGTGTGGTTGGCGTTTTATGGGTCGTTGCTTTTGGGGCGGGCTCCTCGCTGCCCCGTTTCGTTTGCCCCGCCGCGCACCGCCAGACACATCCCGCAACTGGGACTGTGACTCTGAAGTGAAAGCGCGTAGGAGACAAGGCTCAAAAAGGACACACGCACAATGCAATATGGCCACGATACGATGGAATCAACGCTATAGAATGTAGAATGTAGAAAAAAAAAAACTAAACTGAAAATAAAACCGAAAAACAATCGATATTTTTCGGGCCGACAAGCGACACGCGTTTTTGGCCATTTTATTTTAGTAGCTCACCGAGAAAAGCAGCAGTTTTCATGGCCAGGGCCAAGGCTGGAAATGGAAATAGGGCGGCACAGACTGGAACTGAGGCTGCGCAGGGCGTTGCCTTAAGGGCGAGAAGGGAACAGTGTGCGTCTGGCGTGGGCGTGGGTGTGGGTGTGGTAGGGTGGGTGGCGCTACCTAAAAGTTTATTGTCTGGGTTTAGCCTTCAACTTGGCTGGCGATGCGATGCCAAAAACCGACGTCTGCGGCGACGGCGACGTCGACTACGACGCTGTCTGGTGACCTTCAACTTTCAACTTTATTGGCATTGTCAGTCAGACCGAGAGCCACCCACTTAACTCCCATATCCTACCTCCTCCTACACCCACAACGCCTCAGTCCCCGTTTTATTGCTTTGTCTGTGCGCATTTTTGGTAATTTCAAGGCTTACTTTTCGCTCATCATTTCGGCCCAAAACCCAATTTTGGGTGTCTGCCATGCGCGACCTTGAAAATGGTCACGTTCTCACGTGAAAGGTGAAAGGCACGTACATAGCACATTTATATTTGCTTGTTTGCTTGCTTGTGTGTGCGTATTTCGCTTGAGCTCGCGTCTAATTCAGTTTGAGGTCTACAAATTTCGGTTTTCCTTTTAGTGATTTTAAGGCATATTTTAGAAATATTTATATATCTGCATAACTACCTTCTTCCCCATATATCCAGCCCTGCATATTCCCAGACACAGCAAACAGGTTAATAAACTGGCTCGGAACTGCAAAGACTGCCTAATCCCTATCCCTTTCATACTGTAAACAGAATATAACAAGTTGAAGGCAACATTTGGTTAAGACAAAAGGCAAACAGAGCAGACAATACTAGAAAATGTAAGAGAATTCTGGGAATTTACCATGCGAAGGTCCAGAATTTCAAATTATAGTAAAAAGTTAAGCTAAATTAAAAATTAATGGAGTAGCAAATTAGAAAAATCAGACGGAATACTTATTGAAGGACAATAGAAAGTAAATAACCAAAAAAAAATTAAATAAATAGAAAAAGAGTATTTTTTTAGAAAAAGATAAGCTCCGCCGAAAAAAAAAGTGTTTTTGGACTATGCCAACAACACGCGGTGTTCCCAAGCGGTCCCCCATCTAAGTACTAACCGCGCCCGACGCTGCTTAATTTCGGTGATCGGACGAGAACCGATGTATTCAGCGTAGTATGGTCGTTGGCGAATGTCAAATGCTTAACAAACTGTTTTATGCCACATATTGAAAATTTGGAGTTGGGAATTCCTAAGGCTTACAATGTTAATGGGTTGATTAACAGTTTAGAACATTACAAATTGACGTATAACCAAAGGGTCGTGATATTTTATGAGTATTTCCCAGAAAAGCAATTGCTTTTATATTTAGAGGACTCTGCTAAGCATATTATGTAATCATCTACTAAATAATTTAACCACAATATTTGCGTGTAAATAAATCAATTTAAATTTTTTTTTTAATTTTGTTACCCAAATAACTTAGCAGTAGTAAGTGCAAAGCTTTTAACTGTACTGCTAAGTAAAAAGCTTTTAATTCAAAGGCGCCATCTGTGTGTAATTATTGACAAACTTAGCCCGTGCTCACAAATGAACACCAGAGGGCGCTACTTCCACAGCGCACGCATGCTTTCGCACGCACTCACCTGTTTTGCCATTTGGACTATATGGATCGTAGCTGCCAGCTGACATTGGCGATGCATAACCGTTGGACATGTTATAACTGTGATTCTGCGAACCGGGCGACGGCGACAACGGCGGCGCTGAGCTGGGCACACTGCCCGGACTTGACGTTGACATCCAATCCTCGGGCCTGCAATGAAATGCAGCAAGTGTGAAAGAATGCAAAAGGGGCAGAGCTGAAAGCTCTTTTCTTTTTTTACTTACGCATCGAGACGCGCTCGTTTCGTGGGCACAAAAGCCAAATGCCCGTTGGAGTTGGAGGAAGAAGATGCAGCTGCAGCGGCAGCAGCAGCAGCGGCCGCTGCTGCCGACGTTGACGCTATGCCACTGCTGCTATTACTGTTGTTATTGATGGTCAAGGCGATGACGTCAGGCATGGGTTCGGTCTTAATTGTTGTTGTTGTTATTGCGGGCGTGGCAGTCGACGTCAACGTCGACGTCGTCGTTGTGGCAGTTGTCAATAGCTTTAATTTATCCTCAACACCATTTGCACGGGTCAAGGCGGCATTGCTGATGCTGCTGCCAGCGCCGGCAGCGGCGGCGGTGGCTGCAGCAGCGGCTGCGGCTAATTGTTGTTGCAGCAAAATGTGACTGGGTATTTGGGTTGTTTGTTTTGGTTTGCTTTGTTGCTGTTGTCCAGTTGTTGGCTGTTGTTGCTGCTGCTGTTGTTGTTGTTGTGTGGCATTCAAACGGTACATTTTGCCTGCTGCATGTATTTTTTACAAGCTGTAAATTTTTGTGGTTGTTCTTCTTGTGGTGGCGTTTGACAACATGGCCACGCCTTCATGTTGCTTATAAGCATTTTATTTTACATAGTTTGTCAGTTGCCGTATAGCTGCAATAAAAAACCAAAATTAGAAAATATTATTTCAAAAATATGTTAAATCGAATTTAATCAAAAAAGGTAATCTCGCCCCCGGGTGGACTCGAACCACCAACCTTTCGGTTAACAGCCGAACGCGCTAACCAATTGCGCCACGGAGGCTGCGTTTACAGCGCAAAATTTGTGCATACTTTAAGACAAAAGCATACACTCAAAGCTTTAGCTGGCAAAAGCATGGCATTTCTTCAATGAAAAAGTGCTTTAGCTAAAAAGAGCTTTCACTGTATGAAACACTGCTTTGATTGCGTTTCGGTTACACTGCGTACTACAAAAGCGACTTTAGACGCTCCTGTTCCAACTGCCTCCGTGGCGCAATTGGTTAGCGCGTTCGGCTGTTAACCGAAAGGTTGGTGGTTCGAGTCCACCCGGGGGCGACTTATATTTTTATTTTAATACTTTTTTTTATATAATTGTTAAAATAAATCAATATATGTTAATTATTTTATTGACAAGTATGAGTTGCTTTTAAAGCTCACAGGCTATTAATTTCAATCAAATATTTTTGCTTTATTTAATTATTTGCAATTTTTCTTCCCACAATTTTTTTTTTGAATGACTCGCATGACTAAATGTCAATTACCTGACGCTAAACGGGGTCAATGCAGCAGTTTAATGCACCTTAAGTACTCGTCGTAATAATTGCAAGTGGCATGCAACCACCCAATCCATCCCACTTCTCTTTCTCTCTCTTCTCCTTTCCCTCGCTTTGCCCTTTGTTGTTGTGCTTTATTATTTCTAGTTCTATTCTCAAATGAACGCATGGCCACGCCTCTTTTGACAACCCACACACACATACACACAATTATCAATAAGCACACACACGAACACAGTTGGAGATGTGTGTGTGCGTGGTTTAAGCATATTGACCCAGAATCCTTGATAAGGTCGTCGCTCAACACGCCGACGTTGACCCAATTTTGTTATAGCTTCACCACATTTATATAAGGACACATATCCCAAGGGAATCATAACAACGGGGAGGCCATGGGGTTTACTTGAGTGAGGGAATAGATTTGTTATAAATATGATTATCACACTTGTGGCTGCCACTGCGGAATTCAATTTAGTTGCAAAATTCTATTGACAAAGGAATTGTACGATTTTCTATGCTGGCTCTTTCCTCAAAAAAACATCTCATTGATATTGCTCGACTATAACTCTTAGTTTGAATATGTATATACTATATACAATAGATTGTCGTTGAGGTTTCTCAAATCAAAATCGAGTATCCAAGTTATGAAATAATTATATTTAAAAATCAATTTTAAAATTTTAACAGTTTATACCCGGCTTAGGCACTTATATATGTATAGAGCATATAGATAGAAATTGGCAAATTGAAATCTATTTATTCAACACACAGTTGATGAAAATAGAATTTATTTCATTTTCTGTTTGTTGTTGTTGTTGTAATTGGCAAAGTTTATTCGCCTTTTGTCGCTGACATGTTGCACTTGCACTCAATTCTAGTATTATCCCGACTGCAGTCTGTTTTGTTGTTTTTGCTATTGTTATTATTGTTGTCTGTATGTTTGTCTATTTATCGTATGACTAAACAAAACTGTCTGAAAACTGACTGCCACCCCTTCACTGCCCCCGCCCCGACACCTGCCCCCCGCCTGAATGACCGATGGACCGACGCTGTAAACGATGCATTTCCGTTGCAGTTTTATTTTTGAAAAGCGAGGAAGAAAAGTGCAAAAATAAAACAAAATAAAAAATAAAAAAAAGAGAGGGAATTTAAAAAAAAAAACTCATCTGCATTGCCAATTGGCGCGCCACACAAAACAGCTGCAATTTATGCACATTACAATTAGCAAAAAAAAGACTTTCAGTTCTTCTTACTCTGTCATAATCTTCTCTCTCTCCCCCCTTTATTTACTTTTTCCAGTGCAATGAATTGAATGAAGCTAGAAAAATGGGGTGGCGAAAAAATGCAAGGGAAAATAATTTTTGCATAGTTGTGAAAAGTGAATATCTAAATGAGTAATTATCATTAGCTGACTGCGCTTAAATTAATGTACATCTTTAAAATAAATTCTGCAGTTACGAAAAAAAAATATATTTATTTATTTCTAATTTATTACCTACTATGTTGACTCACCAGTTTTGCATGCCGTTTCGTTTGTCATCCAATCCAAATAATTATTATTTATTTATATATTTTTTCAGTTATATTAATTGTCCGTACATATGTTGTAATATTTCACCAAAATCTGTAAATAAAAGCAATAAGCAGTTGTTCAGTCGGCCATCAATCAATCAAATTATATTGCGACACTTTAAAATATAGATGTATTCAATTTCATTTCAATAATCATAATTCAAATGCCATTTAACACACTGTGCGCTATTGCACTGAGAGAGCGCCAAAGAGAGGAGCTCGGGAGAGCGTGCACAACTTCCAGTTGTCGAGAGAGATTGTTTGTCGAGAGAGTGAGAAAGAGAGCACGATATGCAATTGGGTCTCAGTCAAATGGCAACGCCGACAGCCACCTCCTCCTTCACTCCCCCCTCCCCCTCCTACAACAACACCCTATCAAGACACAGACACGTGCATTTCAGCAATTTTTATTGACAACAAAAAAAAAACAAAAGATACAACGCAGCAAAATTTTTGAATGAATTAATTTTTTCAATGTGCACATTAATTTTCGAATTTAAATGCTGTATGTGATTTGATAAACATTACACGCGCCACAACAACCTGAACAACAATGAAACGCACACACTGCCTCTTTCTCCTTCTATTTCTGTCTTTCTCTCTCTGACTGTCTTTTATTATTGCACTCCCAGTTTCAACTGTTTCTAGCGCTCTCTCTGAGAGAGCCAAACAACTGCATAGAAATGACGTGTGGGTGGGCAGAAGGGCGACAGGGAGGACGGTAAACGTTACTCGCTGACAGCATGGCATGGACTGCAGCAGCAGCAGTAAGAACAACAACAACAGACACACACACACATGCTGCTGCATTTTTGCTCTCTCAATTTCGATTCTGCGGCGCTCTCCCAGTAAACAATGCGACCCAACAAATGGAATGGAATTGTGTGTGAGAGAGGGAGAGGAAGAGGAAGAGCAACGTCACTCGCTGGCAGCAGCACCAACAACAACAACAGCGTTTGGCACGGCACAGTTTTTTTTAGTTGTTTAGAAGTTTGCATACATATTTTTAATTTAACACAACACATGCATGTTTATTTATGTACATTCCCTGCTAACTAATAATATTCTGTTAACTAACATTATTTGAAAATGATTTCGTTTGTTGTTCTGTTGCTGTTGTTCGCATAGAACTTTTTCTCAAGCAAATTGGAGACACTCACACACACGCGCACTCGCATAGATGACAAAAACAAATTCACACACACGCAGTTAAACAGGGCACAGGGGCGGGAGGCGTGGAGGAGCATGCGAGTTGTGTTAATTAAACTAAAATTTGTTTCACTTTACGTTTTGTTTTGTGCTATTATTTCTAGCACACAATTTGTTTCTTATATGTAAGTATATTTTTCTTTTTTATTTTCTGCACTTTTCAGCGACATAAGCGACGCGCAATGTAATTTTTATTACACGAGAGCCGCACATAAAAACTAAAACTAAAAGGCCGCCGTTGCCGTTAGCCCGTTGCTGCTGCTGCTGCTGCGGCTGCTGCTGCTTGTTACTCTCTCTCTCTCTCTCTTGGCGCTCTTTGGCGCGCCTCTCTATCTCTCTCTCTCCCATTCTCTCTCTGTTCTTGTGCGGGGGCGAGAGAGTGTGGAGAGCGGTGCTTGCAATTGTTATTGCTGTGTTGCTTTGCTTGCGACGCATGCGCTCTGCTCAATTTTTCTACTTGGCAATGCTTTGACTGCTAAGCTGCGCTCAACTTTCGCGCGAACAAACAGCAATAACAACAACAACTGAGACATGCAGTAGCCAAAGCGGCAGCAATCGGGCGCTGTCGATATGCTGCACCGTGGTGTGTGCGCAGTGCATTTTATATGGAAAATTATTCTGTTTGTGACCACAAAATATGAATAATTTTATATAATATTATTATTATGTTATTTATTTAAGAATATTAGCTATTTGATACCTCATTCGGTATCCGCGGCCCACTGTGCAGAACAACAACTTTGAGCTTAGTGTGCGAAGCTTTTGTTTTAAATTATAATATTGATGTTATCTAAGAATGTTAGTTTTTTTTTAAATGCTCTGATTTTTCGATGCACAGATTTGGCATTTGCTGCCCACTGTGCACTCATACACCATAACAACAACTTTGGGGCCAGCGTGCGGAACTTTTAAAAAAACTGGTTTTCGACTTGGGCTCATTGTGTGTGCTGTGCCTGCCTGACTGGCTGGTTATTGCTGCTGTTGCTGCCGCTTTAGGTTGTGTGTAGTTGTTGTTGCTGCTGCTGCTGCTGCTGTTGGTATTGTTGTTGGTATTCTTTGGTTTCTTTTTCGTTGTGGTATTTAAGCTCTACTTGTTGTTGCTGTGCTTTTGACTTTGTAACACACTTTTTGTGTTGATTTCGCTGCCAACATCGTCGCCGCCGCTGCTGCTGCTGCTGCTGGTGCTATGTGACTTTTGATTTTAATGTTTTTTTTTTGTTAATGGAATTTATGTTTATACGTATACATGAATGTATGTGTGTGTTTGTATGTATGTGTTTTTTTTTGCGCGTTTTGGTTTCTTTGTTGCGCTTAGTTGCTCTCTTCTATCTCTGTCCGTCTTGAGTGCATTAAGATTACGCTGACAATGAGACGCACACGTGTTGTTGTTGTTGCTGTTGTTTTTGTTGCTGCTGTTGCTGTTTTCTTCATTTCGTGGGAATTTGGCAAATTTTTAAGTTTATTTTCAACACTTTAGACAAGTGAAAAGGTCAGGTGTTTTTGTTTTTTGGTATGAGCTTCAGGTGTGTAGAAAGTTAAATCTTATAGTACATAATATGACTTAACTTATGTGTTGGCTCATTGTTTATTGTTTTGACGTGACTTTGCTTGGCCTGCATGCAATCCAAAGGGGCAGGCACTTAACCTCACTTTACCCACACACACACCACTAAACTAATTTGTAATAATCGTCTATTGAACTTATTAGCCAAGAGGAATCCAATAAAGTGACAGACCCTGTGCAGAGAAGCACAAATGCAAAGAGAATAAAAATATCTAACAAGCAGACTATTTTTATTTAAAGCTGATATTATTTTTCTTTTCCATGAATTGCGAATGTTAGTAGAAGTTGCAATATATGCAATTAAAAATCAAACTCCCTCCCTTTCTCAGCATATTTGCAATGAGTTAAGACTCTGTTGCCTGATTTAACATTTCCGAAAACTAAATACAAAAAATGCATTTGGCTGGGGTACTGAGAATGAGAGGGGAAAACAGAATGAGAATGGGAAGAGTGGATACGGGGGCCCCACGCCCCAGTTGAATTTCTTAACACGCAAGCGAATCGCGGCAAACATTTATAAACAGTAGCAACAACAGTACCAAAGCAATAAAAAAAAGCGCAAAGCGCAGCAATGACGAAAATATACAAGCAACAACAAAAACAACAAAAACGTCGACGACAACGACGGCAAGTTGAATGACATAAAACATCAACTGACCTTCAACTCTGCGACTGAACCTTAGAAAAAAATGAATAATTTTACACTCGAAACAAACACAAACACACAATACACACACATGCACATGTACTGCGCTATATGCAAATGTAAGCGGCAAGCGGCGCATGCAACTTACAGCAATTTACAATGGACACGCGGACACCGCCGAATAGTTGTGCAGAGAGCGAAAGACAGCCATAGAGAGAAAGAGAGAGATCGAGAGCACCCAAGCATGTCAAAAATATACACACATATATTCATAGGCATGTACATGTAATAGTGTTGCAAGCGCCAAGCAAAACGTCAGCTCTCTTTCCAATGTGCAATAATGCCCAAAAAGCAAATGAAGAGTGTGAGCGAGAGCGCGAGCAGGAGCGACAGAGACAGCGAACTAAAAGCTTGCCCATGCACACATGACGTAAATTACAGGCCTGCTCTTGCACTTGGAGAGAGCGTAAAGCAGAGCAGAGCAAAGAGAGCACCGAGAGAGCGCACTCAACTACAACTACAATTACAACTAGTACTTAGTCGAGTATAGTTGAGTGAGTAGTTTTGCTACGGCCTATTTAACGCTGCATGGTTATTTTTGGCGCTCGCGGCAGCGACGCAACAGCCGCAGTAACAGCGAGCAGCCGCTGCAGCAGCTGCGGCGGCAACAAAATTGCATTCACTCTCGTTTCAGTAGATTTTCTTTTTGTTTTAGGGCGTTGTTGTATACAAAAACGGAAGTGTGGGCGGCGGGAGCTGTTTTTTTTTTTTTTTTGTTTTTCACGTTTGTCATGCCAGCGGATGCATCATGTGACGACGACGACGAGTGGCAGTTGCATGAGAGCTGCTCTGTGAGAGAAGTAGATGGTGGTGTGCTTTAGGGTGGCGAGGGGAGGATATTAGCCTGGTATGTAGAATGTCGTGCATGCCATTAACACCTGTGTAAATGACACAGGTAGGTCAAATTGTATTATTTTTTTTTTGTTTTTGTTTGAGCAGGAGAGGGAGAGAAGAGTTAAACAGCTGTTGGTTGTGAGGGGGTGGCAAAATGGCTAAGCCCCAAAGCGCCAAGAAAAAATTTGGCAAATAAAACAAATTTAGATCGATAGAGTCACACGGTATTTGGGGCAACAATTAAAAATAACACGCAGAAGCCTTTGCAAGCTAAAATCTAAACAGGGCTCAATCATCTGGAATTTATGCCAAGAAAGAAAAAACAAAAATTTTTTATGAATTTCGAACAGTAATCGGATTTCCATATCTAAATGCAGTATAAATCTTGTGGTCAATGTTCAATCTATCTTCAAAATTAACAATAATAAAATAAATTTTTTGTAATATAGAAGACGATAAAAAAAAGTATAAGTAACAAGCTAGGTGTAAATAAAATAATCTACTTAAAACACAGAATATGTTACCTACAAAAAACAATGAAAGAAACAAGTCCCTTTTCTACTGTGCCCATAAAAAAAAAATGTTTTGGACAATGCCAACAACACGCGGTGTTCCCAAGCGGTCCCCCATCTAAGTACTAACCGCGCCCGACGCTGCTTAATTTCGGTGATCGGACGAGAACCGATGTATTCAGCGTAGTATGGTCGTTGGCGAGAGCCAAAAGTTTAGCGTAGAACAAAAGGGAAAAAATGTATATATGCAACTTGGGTGTAATATTAGCCAGTCCCTTTTGGCACCTGCACTCGTATCTCAGAATATTATTATGTCCCCCACCGGTTATTATTTATTGACAGCAATTTTTGGGCCAGACATTTCTTCATGTTTTATGCATGCTGCACATCCACGAAAATTTGCAAGGCAAACAACATTGAAATTTCTTGGCGCACATTTCTGAGGAGCTACCCTATCAAAGTGTGAACTCTCCATTGAGGAGGCACGGGGAAAGGCTAAGACCGCTACTACTTTTTGGCATTGAAATGTTAACACGACTGTTAAAAGTTCACAGCTTTAACAAGTCAAGTGCCGCCAAAAATGTGCAAGCCTGAAGTATTGCCACACCCCAGTAGCATGCCCCGCTTATGTATGCGGCAAGTAACACACAGCATGCCATTTCCACAACATCCTTGACCCAAACAATGCACCAAAAGCAGGCGCCAAAGAGCGACTGGGGCGAATCGACAGAAAACCTAACGACGCAAAAAAAGTTAAGTGCAAATGCAAGCAAAACGAATAGACGTGACGTAATCGAAAACGGCACGACACGCAGATACCCTAGACTATTAAATTCGATTTATTTAATTAAACGAAAAATGTAAATTTGATTAGTGTGAGCCGATAGCTATTTAAAAGACCAAATTACTGCTACTCTAGTTGAAAAGTTGTTTAAAGAATGTGGAAAAATTCACAATTAAAATAAAAGAAAATTAAAATAAATAATAAAACGAGATATGTTGACAAAAAAGTGTTTTGGACGATGCCAACAACACGCGGTGTTCCCAAGCGGTCCCCCATCTAAGTACTAACCGCGCCCGACGCTGCTTAATTTCGGTGATCGGACGAGAACCGATGTATTCAGCGTAGTATGGTCGTTGGCGAATGTCGAAAGCTTAACATGGGATTTTGTGCAGGGAATTTCTTCGTACACAAGTTGATAAGACTCTATTAACTGCATTTTATAGGAGACATAAATAGCACTCAGTCAGTGCCGGCTGGTTGGGCGTTGACAATGACCAACGCCGAGCCCCCCACAAACCGAATGAGAGATAGAGACTGAGACTGCTAATGTTACTGCGACTGAGACTGAGACAGAGGCACAACCAGAAGCAGAGACACAGAGAGAAATGGAAAGGTCTTCCACCTGGCCTCTGCCGTCATGGCGACGACGACGATGTTTTGGGTGGTTTTTGGGTGGCAAGGACGCGTGTCTCGTCGCGCCGTTTAATGGAATTGAAAATGCTGCTGCACAAGTGGGGGCAACAAAAAAAAAGGAATATAAAAATCGATAAATTTCACTTGTGCATTATGAAAAGGTTTTATGTGTGCAAATTGATGTGGGTGGGACTGCGATTTTCGGTTTTAACTCTCTTTTCCTCTCCCTTTTTCTCTTTATATGTCTCTCTTTCTCTCTCTGTCTATTTGGGGGTACGGTCAGTTAGCATGTTATCAAATGACTTGCTAAAAAGTTTTTTTTGTGCATATTTTATGGCCAAGTCAAGGCTCGCAACTTGAAATGATATGAAGTTGTTGAAAGGCGAACAGGTTTTTGCCGATGGAGCAGGGCGGTAAATAGGGAATTATGTGAATAAACAGCTGCAGCACGCAATATATAAAAGGACGCTTATCATTTATGCTTATAGTTACATGTTTCCTAAATTAACAACATTATTTTATAATTTAAAAAACTTTAGAAATATAAGTGTTGGCAAATAATTACAATAATAAAATATTATATTTTATGCGACTGATTTTTGAAGTTAAATTCGTTAACTCACCTCAAAATCCAACTTTAAAGCTATTCACCCTTTTTTATCTGCAAAAAGAAAAGGAAAAGATGTTAGTATTATGCTTATTTACATTAACTATTGAAACTGTTTGTTTTTTTTTTTATAAAATTTGTTATGAAAGTAAGAAGGCAGCAAAAGCAAAAGAAGCAAAGCGCAAGTAAAAAACGACATTTAGAACATTTAGTAGCTCATTAGTTTCGCTGCTGATCAATCGGTCCTGTGGCGCAATGGATAACGCGTCTGACTACGGATCAGAAGATTCCAGGTTCGACTCCTGGCAGGATCGCAGATATTTGTTTTTTTTTTTACTCAACCTAATTGTGTGTTCGGTTCTCAATTGCCTTAACCTAGTTTTTACTTTGAGTAACTTAGTTAACTGATATATTCTTTATTTCCTAATATTTTCAGCTTTCTGCAAACGAACTATTTTATAACTATGATTATCGGCTTTACATATCTTATAATAGAACCCCGCCTATGTTTAGTATCTCTTCTCGGAACTAACAGCAGCCTCCGTGGCGCAATTGGTTAGCGCGTTCGGCTGTTAACCGAAAGGTTGGTGGTTCGAGTCCACCCGGGGGCGATTTATACTTTTTTGCCTGCATATGCTTATTTACGTTTTTACAAATTTTGTCCGATCACATCTCGCCACAGACAGTAATAAACTCACGCCAAGGTCATTTATATTATATAAAACTAGTTGGGCGGCAACCCTTTAGCTCAGTTCGCTCGTTAAGTTGTAGAGTGAGTTTTATTTTTTGCCTCTTACACATAAAACTGGCTACTGACATAAGTTATCGCTCTCGATCGTATTTGTTGCTATTGCTATTAAGCATTTCGTCATGCGCAAAAAATGACTTGGGAAATGGGGGCGTTAATAGCTTAACTGTGGAAAATCAAAGAGTTACACTTAAACAATATTTAAATTTAAAAAAAAAAATTTAGAACTTTTCAGTACCATATTTCCCATACCGGGAATTGAACCCGGGCCTTCCGGGTGAGAGCCGGATATCCTAACCACTAGACAATATGGGAGATGTTTAGATCTAATTCAAAGGCGCATTTGTGCGCCAGTGTTGATAAATATACTAGCAGAACTAAATATATAATTTAAAATATGTACAAACATTCCCCATTAAGTTCTGGACACAACTCAAACTAATGAGATCATAGATAAGAAATGATCTCAGAGTTTACCAACTGCAGTTGCAATTTTTATGAGCTATCCACATACTGCTTATTTTACACCCTTTAAACTATTTCATTTGCATTCATACAAAAAAAAATTGTGCAATCTTTGCGAATTTGCATGTTAATTATAGTGTTGCTTTGATTGTAAGTCAGTGCATTAACCGCAATTTGCATCGTCTAAATAAAATAGTCAATCTCCAAATAGGAAATATAAACAGATACCTAGTAAATGTGACACATACATATTTGCAAATTACGAATGCACAGTTTTAATTGACGTACTTTTATGGCTGTGGTGATGTGTGTGTGTTGTTTGTTGTCTGTTGTGTGTTTTAAGGTTAAGTTCAGTCATTCGCCTCGTTTCATTTGATTTGCATGGCAAATTAAAACGTTTTTAATATTTTTACTATGCACACTAGTATTGTACGCGTAGTTTTGTAATGCATTCAAATTAATGCATTTTCTAAACGTGCTGTTATTCACAGTTGCATTCGATGCTGTTTTATTATCGTTGTTGTTTTCGCTCTTTGTCTCTCCCCTTCTCTCTTTATATCTATCCATCAATCGCTTGCCATTGATTCTCGCATTTCATTTCAATATTCAGATCACATTTCTAGTTTTCCCCCCACAGACATCAGTTTTGTTTTACTCTCTAACAATGGAGTGCCGTTGTAAGTGCACTGGCTGCATGAAATACGGCTGTCAAGGTTCAATAAAGAATAAAAATCATTATACAAGAGGTGGTAAAATCATTATTAAAATAAAAAATATAAAAAAGTTAACACTCGCCCAACGTGGGGCTCGAACCCACGACCCTGAGATTAAGAGTCTCATGCTCTACCGACTGAGCTAGCCGGGCTTGGTGACGATCGTTGGCGACTTTCTATAGCTAAATTTAATTCCCAGGATATATCGCTAAAGATCGTTCATTAAATTATTTTTAGAAATTTTAGATAGTTTTCAGCGAAAGTTTTAATAAAATTCATGCAGCTGGGATATCTGGCTAAATATTCACTTTTGTCTTATTTACTTTTTGTATTGGGTAGACAACCGTTCCTCAGCTTTTTTAAGGTCCCATTAGCACGGGTGAGTACAGGTGTTATTCACATTTGTTGCTTTGTATTATGATTTTTATCAATAATTAGTTTGTATACCCTTTTTTGAAGATATTATGTTATTGTTGAAATACGCAGGGTACGGTTTATATTTCTATATTTATAAGGTTGTAAATGCCACTATATCTGATACAAATATTGAATATTCTAAAGTTGCCAATCGTTAGAAAACACCTGTGTTCTCTTTTGCCAATTGTATTTGATTTTATTTAATCCAGAAGTTTCTACTCTATAGACCAACATCGATTGTATAGAACTATTCTATTTTAGATAAGATTTCCAATGCGATTCCATGTGCCAAAAATTTCAGCGCCTTGACAACTGCCCGGCTAGCTCAGTCGGTAGAGCATGAGACTCTTAATCTCAGGGTCGTGGGTTCGAGCCCCACGTTGGGCGAAATTCACTTTTTTTTTTGTATTATATATTTATTTAAAAGTACACATTTATAAAAATATATATATCTATATATTCTACAGATTTATTGCTTGTCTTATATGAATTTCAAAATGCACATGAGGAAAAAAAGCACGGATCTCCAAAATATAAAAAGAATACTGGCCCATGGGGGGATCGAACCCGCGGCCTTCGCGTTATTAGCACGACGCTCTAACCAGCTGAGCTAATGGGCCATGTTGACGCCATTTTGTTAACAGAACTTTCATAAAATAAAGATTTTCTATTACCAGAAAATAAACTAAGAAAAAAATTAAATCATGGCCCATGGGGGGATCGAACCCGCGGCCTTCGCGTTATTAGCACGACGCTCTAACCAGCTGAGCTAATGGGCCCTTCGAACCACTCTTGAATACTAGCCAAACTGAACTTCTGGAAACAATGAATCAAAATTGAAATACACAAGAAACTCACCGTAGCTTTTAGAAGAATACTTAACGGACAGACAGTCCGAGGGTATTATTTGTAATTATTGCACATTTGCATGAAAGCATGTGTCATAAAGAATTTATTAATCGTATAATTATTTGAACGCATCGTTTGATTATAATTCTGCAATGACAGAGAGAGACACAAAATAAGAAGGCCTAATATAACCTACCCCAACTAATTTGTCCTTGTGTCTGCTGCAGACACTGTTGCCACCGGCTGTGGTATAGCATATGCGAAACATAAAGATAACAAGCGGGTGGACAGAGTGAGTGAATGAGTGAGTATTTATGTAAGCATGTCCGTATATTTGACAGACATTATGCGTGGTAGGTCTAGACTTGAGGCGGAGGTCACAGAGTCGCCAACAACGACAATAAACACAAACAATTTGTCCGCACAAATAAGCTTTTGCCTTTCATTTGCCTTACGTTAGGCTCCCTATTATTATTTCTTTCGTTCACAATAGAATATGGAAGACTATGCACATCACCCTGGCCACTAATATGATATCCTATACTGTTTATAAATTCACTTACAAAAGTACTATTTTTAGACATAGCTTTAAGGTAATTCATTGAATTAAATACTTTAATTTTTGGCAATTGATAAATTAACCTAGTTATGATAGATATTTCCTTGTTTTATAAATGTATTAAGCTTTCATTTCATTAAAAATATCTTGTATAATATTCGTTATCATTCATCGATTCACATCGTGTTTTCTTGCATGCTTTCATCCCTCATACATAACATATTCATTCCGGAATGCCCGACTCTTTTGCACGTAGTGCAACCAAGAAGAAGCCGTCTGCCAGGCTGATTATCTTCTGCCTGCCTACTCTCTCTCTTACTCCGTCTGTCTGTCTGTATGCACGTTGTCTCTTTTGTCTGTCCTGTCTCCCCACTACTCTCTCTTTCTATCTATCTCTCTCTCTGGTTCCATTGTGGCTCCCTCATCGCTTCAATGTCTGAGTTTCTGTTTCTATATGCATGCCGCCGCCGCCGCCGCTTATGTATTTTGTTTTGTTTCCTTTCGCACATTGTTTCGTTTTAATAATTTATAGCAAAATTACTTAGGGCAGCCGCGGGGGCGACTGTCGGACTTTGTGATGGCTGCTCAGGCAAACGACTCCACCCCTCAGAAAACCCCCTGCTCAAGCGATAAACCCCTTTCTCATTGTAGATGATACATCATTGAGGTAGGCGCGTAATTTTATACACCATTTCCATTAGGAAGCAGTAAAATACACCGCACAAGAAAACAATTACAGAAAATTCGAAGGAGCGAGAAAGAGAAAGACAGAGAGGGAGTGAGCAAAGCTAATCAAGACTACAATATGTAAACACAGGCGTGTGCCTATAAATAAAGTCTAAAAAAAGAAAGAAAAAAAAATGGTATCGCTGCCACGTACACAAAACCCATACTTTATAGCCACATTCTGTGTTCGCCAGATTCCATCACCAAGCCCGGCTAGCTCAGTCGGTAGAGCATGAGACTCTTAATCTCAGGGTCGTGGGTTCGAGCCCCACGTTGGGCGAAATGTAATCTTTTTGTCCTCTTAAATTTTTTTATTAAAAAATACACATTTGCAAACAAAAGATGAATAGAGGCTCTTTATTATAGCATCAGTCGGTTACACTGTCAACTCGACCGTAAGCTCAGCTGGAATAGAGCACCAGAATAATAACGTTAAGGTCGAGAATATATGATTTTTTTTTTGCTCTATCAATCCTTTACACTACATCAAAGGATTAAACAAATTTGTATTTGTGTATTTTGGATTTTAAGCGCGTTATTTATATAAGCAAATTAGAAGGTGGCTTAAAATAAATCGCATACAAATTATTTGGTTGTTGAAGACTTTCAACAATCTTAACGGAAAAAAATTAAATTGGCCCATGGGGGGATCGAACCCGCGGCCTTCGCGTTATTAGCACGACGCTCTAACCAGCTGAGCTAATGGGCCATGTTAAAAACAAACTGCTCAAAAGCTCCTTTCAGAATATATAGCAACAAATTCTTTGAGGATCTTTTACACGGTATTAAAAAATACATGTGGTAAGACTTACAAGAAAATATTAATTTAGTAAGCAATTCATAGCTCATTCTGGTTGCTTGCTTCAATATTAAATAACTTCTAACTAGCTAGTCCCATGCCATTATACAGATTTATTGCTTATCTTATATGAATTTTAAAGTGCACATGAGGAAAACTAACGGATGTGAAAAATAAAAAAAAACAGAATCCTGGCCCATGGGGGGATCGAACCCGCGGCCTTCGCGTTATTAGCACGACGCTCTAACCAGCTGAGCTAATGGGCCATGTTGACGCCATTTTGATTGAGGGTTTTATTGACAAATCATCAGAAATACTTATTTATAAAAAATTACGAATTCTCTATAAATACTTAACAGAATCAATTAGAACACTTTTAAAGTCATAATTATTAATAATATTAAAATAGTATTTAATATGTTTCGACTGCAAATACACTTAAATAGTCGAAGGATCTATGAAAAAAAAATCTATACTGGCCCATGAGGGGATCGAACCCGCGACCTTCGCGTTATTAGCACGACGCTCTAACCAGCTGAGCTAATGGGCCAAGTTGACGCCATTTTATTAACAGGACTTTCATAAAATAATAATTTTCTATTATCAGAAATAAACTGAAAAAAAAATTAAATCATGGCCCATGGGGGGATCGAACCCGCGGCCTTCGCGTTATTAGCACGACGCTCTAACCAGCTGAGCTAATGGGCCTTGTGATCCAATACTAAATACTAGTCAAACTGAACTTCTAAATACAATGAATGAAAATTGATATACGAAAGATAATAAAACTTACCTTAGCTATAAGAATACTTAACGGCCAGCTAATCGAAGGGTATTATTTTTTAATTATTGCACGCTTGCCCGAAATCATGTGTTAAAAAGAATCTATGAATCGTATAATTATCGCATCGATTGATTATAATTCTGCAATGACAGAGAGAGAGAGACACAAAATTAGAATTCCAAAAAAAAAAAAACATATATTGCATCAATGAAACCATAACGAAAACTAATGAAGAAATAAAAATAAAGCAATAACAACAACAAGCTGACTGAAAAATGTATGCCTCGTAGATACGAGGGCGAGCAGCATATGAAATCAAGTGAACAGTGTGAGTGTGTCTGCGTGTGAGTGGAAGTGGAGCCGACGCAATAAATTTTCTGTGGTGTAGGTTAGGGCAAGCAGAGCGCTCGCTCGCTTACACACTTGCAGCAGAGATAGCGAGAGAAAGAGAGAGGGAGATGCCTGCAGACAACGAGGCAGCTCAGCTGCATGGCCGACTGCACTAACAGCGACGCAGGCAGCGACGACGGCAGCGAGCTTCAATAGGCCGTCGGGCAGAAACTTGCAATTTTACAAGAATGAGCGTAGAAACGAGCAGACAGTGAAACAAGCAAAAAAAAAAAAACCAAGTCAAGCAATGTAAAGCAGTACGTGTGTGTGTTTATGCAAGGGTCGTTGAAGGAGGAAGAGCAGGAAAAGGAGGAGGGGGAGGCGGCTGCTGTTACTGTTGCTGGCATGGGCCGATGTCAGGGGCATGAAGTTGCAATGAAAATGAAATTGCAAGCGGGAACCTAGAGACAGACGCGCATACATTAGTAAGTGTGTATCTGTGCGTGTGTGTGTGTGTGTGTTTGTGTTATATTTAGTTACTTGTGTCTGGTTCTTACTGCATGCAATGTGGCAATTTTAGATATGTATCTGCAAGATACATTCGCAAGACTTCTCTCAGGTCCAAGCTGGCAGGCAAGCACCTAGCACCATGTTTTTTTTTTTGTACTCTTTTTCTTCAGATTTTCTTTTGGTCTCTGTTCTGCTGCGCTATTTTCGCTTTCAACGAAGTTGCAACCCAAAATGGTTGACGCGTCTATTTAATGCTACAGACAAGTTTCGCAATTGAGCAGGTTAATGGGACTATTGGTATATGCGGGCTTATAACGAATAGAGCATAGAGAATTGAGAATAAGGCAATAAATAAGGCCTGGAATGGAGCACTGATTAATGTCGCCTATACGCATGTGTAACCACAGACCAGAAAGCCAACATCGAATTCATTTTAGCAAACTCTTAGAACATTTTTCAATTGGAATTTATTAGTGACAAGACTCGAACGTATGAAAAGTTTATTTTTTCAAACCTTTTACACAATTTTTATTAATTTAAGGCATATTTATATAATTTGTATTCGATTTTTTTTTATAAGCTTAATTACTATTAATGTATTCTTAAAGAATACATTTGAATATTTCTGAATCAGGGTTAATATCTTTACAATTTCCAATATTATATCATTAAGCTTCTTTTAAGATATTTAATTTGTATATATTTATTTATCTAAATTTTAATTTTTCGATCTATGTCAATAATAAAAAAACACTTTTAAGGAAAATAATATAACAAAATCTTCAGTTAATTTTATAAGAATTATGTTTTGATTCCACTTTACAATAGTCTGATAGGATTGATTGTTAAGAAAAACTCTTTCTCTTTGTTTCTCTCTCATTCGAAAAATCTAAAAAGCACGGGAGTCCCCAAAATGACTCTATTAAATCACAGAAGCCAAAGACACCGCTCATTTAGGTTTATTAAGACGATATTCCGCACCCGTTTGAAAACTGAATACAGAGTATAAAAAATTCGATAGAATCCGACTCCATTCTGACTGCTTTTAGACGATTTTCAAAGCTTTCACTTGTGATTTTAGTGGCTTTTTAGAGTTAAGATATGTTTGAAGAATTGATTTTAAATATATGTTTGTTATCTACATTTATTAATTTATTTTTTGAATTATCTTATTGAATACTTCAGTCTTAAGTTAAATGTAAGCTGAGCACAAAAACTGTTAATATGTTAATACATAAAATTGGACTGCTGTATTGTCTTTAGATACGTATCTGACTGTATATATTGCCTTAATGGCCTATTCATTCACAGACAATGGACTTCCTTTTATTACCGGGAAAGTTCCATATGTAAATTTTGGAGGAAGTTCTTTTTGCAAAGTCGAGAAAACCGCAAATGTAACCAGTGCATAGATGTGTATGTTTGTGTGTAATTTAAACTATAGTTTGGTGTGCAGGGAGAATGTATTCATGTACAAAACTAGACATATTTAGATATGTACACAATGACGCCGCCGCCGCCGATTTGTTGGCCGGCGTACGTTTGTCAAAAAGGAAGTCAACAATTCTTCTGGCAGACTATTTTAATGTGCTACAACGTTTTTATTTATTTTTATTTTATTTTGTACTTTTTTATTTTTTTGTATAACTGGCAGCACAAACAAAACAAGTCGCCAAACGAGTTAACGGAGAAGCACAAGATGGAGATGCCGACTAAAAGACAGCAACAAAGAGCGGGAGAGAGAAAGAGATCGAGTGAGCAAAAGGGAAGATGGGGCGAGAAGAGAGGGTGAAGGCAGTGGCAGCAGGTCGCTTCGCGCTTTTCTGCTGCTGACAGTGTGTGGAGGCCTACAGACACACATACACACACACACACTCACTCACAGTTAGCGCCAAAGCAATAACAGCGTGACCGTCGCATAGCCGTAGACAGCAAACAGTGTTGCCGCCATTCAGATTTTTGGCTGTAAGAAATTTCAATAATTCGAAAAGCGTGATTTTTTTTTATTAAAAAGCAATAAGGACAAAAAATTGAAGTCAAATTATGAAATTTTAAAATATTACAGGGCTTTTCTAACTAATTGATATGAATAAGCAGTTTGCGTAGTTAAAAAAAATTATTTGAAAATAATGAGTAAATAAAAATGTATCTATTTTAACTTTAAATCGCATATCTTAGCCTCTAAAAAGTTGGCAACACTGATAGGCAGCGCAAGAGCGCAAGAGAAATAAATATATCATATCTTACACGTACACACACAGAGACGCATACGCACACGTAGATGTTTACATACATATGTAAATGGAGAAACGACAGCTAAACAAACAGCAACAACAACAACAGAAACGGCGTCTGCTTAGCCCTAGCCCCAATCTTTGTGCTTTTCGCTTTTTTGCTTCTATGCCTCTTTGCCATCTCATTCTCCTTGTTCTCGTTCAATTTTCGTTTCAATTTCGTTTCGTTTCGTTTGGTTTGGTTTTGGGCTTTGGCGCTGCTTGCTTATGCCGAGCAGAAGCAGACGATGAAAACAAAAAAGTATGTGAAAAAACAGAATAGGCAACTCGCAGAACAAAACGCAAAGAAATGCACGAAGACCAAAAAGAGGAAGCAGCGGCAGCAGCAAATCGTATACATCTACGCAATGGAGAGCGGAAAGGGGGGGTTGGATGTTGTCGGCATTTTTAGCTGCACTTACCTTTAAAAACATTTATAGCCATTTATATTAAATATTTATTTATTATTGCACACGCACTTGCACAACACACACGCACAAAACACGAATACACGGCCAACACACACTCTTTTATATATATATATAGATATATATATATGTAAATATTTTGTTATACGCAATTTATTGTATGTGGGTACGTATTTTATATTATTATTTTTTTTTTGTTGGGAGGTTCCTCTTTTTGTTTTCGTATTTCTTTTTATGTTTTGCTTTTGCTTACGTCGCGCGCACGTTCAACTGTTTAGCGTCCAGTTCAAATACGTCGTTGATTTTGCGCCGCCACTGAACTGCACACATTGAGTGCCAAAGAGAGACTGAAACGAACTTTTTTTGTTGACACCAAGAAGCAGTTGTTGCTGGTTGCTGAGACGACTTCGCTCTGTGTGGTTTCAGCGGGAGAGCCAAAAGCGTATCATGTTAAGTGTGCAAATTAATATGCACTTGGATATATTTATATATAGATTTATGGACTTATACATGGAAACTCAAAACAAAAACAAATCTACTAATAAAATAATTGTGTGTTAACATTAGATACATTATTATTTTAAATGTTAGAAGTAATGTAACGTGCTGTAGGTAAAAGCACTGCTTGGTCATACTGCTTGAGCATTTGAGAACACAATTGACACTGCTTTGGCTCTTAAATGGTATTGTGTTTGCTCAATTCTATCGGGTCCTGTGGCGCAATGGATAACGCGTCTGACTACGGATCAGAAGATTCCAGGTTCGACTCCTGGCAGGATCGAGTTTTTTACTGTCCAAATTATTTTTTCTATTCGTTTGCTTGTTGGACTTGTTCTCATATAAATTAAAATATTTTACAAACAACTTTTATTGTTCTATGAATGAGCCCTTAATTGAACTGCTTGGAATAGAGCGTTTTTGCCGAATTATAATCAACTGGTCCTGTGGCGCAATGGATAACGCGTCTGACTACGGATCAGAAGATTCCAGGTTCGACTCCTGGCAGGATCGCATTGACTTTTTTTTAAACAAAATACGGACTTCTACATATATTTTTCGTAGAAGCAGAATAATCAGTTTATTAATTAATTATAAATGTTTTTTATTATTAATATATTAATTGTTACAGTTCCAAGTTGAAGTAACAACATATGATGTTGTTTGGAGCAGTGATAACTACCTCCCATATGGTCTAGTGGCTAGGATATCTGGCTTTCACCCAGAAGGCCCGGGTTCGATTCCCGGTATGGGAAGTTTTTTTTTGCATTTTACAACAAATTTAATCGGATTATTTTGAAATGGTGGAAAATTTTAATTTTTTATTGGAGTAACACTTGGAAATTAAAGATATTACGCTACAGCTTACGTCCCTACCGATTCGGTGTAAATGGAACAAATGCACAATTGCATATTCTCCGTTTGCAACTTTCTGCTATTATGCAAATCAAAGTGGATAAGAAGCCGTTTCCCACACACTCCCATATAAGCACATTTCTTAAACAAAAATCATTTGAAGCTGTCACCTTAAATGTCCTTGGTTTGTGTGATTTGCAAACGCAGCTGCCACTTTACCCATTTGTAACTCGCCCTCAGCCAACGTTTCCTCTGTTTAACATAAGGCGACACATAATCCACACACTCCACACGATGCCACTTGATTTGCTTTTAGCAACCGCAGCTCAACTTTGCCATTGGGTACAGAGGGAACTCCCTCTTCTCTTCCACCTACTCAATCTGCTGCTGCCCATGCCTTTGTCAAGTGCATCGTACAACAAAATAACACAGCACTTGCTGCACGTATTCAAAACGTATATAAGTTCTCTGGCACGTTCTGTGTGTGAATTTAAAGAACGAGTAGATTAAATAAAAAACTATAAGAAAATAAAAAATATTCGATCCTGCCAGGAGTCGAACCTGGAATCTTCTGATCCGTAGTCAGACGCGTTATCCATTGCGCCACAGGACCGATGACAGTTCAGAGTCAAAAGCTTAATAAGTTGCGCAAGCTTTTTTTATAGTGAGTTTTTCTTATGAAAAATGTGTTTACCAAATAAAGGTTTGTAATTGATTAATTTGTATTTACAAGTTATTTATATTTATATTTTATATTTATTTATTCAGCCTATACAAATAATTGGTTATTAATTGAATAAAAAAAAGTTTCGATCCTGCCAGGAGTCGAACCTGGAATCTTCTGATCCGTAGTCAGACGCGTTATCCATTGCGCCACAGGACCGCATGGCAACCATTTGCCATAATCGTATTAATTACGGCTAGCATTGTCGTGACAATTTCGTGAACTGCCTTATCGATGTCATGCAAGCAGTTGATTTGATGAAGAAATAATTGATGCATAAGAATACCTTCTTATCATTATTTTTCTGTAGTGCAGTTTGTATACTTATAGTATATGTCTATAAAGAAAAATATGCATATTAACTCATTGTAGCTTATTACCGCAATTGTGCTTCGGAAATTTGTCTCCCATATTGTCTAGTGGTTAGGATATCCGGCTCTCACCCGGAAGGCCCGGGTTCAATTCCCGGTATGGGAATCGGAAACGTATTATTTTTTCATTAAAAGCGATGTATGTTTTGCATTTTGAGACATGTTTTTTTTCTTTTGCATTTTAAGTGTGACCAGCTCTTTATTTTGCAAAGTCACCGCACATAAGCAATTTTTTGATATCAACGAAGCAAAATACCGAGTGATAATGACTTGACGATTCGCTATTCGGCTATAAGTTGTCGGCACAACCGGTAAACATACACAGTCACCGCAAGCTTACGGAGCTGAAAACATGTCTACTGAAATACTTTTATTGATCGCCTCGCTGGCGATCGTATATTATATTTGGCAGCGCCATGCCTTCAATTTTTGGCAGAGACTGGGCGTTAAATACATTCCGGCATTTTCGATATTTGGAAATGTGCGCAGTTTGTTAACCGGTCGAGTTACGTTCTTCGATCAGCTTCGTATTCTACACAACACAAAAGGCTTTGAGAATGAACCTGTTATTGGCATTTATCTGCTACATCGTCCAGCTCTAATCATCAGGGATCTCGAGCTGATCAAAACTGTGATGATCAAGAAATTTAACTTTTTCACAAATCGGGCACTGAAAACCGATCCGCATCATGATGGCCTGGGCAATAACAATATCTTCTTTGTGCGCGGCAAGACATGGAAGGATTTGAGGAATAAGATGTCACCATTCTTTAGCAGTGGAAAAATGAAGCAGATGTATCCATTGATGGTAGAGGTGAGTTTAACAGACATCAACTGCTAAAGAATTTAATTGCATTTAATTAATTTACTGCGCAGATTGGCAAAGATTTGGAAAGTTATTTGGATAAATTGCCTAAGGGCTCGATGTTGAGCATCAAGGATATTTGCGGTCGTTTCACAACCGATCTTATTGCGACTACAGCTTTCGGTTTGAAGGCCAATGCGTTGACCACTGCGAAAAATGATTTTTACGAAAACAACAAAGCGATTTTCAAAGTGAACCTGCAACGGGGTATCGACTTTACCATCATCTTCATGCTGCCGATGTTGGTATCCTTGGCACGTGTCAAACTCTTTCCCAAAAAAACCGCCGATTTCTTGCGTAGCATTGTGCAATATGCGCTGGATGAGCGCGAGAAGTCAGGAGTACGTCGCAATGATCTAATTGACATATTGCTGGCGATGAAAAATGAGACAAAGGCGGATAATAAACCATTTGATTTGGATTATCTTGTGGCACAGGCAGCCCTCTTCCAGACGGCTGGCTATGAGACGAGTGCATCGACCATGACAATGGCACTCTTTGAATTAGTCCATCATACGGAAATTCAGGAACGTTTGCGCACAGAGATTTCCGAATATTTTGGCGATAAGGAATCCATTGGTTATGATGACATTCAGCAGATGCCCTATCTCAATCAAGTGGTGAACGAGACGTTGCGAAAATATCCGATTGTTGGGTATGCGGAGCGTGAATGCTCCCAGCCAGCGAGCGGAGAGAAATTCACTCTGGCTCCATACTACGATTTCGAGTTGCCCCATGGTATGCCCGTCTATATCTCCTCCATGGCCATACACCGTGATCCCCAGGTTAGCTTATAGTATTTAATATGTGTACTCAACTCATATTTCTTTATTTATCTACAGTACTGGCCGGAGCCGGAAAAATTTGATCCCGAACGTTTTGCGGCCGAGAACCGGGATAACCTCAATATGGATGCTTATATGCCGTTTGGCGTTGGACCACGAAACTGTGTTGGGATGCGTTTGGGCCTAATGCAGGCCAAATTGGGTCTGGTTCATCTACTCAGGCATCATCAGGTGGTCAAGGGCGATAAGACCATCAGCAAAATCGAGTTTAGCAATTTTAGTGCTGTGATAACGCCCAAGGATGAAGTCCTTTTGCAACTGCAACGGGCTTAGATTGTCAAAAGAGAAAGACTTCTAAGATTTGTAATAACCACTGAAAGAGTGAGAGATTGACTAGGTAGCATGACCACAAATTTGGATTCATGAGTGTTATCTAATGATTTAATTTTACATTAGAATGTTTTGCTGATAATAAAGATACTTAATGCTAGTATATAATGCGCAGTAAAACATGATTAAGTACTTATAGTCTAAATACGCAAATGATACGCAAATTTATAAATAGAGTAATGAAATACAGATTGTTAATCTGTCTATCAGCCTGACACGTTCCCAATGCATACAGTGTGCAAGCTGCAAGTTTAAGCTACAGATTACTTAATCAATCAAACGAGTTCAGTGCGAAAGGCTACGCAATGGATTTAGTTGGTAGTTGCAACAATTGTGCGATTTAACCTTGTCCTTCCCGAAGGTGCAGAGTTGGTAAGGAAAAGAGAGGGAAATGGAAACTCGTGCGTGACATGGCAAGGATGCCCCGTGGACAATTATCCTTCAGACAAGCTGTTTGCAACCTCGAAGCAAATGTGTCATAAATGTGGTTAGCTGAAAAACACTTGCAGCAATTGTTGTTGTTTCTCTGCTGCAGCAAGAAAGTTTTTGACGCATAAAAAGCATTCCCGGCTAACAGCTGTGAGTCCTTGTAATATCCCTGTACCAGCTTTGTAGTTGTTGTTCTCATTGTTATTACACATATACACACACAGACTAAAAGCCAGAGCACTTAACACACTTAACACAATTGTCAATTTACTCTAAAAGCAGAGTGGAGAGCCAGGAAGTTACTTAGTTGTTAGTATGCCAGCTACATAATGCGCTTATAACTTGGCTAATTTAAATTGAGTCGCAATTCTCTAGTATCATTAATATTTGTTTGCTTATGAGAACCGATTGTAAATACAATTTAACATGCAAATAGGTGTTCTCTAGAGTAAACACATAGTACATATCTATGCAATTCATCAGACTCAGTACTTGTTAGGCATTCGTGACTCTTACTTTGTAGAGCAAAACTGCCAATTTATATTTAATGATGCCAAGTTTATTATAGTTTCGCCAACGACCATAGCATAATTAATCGTAATGAATGTTATTATTTTCAATTATTCCATTTAGTTTCTCATCACTTTGATTTTGTATATAAATATAAATAGATTTATTTTTATTTCTTTGTCCCTGCTAAAAACAATCTTGTGTATATTTTTAGTGTTCTTGCTTTTCTTTTGTTATAAGCTCTATAGTTATTTTTGATGCTTTGTTTAATTAATCTTCGATTTTAGATTAACATTTGTTTTTTTAAGTTGCCCTATAGCCGATAACACATTACTCTGAATAACATTGAATGCTTATGCGTATTTTATGGTTCTCAACATTCTGTTAGTGCCAAAAGTTATATTTTATGTTAAGCAAGTGATTCCCAAGTAGCTATTCACAAGTATTAAACATAAAACCCTAATCTAATCACTCGACATTCGCCAACGACCATACTACGCTGAATACATCGGTTCTCGTCCGATCACCGAAATTAAGCAGCGTCGGGCGCGGTTAGTACTTAGATGGGGGACCGCTTGGGAACACCGCGTGTTGTTGGCATAGTCCAAAAACACGTTTTTTGTTTGTTGGCTGATAAATAGCAAAAATCATGTTATTTTTTTAATCATATGTTATCATATCAATAAATTATCTGTGCTTTTAACTTATATGAACTATCGAAAATATTTTAAAAATAGAATTCATTTAGTTGTCCATATTATTTATATGGGATACATTTTTTATACTATTATACCAAAATGGTATAATAGTATATTGGTTTTGTGCAATGTCCGTCATGCTGTCCGTCTGTATGAACGCGCGACACCCTTAGAGATAGAGACTTGAAACTTGGAACGTATACTGGAAAGTACCCTCAAATGTAATAGTGTCTTGGGTTTGGTCCTACGTCCACTAGGGAGCTAGAAAATAGATAAATTCGATTTTAGCAAATCGATAAATCCCCATATCTCTTACAATTTAATGGATACCAATTTGGTTGGTAGTTTGTTGGCGAGGTCGTTGAAAGATCGGCATGTGCCACGCCCACCCCCGCCCCTAAAATTTTCAAATGTCTATATTTTCCGCAGTTTTTGAGATAGAGTAACCAAACTTGGAAGGTAATTTGCTGGTATCCTCTTTCAAAGATTGGCATACCAATTTTTGGACCACGCTCACTCCCGCCCACAAAAAACGATAAATGCCTGTATCTCCCGCAATTTAAGAGCTACAGTTACCAAACTTAGAAGGTATATTACTAAGATTGAACTCCAAAATGTTTTGGGTCACGCCCACTCCCGCCCCCAAAACCGATAAACCCCCATATCCTCCGCAATTCAAGTATTTCTTAACTGCACACAAATTAAGGTATAATAGTATTTCGTTGTCGGTTACGCTCGACTGCAACGTTCTATCTTGTTTTAAACTACATTGACTATGACAATTACCCCCAAGCACGTATTTGGCATAGGCAAGGGTCAAAAATTACCATAGCCATAAATTTGTCATAAAGCAACCTATTTTGAAAAGGTACGTCTTTTTAAAATTAGTTTGACCTCTAGACATATAGTTTATTTAAATCTGAAAGCACGATTCAAGGTAGAAATTCATATATTAATTCTATCCCCAAAATTGATGCGGAAGGATAAGTCCAAACTTCCACAACAGGCATAATTTAAAAAAAAAAACTGAACTGATTTTCAAAAGCAAAATATTGTTGTGATTGGTTTGCGTTCTAGATCAATACTGTATTACAATTTAGAAACACGATGCGTGGTCGAAATTCATGTAAAAACTGGAAGTATATATTTTTAACTTCTATTATTGATACAAAATATATTTGTTTTGTTTAAGACCAAGCAACTCTTCTGAGAAATTCGTTGTACAAAATGCCACGCTAATCACCCGACATTCGCCAACGACCATACTACGCTGAATACATCGGTTCTCGTCCGATCACCGAAATTAAGCAGCGTCGGGCGCGGTTAGTACTTAGATGGGGGACCGCTTGGGAACACCGCGTGTTGTTGGCATAGTCCAAAACACTTTTTTGTTTATTATCTTAAAGATATCTACAATCTTTCAAATTTTTTTTATAACAGCAATTATTTCCCATTATTTTCAGTTGTATTTTTTTCTTTCAT
The DNA here is from genome assembly GCA_035042185.1 of Drosophila kambysellisi. Taxonomy (NCBI): domain Eukaryota; kingdom Metazoa; phylum Arthropoda; class Insecta; order Diptera; family Drosophilidae; genus Drosophila; species Drosophila kambysellisi. The sequence goes on from JAWNLS010000039.1 coordinate 330,336, forward strand.
TTTTTTTCTTCGTCCCATCTGAAAATAATTTGAGTAGTAGATGGATACATTTGACTCTATCAACTGTCCATTTTTCATTTTGGCCACAATGTCTAAATAATATTGTTTAGCAATTAATTCCCAAGTAGATATTCATAAGTATTATATATAAAACCCTAATCTAATCACTCGACATTCGCCAACGACCATACTACGCTGAATACATCGGTTCTCGTCCGATCACCGAAATTAAGCAGCGTCGGGCGCGGTTAGTACTTAGATGGGGGACCGCTTGGGAACACCGCGTGTTGTTGGCATAGTCCAAAAACACTTTTTTGCTTGTTGGCCTGATAAACAGCAGAAATCAGGTTATTATTTTAATCATAGTTATAATTATTTTTATTATTTTATACAGAGAATCCTTATCTTGTTATTTTATTTCATTATGGTTTGACCAACAAATTATCTCTGCTTTTAACTTATATGAACTATCGAAATTATTTTAAAAATAGAATTCATTTAGTTTTCCATATTATTAATATGGGATACATTTTTTTTAAACTACCTTGACTATGCCAATTACCCCCAAGCTTTTACAATATGGATACTTATTACAAATAACTAAGGAATTCAAACTCAAATTCAAAGCCAAATTAATGGAAATTGGTTTTCGAGATGTGTCTATTCCGACAATAATTGGATACTTTTATTTTGCAAAAGATTAATGATAATGCTTTGTAGTTTTTGAAGCTACGTATCACATTTTCAACTGTAAATTTTGGACACACAATTTAATGACTGAATATAAGACTTATGCTAATTTGGTGGGTATTATTTAGAATTAATGAAAAGCCGAAAGATTGATCATTTATAATTTAAGATATTCTCAAACTCAAAGACTCTATAAGACGCTTGCATGCCTATTAAGTTAAAGTTTTTTTCCCCTATTTCCCTTTGATAATGTGACCTTAAGCATTTTCCAACCGAATTGCGTCCTTTCTTACGTAACAACATCAAAATCAACGTGGATAAAATGCGGAATGACATAAAATTAAATGATATACTGCATTTAAGCCAATTTACAGTTGACTTGTTCTGAGGGAGGTAGCGGTGTTTATGGGAGAGGGTTGTGGGGGAGATTGCAAGTGCGGCAACAATTCGCAATGACTTTGCACTGACCTTGTGGGTGAAAAGGGCCACAAACGAAAGGAAAAACCAAATACGAAATACATTTACCGATTCAACTTATTCTCTCCCCATGTGCTATTGAAAAGTACGCGTAAGTCGCACGCGATATTTATACCCTACACTCATTGATATGGGTGAACAGGGTATATGTGTATACACCAATTTATTCTTTCATTTCAACATTAATGGATGGATCAGTAGAGCATTCAGTTTGAGTTTGGAGAGGAGCTAGATTAGATATGGATTTTACTCGTTACTAAATTTTAAAACAAATATCTCATAAAATAATCTTTAATCTTTTAATTATCTAATCTAATCTATTCATTTATTTAATATTTGATATGCTTTGGAACCCAAGAGCTGCTTAGGGTGTTTTGTAGTCAATATTTGTCGTCTATCTGGTTAGTTTTGTTACCTTCAGTTCGCATTACGAACGTATTCATTTTTATTGAATTGCATTGGCAAAAATGCCATCGAACAACAAAATCCACTCAACGACAGACATTTCAAGTTTTCATTTTTGGGGTCTTTTCTTATGCACCTGTATATATGTTCATAGAATATACATATAAAATAATTGACAAAAAAAACCACGCATAACTGGTATGTATGCTGGTTGGCCATTAGTTTTAATTAGCCCCACTGTGCAGTGAATTTCATTCCGCTAGATTAACCATCGTAAAAGCCAAACTGCGTCTGAGACTCAGATAAAGCTTCGCCTTGGGCGAAAATTGCATGCAAATTGACATTAAATTAATAAACACGCAAATTGCATCGTTATTCGTGGACAACAACGGGGATTGCTGGGAGGGGTGATTGGGGGATCTTTGGCAATGCTCTAATTAGCTGGAAACTTTACCCCAGAACCTTGTGTTGCCGTTGCTCAAGCATTTGTTAATTAAAGAGAGAGCACCCTCGCTAATGTCTCCTACTTTGACGGGACATTGACTAAAGCAAATCAAGAAATGCAAATCTACCATCGTCAAGCCGAATATTTTTTACTCTTTCATGTTCATCATTTTCCCATCGCCATGTCAAAACTGAACTGATATTTAAAAGAATGTAGTTTTGTGAATGTTTGGAACTCTAGAACTCTATTGTATTTTTATCTGGAAGCACTTTGTCAAAAACTACCAGCTTCACAAATGCTATAGGTTTTTGTAAATGGTTTTACCACTAGATCTATACTGAAATTAATTCTGGAAACACGATTCTTGGTCGATATTCTATTAAAAAAAATTGAATATTGTAGCAATTCCAAATGCCCTAAATTAGTCACAGCTCAACCGTTGGTTTTTTGGTCATACTCATATTCTACAAGAGTATTCAGAATAGAAACATAAAAGCGCTATCAAATCTTAATGAAACATTAGATTTTGTTGCAGTGATTTGGCAATGAAACTTTTCAGTCAAGGGGTGAGACTAAAGGAAGGGTCGTCACTGGTTATGTAATGCTAATTAAATGAGTGTCGATTCACTGAGCAAAACTAACCGAAAATAAAACAATTGAAAGTCATTTATGACGTATTTATATCTTGTTAATTACACATTGTGTTTAATGTACAATTTTTATTTGATTGCAAAAATAATGTTTTACGTAAATAAACAAATTATATTTTTCAATGCAAATATTTAAGTTGAATATATTTTACAATATGTCTTCACCAAAGATGATCGAGCAGATGTGAATAAGTATGGGCATAACTAGCATTTCCTTTGACACAAAAAGTAACGAGCATCCCTACAGTTCCCGGTGCTCCAGAAACCAGTCATTCCATTTAGGGTGATGCAATAGTTGCCGTTTGTTCTTGGATTACTCAGGAAATTCTTAAAGACCACATTGGTTCCATTGCTTTGCCACTTATACTGGCTGACAACTGCCTGATTTGTGCCCGAGGTCCAAATTGGCTCCGTATTAAGTGTAATCAGATCGGACCCGTCGATTTTACTTCGAATAAATGTCATTATTGCCTCCTGTTCGGTTGATGATGGAATGCTGGCGAGGGTAAAACCTTTAGTAGCACAATACAGGTCAGCCTCAAACCAATTCATCTATAAAACGGAAAAAATTGAATAACTTGACAAATGTGAAAAACGTTGAAGATTTTGATTACCTTAAACATACTTAAGCCATATTTTGCATCTTTTTCTTCGTCGGTGTCGACATAGGTAAAAATGTTTATAATTGGCAGGACTTCTATTTCATTCTCCTCTAAGGCTAGAGGGTCTTCAGTAATCGAGTCATCAGCCCATGCCAGCGCCGTGCACCAAAGCAAACAGAGTAGACCGAATCCAAGAGACTTCATTTTGTGAAGCGCCCTTCGAGTTGTCGGACCTTTTATATAATTTGCCTGTGTGAAAACTAATTGCTCAATGCATCCATCATCGTCATTGTCAACTAAATCAGTTATTATAAAATACCTAAGTCGTCAAGTAAATACATTTACAGACAGATGAATGAGTTTTAAAATTTTAAAATTAACTAAGAAAAACTTGAATTTCAAAACATTACATTTCCGATATTTTTTGCGGTTGTCAAATGTCGTAATTAACATTTGGCGAAAGGACATCAAAAATATTCTGATAGTTTGCGATTAACCAGTGATTCCAAAGGAAATCTTAAGCTACCAAAAACCATATGGAAGACCACTTACTTTGCAGACACCTTAGCAATTTGAGACTTAAGATAGTATTGCTGAAAAACAATTATTTTCCAAAAATATTCGTCAAGAATTTTGATTTTCTAAGACTTTTAAAAATGTCTGTATAAGCTCGGAAAGTAATGCCTTCCAAAATTATTTGTACTTCTTAGTATCAAAAAACATATATAATTACTATCTAGACACATTTTTTAAAAGCCATTTTTTGTTGTTTTATGTGACAAATTTAATGAAATATTTATATTTTCCCAGTTACAAATTATGTTTAATACAAAAACTCTTTTATCATCAAATTAATATTATACCAGAGTAAATACACAGATTATATTGTTGAATGCAAATATTTAATTTTAATATATATTTTTTAAAATGCCATCACCAAAATGTAAAGATGATCGAGCAAATGCGAATAAGTATGGGCTTCACTATGGGCATCTCTTTTGGCACAAAAAGTAACGCTCAGTTCTACAGTTATCGGTGCTCCAGAAACCAGTCATTCCATTTAGGGTCATGCATAGGAAGGTGTTTGTTCTTGGATTATTCAGGAAATTGTTATAGCCCACACGGGTTCCCGCGCTATGCCACATATACTGGTTGACCACTGCCTGATTTGTGCCCGAGGTCCAAATGGGCTCCTTATCAAATGTCATAAAATCAAACATGTCAACTGTTCGAATAAATGACATTATTTCCGTCTGTTCAGCAAGTTTCGTAATGCTGGCAAGTGTGTAACCCTGAGAAGCACAATATTGCTCAGCCTGAAACCAATTCATCTATAAAACGAAAAAAATCTGTATAATTAGACAAATGTTAAGAATGTGGAATATTTTGATTACCTTAAAAAGACTCAAGCCATACGTGACTGTATCTGCTTCTTCGGCTTCGACATAGTTAAACTTGTTTATTATTGGCAGGACTAGAGGGTCTTCTTGCTGCAGGGCTAGAGGGTCTTTAGTAGTTGGGTTATCGGCCCATGCCAGCGCGGTGCAGCAGAGCAAACCGAGTAGACCGAATCCAAGAGACTTCATTTTGTGAGGAGCCAAAAGAGATGTCAACCATTTTATACCATTTACCTGTGTAAAAACTAATTGCTCAATGCATCCATCATTGTCATTGATAACTAAATAGATTACTACTAATTGCTTTTGAGTAAATACATATACAAAGCCAGACGAGTGTGTGTTTAAATTTTAAACTGAAATTCAGCGAATGTCGGGGCTATCATTTGGCAAAAGGACATTCAAATCATTCTGACAGCTTGCAAGTTTTAAGAGACTCCAAAGGACGTCATAAGCTACCTAATAGTTTTAGAACAATCAAGACTCACATATCTTAGGCTACTTTTGAAGACTCCACAAAAATTGAATAGTGCAGATCACTGCGATCCTAACCAACCCAAATATAACAGCTCTTTTTGGGCGTCGAAATCACATTTTTTTATTGATCTCTTAGTAACATACTTTCAAAAATTGGTTTCTCTAGCTTACAAATTATGGAATATATGCGCATTTAAGTTTTCTAAGTCCGAAAACGGCATATTTATTTAAAATGCCGTAACTTCGTCAAAACTCAACGCATTTTCAAAAGCAACGGAGTTTTAATGATAGTTTGGCCTCTAGGTCAATCGAACATTTAAAGTTGAAAACGTGATTTTGGGTAGGAACATAAGTCAAAATTATGGTCCGAAAATCGGCATATGGGTAGAGGTTGTTCCAAGTTTCAAGTTTCTGTCTCTAAGGGTGTCGAAGAAATGCGTGTTCATACAGACGGACAGACAGCATGACGGATATTGCACAAGCCCAATATACTATATACCTTCGTTATCATGATATAAAAATGGATATGGACGGTACTAAGCTACTTTCCTGAAAAGCAATTATCTCCGAAAAGTATTCTGTAAGCCTTTTGATTTTCTGACACTTTTTAAAATGACAATATAAACTGAGACTTTTAAAATATATATAAACGAGTAATGCCGATCAAGATTTTACTTTATTTGGAGTAGAGATACATATATATAATTACTCTCTGGACACTCCGCTTTGGCATTGTCCAAACGTAATTTGTTCTGTGTGACAAATATTTATGAATTATTTATATCTTCCTAGTTAAACATTATGTTTAATACAACCGTTTTTAACTTGAAATTAGTGTCTTACCAAAGTAAAAATACAAACTATATTTTTGAATGCGAATTATTAAGTTTAATATATTTCTCAGAATGCCGTCACCAAAATGTATTGTTGATACAGCAAATGTTAATAAGTATGGGCATTACTAGCACTTCTTTTGACACAAAAAGTAATGCTCAGTTCTACAGTTATCGGTGCTCCAGAAACCATTCATTCCATTTAAGGTCATGCATAGGAAGGTGTTTGTTCTTGGATTATTCAGGAAATTGTTATAGCCCACACGGGTTCCCGCGCTATGCCACATATACTGGTTGACCACTGCCTGATTTGTGCCCGAGGTCCAAATGGTCTCCGTATCAAATGTCATAAAATCAAACGGGTCAACTGAGGTTCGAATAAATGACATTATTTCCGCCTGTTTAGCAGCTGTCGTAATGCTGGCAAGTGTGTAACCCTGAGAAGCACAATATTGCTCAGCCTCAAACCAATTCATCTACATATATAACGAAAAAAATCGGAATAATTAGACAAATGTTAAGAAAAGTGCAAATTTTATTTACCTTAGACAGACTTAAGCCATATACGGGTGTTGTGGTATCGAGTTTATAATTGAACAAGTTTATAATTGGCAGAATTTCTGTTTCATTATCCTGCGTGGCTTGAGCAGATGCCAGCACCGTGGAGCAGAGCAAACCGAGTAGACCAAATCCAAGAGACTTCATTTTGTGAGGATCAAAAAGAGATGTAAGCTTTTTTATACCATTTAAAATTGTGAAAACTAATTGCTCAATGCATCCATCATTGTCATTCACAGATAAATAAATTACTAATAATTGCTTAAGTTGTTGAGTAAATCATATAAACAGCCAGACGAGTGTTTAAAATTTAAAATGAAATTCAGGATGTCGGGCTATCATTTGACAGTTTACCAATTATTTGTGACTCTGACCGACTTCCTAAGCTTCCAGATAGTTTTGGAACTATAAAGATTTATTTGGCTTAGAAATGTATTCTGTAAGCTTTTTGATTTAATAAGACTTGTTAACACATAGAATTTATATTGCATTTTATAATATTTTTTCAAATACTACAGTTTCTTCTTCATACCGGATTTTATGAATGTAAATATAAATATCATGCAAAACATAAACAAGTTAAAACAAATACTCACTTGGGAACGCAGAGTGTTTTTGCCATCATCCAAAAATACTTATATTTTTTTTTTAATACTTATTTTGGAGTTCGGTATTAGATATCCCAATAAACTAATAGGTATAAGCCTTGTTAATCCATGTTGCAGTTGTTTGCAGCCTTGTTGAGCAAGGCTAACTAGGGATAAAATCAAATAGAAAGAAATGATGCAAAGATGTAAAGATATTTTGAATAAGATGAATTTCCTTCACGCTATAAAATGAAAGCTAAGCGTTGGCTCAGCAATTGACGACCTTCGTTTAACGTGCTGTGAAAATGGCCACAAGGCAATGGAGAGTAAGAGGGACACCATGCACTGGAGCACATCCTGCAGCTTCCCCTCAACTCACCAGCATGTCGCATAAATTAAGTGGTAGCAACAGCATCTATGGGTCCTTTTGCCTTTGAGTCGGAGTCACAGCCAGGACACGCTTTGGCGCATTTATCCTGCGTGACTTTTGTTGTCAGTTTTGTTTTTACCCCTGCTCAAGCATTGACTTTGTCGTCTGCGTACTTTGCTCTCTCAATTTCCTGCTGCTGTAGAGAATTTAATTGCCATTTTTCCAGCATCGCAGCGCCAAAGACAAATAACCAAAGCTAATAGATCATGTCATCTTGTCAACAAGTTTTACAATCTAATTGCGCGCATTCAACATGAGCAAACAGCCAGCGCTTAATTTATACTACAATCGAGAGGAGGGACAACTTTAGCTCAGCGATTGATTTTCTTAAGGATAAAAAAAAGTTGTTCAAGAAAATATACTTCCTTATTTAAATGGCAGCCCAATGATCTTTAGCGTTGATCCTTGAAAAGCTTGAGTGATCGCATCGTCAACTGCCCGGCTAGCTCAGTCGGTAGAGCATGAGACTCTTAATCTCAGGGTCGTGGGTTCGAGCCCCACGTTGGGCGAAATTAATTTTTTCGAAATTTTTTTTATTTTTGTAATTTCTTTTGAGATTTAAATGCTTTAACTAAATTTTTTTTTACTTATCTAATATTTCTTAATATTTAAAAATATATTGTTTCATAAAATAATTTCGATCCTGCCAGGAGTCGAACCTGGAATCTTCTGATCCGTAGTCAGACGCGTTATCCATTGCGCCACAGGACCCATACAACTCTCAATATTGTTTGTAATATAGAATATTTGATAACTTAAAATAGTTTATAATACAGAAATATCGGAAAGATTTGAAAGTTGTCTTCGCGAAATAAACTTATTCGCACTGCATAATGAAATATAAAATCAAATTTTAGGAATGTGATAAGATATTGAATCTTAATCATGTATCCAACGTTTAAACAAAAACTGACACTTTCGAATACATTGCAGTAATGGTCCCTTCCGTTTGACCTTGCAAACAAATGGAACAAGTAACTTTTATGCTTCCTTGGCAAATGCAAATGGCATGCAATTCAAAAAGAAACAGAAATCATATTATCCATACGCCCCCTGTTCACCAGGAGGAACACTAGCAGCAGCAGGAGCAACACCAGCAATTTTTGATTTTATATCTTGCTTTAACCCTCGAAAAGAAAAAATGAATACAACGATCTGTGCTTGCACATTTCGTTTGTGTTGTCCAATCCCAATGGGAGTCGTAAACACTTTGGACAGCAAGCTAAAAAAGAAAGAAGAAAAGAATAAGGAAAATGCACATTGAGCGGGGAAGGGTGAAAAGTTACAGCTAGAAAAGAGGGTGCCCCAGTATTCGCATCCAAAGTGTGGCATTTGCCAATCCTTGACCCGTCATAATGTCGCCCCCTTCTGACAGCAAAGTTAAATGAGATATGCTTTTTACATTTTTTCGATAAATTTCCACATTTCCTGGCACCCCAACGCTTCTGGGCACTGGATAACATTATTAGTGCAAAACTTTACCATAAAAATGGCAAACGGATTTGCGCAACGCTTAAAATTGAGATTTACTGTAAGCGCAATTTATGACCAACAAAAAAATCCCATCGCTGCAAATGTAAAAAAAAATTTAAAGGGAAAAATGCAGTTAGTTTTGGAGCTTATCAAATGACATTGATGAATGCACCCAGCAATTAGCTACAATTTAGGTTTAGCCCTATAAAAGGGAAGACAAAGCGTTTGTTCTATATTCCCAAAATGAAGTCAATTGGTTTCGGTATTGTTTGTCTGCTCAGCTGCACGGTGCTGGCATGGGCTGAAGAACCCCCAGAAACAAATGCAGATCCGATTTTTTTTTACCCGAACACGGGTTCAGGTGAAGTGCGAATACTGTCAAGTGTTGTGAAGGTAATTTTATGATATTCTTATTCGAAATATAACCAAATAAGTCTTTAATCCCCAGCTTAATTGGTTCCAAGCACAGGCCGCCTGTGCTTTCATGGGATATAATCTAATGAACATCGAAAGTCAAGATGTACAGAATACGGTATTCACCTTTCTCTTAGGTTCCGGCGTGTGGAATGACTTAACCGAACCACTTTGGACTTCGGGATCGAATCTTGGCAGTGGCAGAGAATGGAAGTGGTTTGATACAGGCAAATCTTTTACGCATCGCAATTTCAGAACTCAACCGAATACCTCATATCGTTGCCTTGGCTTTAACGCTCAAACCTCTTTTTGGAGCGCTGAAAATTGTAATGATCTGCGTTACTTTGTGTGCCAAAAGACAACATATACTTGTCCATAAAAGTTGAAGCAATAACACACAGACATATCTACAATATAATATAAAAACATATATATGGTGTTGGTTTATTCAAATATAATAAAATTTCTGATTGCAAAACAAAAAATATATTTGTCAATATTAGCAAATGTAGCTATTAAATTTTTGTTGTGTTTCGCTCAATGTAGAGGAAATGTCTGCTCCCTGAAAAAGTATATATAATCTTGATCGGCTTTACCTCTGAGCTTATATAGACTTTTTCGACAGTTGATGTTAAAATTTTAGAAAATTAAAAAGCTTACAAAATTCTTTTGTGAGACACACACAAGGTAAGGGATCACAGGCATTACGTCTTTGGGGTCAAAAACGCAAAATCATTGATTATGAAAAATTTAAAAGAAATAAAGAAAAATACTTGTATAGCATAAGTCAAACCAGCGGACACTAAGTAGCAATCAACAGAGCGAGTGTAGCCAAGATATAGACTTTTATCATTTTTTATGAGCGGGCTTAAGCGCGGGCTTTGGTAACTCTAGATTACTAACTGTGGAAGATATACGCAATTCGGATTTTTAGGACCAAGTTCCTGAGCGATGTCGAAAATATATTTGCATATATGTTCCTTCAAGTCTCTAAATTGCGCTCATACAGACGGACAGACACCTAGACGGAAATTGCACAAATCCTATATACTTTGGTATCAAAGTAAAAAAACCGAGATAAAACAACATTAAAATGTCCTGCCTTTAAATAAAAGCTCAATTTGGTTTAGTTAGGATCGCAAGGATCAGCAGAATCCAACTGTTATGGGGTCTTCGAGAATCCTAATCCATATGATTCTGTAAACATCTTAATAGATTTGGAAGGTTAGCAAGTCATCTGGAGTCCCAGATAGCTCGCAATCTGTTAGCATGGCTTGAATGTCCTTTCGCTAAGCGAAGCCTCGACATTTAACATCCGTTATAAAAAAATATGGTGCTCTGAAATTATAGTATTTCTTATTTAATTTTAAAATTTAATTACTTATCCGTCAGGCTGTGTAAATGTCTAGCTTTACGACAAAGGCAATTAATAGTAATTTGTTTAGTTGTCAATGACAGTGATTGATGCATTGAGCAATAAGTTTTCAAATTGGCAAATGGTATAAAAGGGCTGACATCTCTTTTGGCTCCTCACAAAATGAAGTCTCTTGGATTCGGTCTACTCGGTTTGCTCTGCTGCATAGTGCTGGCATCTGCTGACACCACGCAGGAGAATGATACAGAAATCCTGCCAATTATAAACTTGTTCAGTTATCAAAACGGCGCCCAAGCTGCTCCAATATATGGCATAAGTCTGTTTAAGGTAGTCAAAATCTTTAACTTTTTAACATTTGTTAAATTATTATGTTTTTTTTCGTTTTATAGATGAATTGGTTTGAGGCTGAGCTCTATTGTTCTTCTCAGGGTTACACCCTCGCCAGCATTCCATCAGCTGATGAACAGGAGACAATAATGACATTTATTCGAACGGCCGTCACCGACCCGATTGATCTGATGGCACTTGGTACGGACCCAATGTGGACCTCGGGCACAAATCAGGGAGCAGGTAGCTACTATATGTGGCAAAGCAAAGGAGATCGTGTGATCTATAAGAATTTCCTGGGTAGTCCAAGTACAAAAGGCAACTTTTGCATGACCCTAAATGGAATGAATGGTTTCTGGAGCACCGATAACTGTAGAACTGAGCGTTACTTTTTGTGTGAAAAGAGATGCTAGTAATGCACATACTTATTCATATTTCCTCTATCATCCTTATTATCTTTGGTGATGGCATATTTTAAAATATATTGAACATAAATATTTGCAATCAGAAATATAATTTGTTTATTTACTCTAGTAAGGCATTAATTTCCAGTGAAAGTGGTGTATTAAAAAACAGTGTGGAACAGTTAGATGATATATACACTTCTTAAGCATTGTTCAATCAAAACAAAAGAAGTTGTTTGGGACTAAGGACAACAACATTTGGTGTCCACAATCATTAGGTCTCCTATATGATTAACACGACCTACGCTGCTTAATTTAGGTGATCGGACGAAAGCCGATCTGTTTAGTATGGTATTTAGCGAATATCGATTATTATATACATTTGTGTCATTTGTATATATAAAGATATACATTTTCGACGTTCACTGTCGAATGCCAACGTATATTAATTTAGTTGTAGCTATTTTCAATTTTAATGATGCTTGTAGAGAAAAAGATTAAGAATTACATGCGCTCCGGTTAACTTAAATTGTAAATATTTTGATTTAGTAGATAAAATATAGATTCAATGGTTATCTTATGACAATGATGGATGCATTGAGCAATTAGTTTTCACATAGGCAAATCGTATAAAAGGGCTGAGAACTCGTTGGGCTCTTCACAAAATGAACTCCATTGGTTTGTGTCTACTTTGTTTGCTCTGCTGCACGGTGCTGGCTTGGGCTGAAGAAACTACGGAAGGTAGCACCGATGATGAAACTACGGAAGCAGAAACGTCGGATGATGAGAACCCTTTGGACTACTTCAACTATCACGACAACACGTTTGCCTTAAGGCTGGACAAGGTAATCAAAGTCTTTATACTTTTCAACATATGACTAATTATTTTGTTATATAGCTTAATTGGTTTGAGGCTCAATTCTACTGCGCCTCTCATGGTTACACCCTAGCTGACATTCCGACATACAATATTCAGAAGGCCATCATGGGATTTATTCATAGCATTGACTTTTCTGATCTGATTTCACTTGCTGTGGCGCCAATTTGGACATCGGGCTCAAATCAGGCATCAGTCAACCAATACAAGTGGCATAGCAGTGGAGCCCGCGTGGGCTATCGCAATTTCCTAAGGAGTCCTCAAGGAGCCGGCTACAATTGCATCGCAATAAATGGAATCACTGGCTACTGGACCAACGAGACTTGTACTGATTCGCGCTACTTTTTATGTGAAGTGAAATGCCCCAAAGTACAAGGGTAAAGAGCGTGTCTATACATATATATTAATTCTGTCAACTTTATATGGTGGCGATGGCATAAAATATATTCAAAGTTCAATTTTGCAATCACATATTACATTCATTTCCAATGAAAATAAGTAGTGGATACTGTGCAAGTAAATAAGCTAAAGATACCCTATCTTTTGCAAGCGGGACAAATACACTACAGACCAAGCCAGTTAAATACGTATACTATTACAGGATACCAGTCAAAATAATAAAAAATAAATACAAAATATTATGCACAACAATATATTATATATATTATTATATTATATTATTATATATAATATTATATAATTGCTCTGAAGCTAATTTAATTTGCAACATGTTAATAATAAATTTGAACAGAATTTATTTGTAATTGATTTAAATGTAGATTGGTTCGGGAGACTCTATTGAGTTGAACGTTCGTTCGCATATAAAATAGTATTCACTGTGGCAGTCCGCACTGTACCAGGACTCGTTCGGGCCCATAACCATGCATCCCTCTTGTCCAATCAAATTCGAGTGCGGCTCATTCATGGCCCAGTTTTTATAGCCCAATGGTGTGTCAATGCTCTGCCAAGTCCATAAGTTCAAATCCCCCAAATTGCTGGCGCCAAGCCAAAAACTTCGAGGGCCCAATAAATGATCTGAACATAGATTGATTAGTTTTTAATGAACTGCGGAAATATGTTTATGGATTTCTCTTACCACTTTTAAGTATACTGCGAATCACCTGTAAATGCTGATCGTAACTGTTAACAGTGGCTAGAATCATGCCAGAATGATTGCATATTTCGTGTGCCTCAAACCAATTGACCTGGGAAGAGTGTCTGATCGTAAAGACTCATCCTTAACTAATTGAATTCTATGCTGCTCACCTTGCCAAAACTGACGGGGACATATTTGCCAGGTGTCTCCTGACAATTCCACAGTTGCAGCCCACAAATTAGAACCAGTAACCGAAACATTTTGTTAAGAACTCGACCCGTTTTACAAATAACATACCTTTTATAGGGAAGCGATAAAAATCGCATTAAAAGTCGCTTAGAAAGCCATTATTAGTGAGTAGATAAAAATAATCTGTGAGTTTACATTGTTTCTAGGAAAATATAAAATGTTTTTATTCAATAGCAAAAATCGTTAACACTTTACAAAATTTGTGTGTGTCCCTTAAAATCGACCGCACTTTAATCTAGTCTTGGTCTGAGTCTAGAATTTGTGTGCGGAGTGTGCAGCTCTTAATATATAATTAGTTAAATGTATATATATATAAATATATATATATATTTATTTATTTATTCAGTTTCTTTACAGCTATTAGTATTTGTAACTAGCTCTTTACAAAAATTCGCAACCGACTCTCACATTTAGCTCTAACTAAATTAATTTAAATATATATATAGATAAACTCCGATAATGGATACCCTAAGTCTGACTGAATATTTTATATATGAAAACTTAAATTATTTGACTTGCGATTGCTTTACTTTTTTTTAATGAAATGCATATACAGTTAAAGGCTTGTCGAAATAGGGGTATTCAGAAATAAAATAAACTGAATCTGAAAATATACCAATAATAAAGAAAAGTTACACGAATTAATAGAAAAATCCAAGTTCCTGCAAATCTTCAGAAATAGTAGCTGAATTAGAATATTTATAAATCGTAAATCATGACTAAAATTGCTTGTAAATTTATAAATTACGAACACTTTCTGGAAAGGGCAAGCCAAAAATGAAGGCAATTCATTTAACTACTGCATTTACACTTTGAACTAAGCAATAATAATTAGTTGAAGAAATATTAAAAAATATTAATTTGAGTTTCTGGTCAGCGGCAACCAACTTAATATATTATACATTTTTAGTGCTGCCACATAATTGGATATTTGATCCTTTTAGAATAATTTCAAGGACTTGTTGGACGGACCGAAATATTGCCATAATTCCAGGCTTAAATAAAGAAAAAAGTAAAACAAATTTCAAAGCATAAATGCAGTAAATTTAAGAAAAGTTAAAAAATGAGTTGTTTTTTTTTTTTGTAGATAAATATGCAATTATTTATGGAATTTTTTAAACTATGCTTAATTACGTGCTGCATTTAAAAAAAAAACAGGAAGCGCAAACTTTCCAGTTATTGGATGCTGATCTTTTAGTAATCTCCATATTGGTATGTGGGCGGCTGTTGTTGTTGTTGTTGTGGATGCGTCGCTCTGCCGCTCGGCTGGAAGAGATTGTGATGGGAGGAGGAGCGTTGGGCGAAGCTGGCGGGAACAACGACGGCAGTCTCTGAATGCGAATGTCGCTGACTGGGCGACTGGGTGCGATTGCGATTGCGTCGCTCCTCAATGTTCGCCGGCCAGCGCTGCTGATGCTGATGATGGTGATATCGTGTCGAATCCTCCGATGACCGTCGCCGATGATAACGTTTCGTCGAGCTGCTTGCCGATGGTACTATCGCCTCCGGCTGATGGCGATAGCTGCTGTCGTCGTCGCCACTATTATTGCCGGCTGCTGCTTGGCTCAGGGCCAATTGATATTGGCGCCTCATCCGCTCATCCAACGAGGAGCTGGGCGTTATATCGATCACATCACCATGCGAATTGCGACGTGTGCGTTGCTGTTGCTGCTGCTGTTGCTGTTGCATCAACTCCCGATCGTAGTTCTCGTGGGCGTGCCGCCTTTGTTTGCTGTTTCGCTGCTGATGATGCTGCTCATGGGCATCCAAGCGTTCACGCCACTCGGCGGCTGATACCTGCTGGCCATAGAGATCGGGCTGGGGTTGAAATTGTGCACCAACACCATAAATATTCTGATAGCTGGAGTGACGCCAACCCTTCTCATAGCGTCTACGTGTCTGGGCCGCCTCCTCATCCTCCTCGGCCTCCTTATTGGCGGCCAATTGTTGGCGACGCTGCGAACGACTCGAGCTGCTCTCCGAGGAGTCCTCACCGGAGGTGCCTAGACCTTGATCCTTCTCATCGACGCCATAGGCCTTGTATGGTGCACCCAGGAATCCCTTGGAGCCATACGCATAGGGCCCATTTAGGCCCATGCTAGGATATTGCATGTAATAGGACTGTGCAAAGGGTTTCTCCATCACATGACCCATCTTCATGTCATCCACACTGTCATCCATATCGTCCTCGGAGCCATCATCACGACCCGTCCACGTCAGCCACGAACCAGGTCCAAAGAGCGACAGCAGCACTGGCAACAGGAATAAACCATGCATCGCTCCAAAGAAGATGACCAGAAAGACCATCTTGAAGAAGACCAAAAATATATAGCTCTGCGCCAGCAACAGGGCAATAATGCCCAATATTGTCGAACTGGAACCCTGTACAATGGGCAAACCCAGGGAGTGAAGAGCCTCACGGACTCGAGCCTTCGGACTGCGTTTCTTTGACGACATATACGTATAGCAAATATGAGCGGTAAAGTCCACAGAGAAGCCAATGCACATGATCAGATTTATCATCGATATCGAGTCCAGATTGACATCCCACAGTGCCATATAGCCAGCGACGCCCAGTTCAATGGATATCACCGAAAAGGCCACCCAAAGTGAGCACAAAATATTGGGTATGAATATAAACGAGATGATCATCATAATAATCGCTCCAATAACCATCGCCTGTAGTGAAACTGGACGCACCAGCTCAAATTGATCGAAGAACACAAAGTAGGGATGGAATATGGAGGCATTTAGCGGGGAATCCTTGCAGATCTTGCGAAGATCACGCACCATCTCCTTCTCATGATTCGTGTCCGTTATGTTGACGGCCTGTATTAGGAATCGTGAGGCAACAATCTGTGAATCATCTTCGTTTAGACGCACGTCCAGGGAGAAGGGATTGCCGGGGAATAACCAGTGTTCCTTGACAGCATCGATAAACGATTGTTCATCATCGATAGTCTCATTTAGATAGTCATTATTGCGTTCCATGAACGAGAGGAATGATCGTAACCAGGATTCGGTATATAACGATGAGGTCACATACGATGTATGTTCCAACGTGCTCGTTAGATTCTCTATTTGTTCCTGAACCAAGGGATCCGAGTAGTTGTAGGCACCAGCAATGATAACCTGTAAACAAATGAATCGATAAATCAATTGCATATATTATCGATATGCTGCAAATGAAACCCACCTGCATTCTGTACGGAAACTCGCGATAATAATCATCCTCACGATCGAAAAACTCCACCGAATACGAATCCTCGCGTGATAATTTTCGTCGTTCTAATCCCTCTTTGATTTGGGTAACGCCATAGCAGGCTCCAGCCAGATAAGTGGCAAAGGCCATTATTATAATAATCTTGCACCATTTGTTGTTGATCACCCGCGCCAATTTGTCCTTGAAGAAGGCCATAAGCATGTGATCCTTGTTATCGATAGGATTATCCGGATCGCTGTGATTAATGCCACCGGCCATAATCGCCTTGTAGAGGAAGTTACGTTTCTCTGCAAAACAAATCGATTGACAGAAAAGTTGCTCAGTTCCAGTTGCCATTGACCCCAATTCCCAAGAAATGAATTACTAACTGCGCTCCTCGTCTGTGACTGCCACTAGTTTAGTCTCTGTGCTCACGATCAAGTTCATGTATTGCAGCTGCTGTATTAACTATTAAGTTCTTGCCACTAAGCCCGAGTTCAAAGCCGGTTGTTCTGGCCAAGAAACTGGCCAACAAGTGGACCTTGCCGAATGCAATTAGCCAACGCGACAGCTTACTAACGATCAACAGAATTTTATATGTACTCTATTTTTTTTGCTGATTGCGGCTCGATTAAAGTTCAAAAACAGCGCTACTAGATTCTATTTGGCATTTATGTATACAAAAATAGAATTTGAGAAAACTTATTCGATAGAAAAAATCAATAAATAAGAAGCTGTTCGAAGAAGCTTTTTGGAAACGCGTTAGAAGAACGTCAAATACCAAGTTAGAAGTTTGGGAAGCGGAAATAATTTGTTTGCATTCTGATCAGGTTTTTGGGATTATAACTTTGCTAAGTAACCTCCTATCTGACTTGCAGGTACTATTCCGAATTAATGAACATCTTCAACCACTTTCATTTCCGAAATGAAAAATTCTCAATGCTCTATTTCGCACAATTTGACAATCTTTGACTTACCCTTAATCGCCACCGACAAGGGCTTCACCTTGCAACCGAAAATGGCATGTAGATTCTTGCGCTCCCTGTAGCCCGAAATGGCCATGCAGGCGGCAAAGAAGGTGATGTGCCAAACGAAAGTAAAGCCGACAGCAAATACCGAATAGGTGCAAAAGATCTTAACCGAACGAAACGGACTAATGATGCCAATCAGAAATGATATAAAGTCTGTCACAGATGTGATTGTTATCGAGACAGCTGCCTCGGACATCATGTGACCCATGCGTTCGTGTACCGGCATTTTGGCGGGAGTTCGTCGCCAACCGGCCAACATTACAAAGGTGTCATCGATGCCAATGCCTAAAAAATAAAAAATATCGATATAAATTTTAGAAATATAATTAAGCACTTAACACTTACCAATCATGAGAAACGGTGCTGCCAAATTAATACCAATAAACTCAATGCCGCAGTACATGGCCAGGCCAAAGGCAGCCAGGGTTGCCATTATAGCCGAGATGTTGCCCATCAGGCCCAGAAACGGTTTCGAACGCACCGCATCCCCCATCATGCATGTTATAACGCTAAGGGAATATACTAACTGTAATTAACAAATTCAAAACTAGTCTAGGCAGTTTTTTTTACCTGAACAAACCCATCAGCAGAAAAGTTGAACTGAAATAAGGAACTACAGTCTTGGTATTCTTCTCCAGCTCATGATCCAAGGTGCGTGAAGCAAAGTAGGAAACCGAAATGTGCTTAAACAGGCCCGTTGTTTCCGCTTTGCCAACAACTCTTAAAAAGGTCTCTTCCCATTCAGCGCCCCTTTAAAAATAATTGCTAAATGACATTTTGTTTGAGCTAAAGATTGATGTATACTCACTTGGCATCTTGACGCTTTGTATCCGCTGTGACAAAGTAGACGAGCTGGATAGCAGGCACACTTATAATATAGTTATCCTCGGTTAGTTTTGTGCCCCCAAAGAATACGGGAAAGGCGTGCGCATCCCAAGTCACCGGATTAAACATGATCGGAAATGTTAAATTCAGTTGGCCCGATTCAATCTGCAAGTTAATAAGGAAGAGTTAGCTTGGTTTATCTTTAAGTTCATCATCCCACTTACATCATCCATTAGCGCATCCAAGTTTAATATGTCATTCTCGAAGCACTCATTCTCCCAGCGTGCACAGTTATCCTTGTAAGAGAATCTATCGCCATCATAGAAGGTTGTCGCGTTTTGTATAAGATTATCCAATATTCGGAGCTCCATAAAAATCTCTCGACGTATCATATTATCATCGCCATCTTTGGGTATTACAATCACACGACCAAAGCGACCTGAAAGTTGTGGGGAAAGCAAAGAATAAGTTATGGTCTGCTTAAGAGTTACCGTTTTTATGGTTTTCCTAGTTTAGAAATTGGAGATCAGGGCTTATGCTTTTGAGGCAAGGAACAGTGATTCAAAATGTTATAATAAAAAGTTTCGTATAATAAAATCGCCTTATATTATTTACAATGCTTGGTTGTAAACCAGATCACAGTATAAATATTACTAAAGTGGAATGGAAGATTTAGAAACCAATAAGATAACCTCTTTTGTTAACTACTTTTAGATATTTGGCACCCGTGCACACTGTGTAGGCCTCCTCCTTCAGTGTCAGCGCCTTCATATTGTGTGTGAAGCGACGTGACCATAATTTAAATCAGTTTCATTTAAGCTTTTATTTTTTGATTACTTATTTTGTATGTGCGCTCATATGCTCGTAATTCAATTCCACTTTGCTAGAGTATTGTAGAAATCGTTTTGTGTTTAATGCGCCATAACAAATGCAGCAGCGACCACTTGCGTCAGTGTTTGTCCACTAAATATGTAAATAATATAATACACAAACACACACACACATTCACACACATACATACATATGTATATCTGTATGTATGTATACCTGTGTATATCTATGGAAGAAGTCTTTGGCTGGCATCTGTTGAATGGGCAGCGACGTGCGAGTCAACACGTTGCCATCGCAAATTGATACCCTGTTAAGCATGGCAGAAAGGGTGTTATGAAGATGTGAAGGAAGCACCAAAAACATACTATATAATGCTTTCCTATTTTGTTGTTGGCTGTTGTTGTTTTGCACAAGCAAATACAAATAAACGTCGAAAACCGCTATAATGATGGAAAACATAACTGTAAATTGTTTGTTCTTTGTTTCCGATAATAACTAACCAAAAAGACAGTAAGTTATAAAACCATTATGTGTAATCTAATGAAATAAATAACTGTAAACATAACTGTAACTGCGCCAAAGACAACGCAAAGCAAAACAAAAATACATTGTGAACAGGCATAATGAAGAGCAGGACAACAACATATACATTTCTTGTTATTGCTTTATGCTCAATGAGACACTCTCCAAATGCGCAGTTGAGTAATTTTTTTGCATATCATTTTTATACTATTATACCAGAATGGTAATAATAGTATATTGGTTTTGTGCAATGTCCGTCATGCTGTCTGTCCGTCTGTCCGTCTGTCCGTCTGTCTGTCTGTCCGTCTGTCCGTCTGTCCGTCTGTCCGTCTGTCCGTCTGTATGAACGCGCGTTCCTCCGACACCCTTAGAGATAGAGACTTGAAACTTGGAACGTATATTGGAAAGTACCCTCAAAAGTTAAAGTGTCTTGGGTTTGGACCTACGTCCACCAGGGAGCTAGAAAACCGCGATAATCGATTTTATCAAATCGATAAATCCACATATCTCTTACAATTTAATGGCTACAGTCACCAATTTTGGTTGGTAGGTTGTTGGCGAGGTCCTTGAAAGATTGGCATGTGCCACGCCCACCTCCGACGCCCCCATCACCCCCGCCCCTAAAATTTTCAAATGGCTATATCTTCCGCAGTTTTTGAGTAGGGAACGTCAAATTTGGTAGGTACATTACTGGTAGTCGCCTTTAAGAACCGATAACAAATTTGTGGTGCCACGCCCACACCTGCGCCTATAATCGACAATTCCGATTATTAATCGATAATTCCGTATATCTCCGAACTTTTTAAAGATAGAGTAACCAAACTTGGAAGGTAATTTGCTGGTAACCTCCTCCAAAGATTTGCATACCAATTTTTGGACCACTCCCACATCCGCCGCCCCCAGGAACTTCGTCCCTAAAAATTTAAAATGCGCATATCTGCCGTAATTTGCAAGCTAGAGTCGCAAAATTTTGCAGGTATGTTACTGGTAACACCCCCTAGGATCGATAAAAAAATTGGATGGCCACGCCCACTCCACCTCCCTAAATCGATACACCTGTTGGTGCAAATCGATAAACCTATATATCTCACGCAATTTGAAAACTTAAGTCACCAAATTTTGAAAGGTATATTGCTAGTAACAACCTTCATAAATGTAGAAAACAAATTTTGGACCACGCCCACTCCCGCCCACAAAAAACGATAAATGCCTGTATCTCCCGCAATTTACTTAACAGAATACTTAACATATGCTGTTAATTTTGGCGCAATGCTGCTTATCTTGCAATTTGGTCACTCTTAATCGAGCGCGTCAAATTGTGCCACCTCTTTTTTTATAAAATTTCTCAATTTTGTATAAAATATTAATTCTAGTTTCTAGTAGTTCGATTGTTAAAATTCAAAACTAACGGCGATATTTTTTTAACGCGATAGTTTAACCGCATGCTCACAACAGCTCTACACGAGTCAAGTTAGCATCACAATAGAAACACGAGAATTTAGTCCGATTTATATAAATATAAATTTATAATTATTTAAATATATTTTATATTTCTAATATATATATATATATATATATTAATATATTATATTTATAAATATTAAATTAATTTATGTAATGGTATAATAGTATTTCGCTGTCGGTTGCGTCCGACTGCAACGTTCTATCTTGTTTTTGGTTGTTTTCTCGAAAAGAGTAGTGCAAAGTGGAAAAATTCAATTTGTTTTTACTGCGTCTTTTGAAAAGAGATGCAAGTAAACAAAATCATAAGAGGATAATTCGCAGCTTTCCGCATTTTGTTTTTGTGTTCATCTTTTTATTATTATTTATTTTTGTGTGTAAAGTGAAAGAAATTGATTAAGTGCTGGTGCCGCCACTGAAACTCAACGGAAACAATTAGTGGATTTTTATATTGTTGCTATTGTCGGTGAGTGCATTAATCACAAATTAATGCACGGTGTTTTTTATTCGCCCATTCTTGACTAAAGCACTTTTGTTGTGAATGAACTTTTAGGAAATCTTTCACGAATTGGCGTATAGTAGGACACAAATGGCAACAGATAACGATAACAATTCTTTTCAAGTGCCTCTTAAATACATTCATTCTGCTGTTAATTAAAATACAGTTGCATATTCGGCACATGTGACACTTGATTATCAATTTAATTGGCTTCACTTGACGACGCAATCATTGCGAATTATAAAAAGTATGTTCTGAATTTAAATTAAGCCCCTACGAGATGTGCAAATGCCGAAAACTATTAAAATCGATTTAACTTGCCAACAGAAACAGAATGAATAATTTTTTTTTATTTCTATGTAATTTTATGTAAATTGATTCTACAGTTTAGGCGATGCTGAACCAGACAAATTAGAGAAACATGTGTAAAATAAATATTTAATAAAAAAAAGTGTGTTCTGGACTATGCCAACAACACGCGGTGTTCCCAAGCGGTCCCCCATCTAAGTACTAACCGCGCCCGACGCTGCTTAATTTCGGTGATCGGACGAGAACCGATGTATTCAGCGTAGTATGGTCGTTGGCGAATGTCGAGTGCTCAAGGAACCTATATATTTCTGGTTTGTGGATATATGAGATTGTAAATTATTACGTTGGCCGTCGGCAAATAACGCTTGCCTTAGTAACTGCAGGAGTAAAATATAGACACTTCACGGTAAAATTAAAATATCCTCATAGCAAGTATAAATAATTTTCTGTTAGTCCTTTTCTGCAATTCGAGTAAATAAACAAACAATTGCTTTTATATCATTTCCTTGTTTAAAAAAAAAAATATGGTGAAAAGTATTAATAATGCATTTTTATATGATGAAAAAATGTAAATTCAAAAGCAAAACAAAAAAGTGTTCGTCGAAGCACAGTTAAAGCCTTCCCATACCGGGAATTGAACCCGGGCCTTCCGGGTGAGAGCCGGATATCCTAACCACTAGACAATATGGGAGATGCTTAACGGCAGCTCCCGAGTTCGGTTTGAGCTGTGGGGCAACAAAGCAAACCAAACTGAAAGAAGCTGAACGAATGTGTGGCACAAAGAGTCATGCAGCAGCTGTTTGTTTATGATTTTAAACACTTGTCATTGGAAATGTTTATGCCAAACCAATCAATTTATGTAATATTGAAGCTGGGTATAATACAATAAAAATAGCATAACATAAAACCGAAGCAACAAAATGAATAAACTATGTTTGCCCGCAAGAGCCTCGAGGCGAAAGTTTGGTTGGCTGCACATGCAACTCACACTGTGTTTTGGCTTGAAATCATTTGAAATCGCCTCCGTCTCACACATGTCTGCATGTATTTTTGCTGTGTGGCCAAAAGTGCAAGTCAAGCGAAGCGGCAGCTAACTGGTCGTAACCGACTAAATGCGGTCTAGATAATGTGCCCATCTACAGTTAGCTATCAAATGCAACCACAGCTGGAGCTGCTGTGGCAGCCCGCAACTTGTCCGACTTGTTGTTATCTTCTTCTTCTATTTCTTCTGCATTTTGTGTTTGTCAAAACAAAGTTCAACACAGCATGTGTCTTACATGTTGAATGAATGAATGAGTGATTAAGTGGTTAATTCGAATGCCACACTCACAAAAAAACAATGTGCTTCTCTTGAAAATGTCCCTAAAGTTTTTCTACAAGTGTATATAAGATACATATCTTAATAAATATAAGATTTATAAAAGGGTTCTTACATTTACTATAACTGATTTTTCAGACTACATTAAATTTATAAAGACTTCTTTATTTCGCTGAGTGTAAGAAAACTATTAATCATAATATGAATGTATGTATGAATGAGCACACTCATGCGTTTAAGACTCGTTGAACATCGAGTGCACTTCTTCCTTAGAATGCTGTCAAATAGATATTTCGCAATAACCATTTGCTAATCTTTTTTAATAGTTTCGTATTATTTTCACTATCTGACAACAGTCTGTTTATTTTTTAAGAGACCTGGCGTCACAATTACAAGTTAGCTGCTCATCAAGTGTGCTCATTATTTTTGATGATTTTTTATGGGGCTCAAAAGCGTTTCGTTGCTTTTTTTGTTTTTAATGGCTTCACTCACTTGATTTCGCATAGTGCACACGTTTTTCAATTTGTGCAACATTTTTTGCGCTATTATTCGCTAGTATTTCAAAAACAAAACAATAACAATAATAAACTTTTACCAATCCGAAGACTCTTACTACATACCCACTCACTATATAGTCAACTGTGTGGGTGCCGAGTTTTATGTCTGGTCCGCTGCTAATGGCTTATTTTTTAACCGTAATTATTTATGATTGACCAAAATTCGTTTTCAAGCGCTCATTTGGATGTCGAACGTATTAGTAATGGGCCTTGCCTTAAATCGATAAGTTTTCGTTTTTTCCATATATTCAACCAACAACATGTTTATAGAGTTTTATTCCATTTTTAATTTATAAATATATTTCTAATTCTTTCAAATGGTGGCGTTCTTTAAAATTTGAACATTTTGCTCGTGAAATCAACGCCTCCCATATGGTCTAGTGGCTAGGATATCTGGCTTTCACCCAGAAGGCCCGGGTTCGATTCCCGGTATGGGAAATTACTTTTTTTTTATTATTTTTGTTTAAATTAAGATGTCGCGTTACTCATCTAAATGGTTACATGAAAATGCTCAAAGATAGATTCCAATTGAAAGCGTTGTTAATTTTTTAACTCGAATAAATTGCCTTGATTTGCAACGTCTCAGATGAATGTCTGTTGAACTTGTTTACTATGTGTTTGTGTTCAACTGCAGTTGTCGCAAGTTGCTTTCGGTTATTTCTGAATCATCACAATGCTATTTGGCAATTTTACATCATTTTTGTTAGCCATTGTTGTTGGCTTCGGCTAATAAACCATTTAGTGTAGTTAATAGCGTGAAGAAACTGCTGCTGCGGTTCAAGACCCTAACAAAACAAAAAAAAAAATGAAGTCTTGAACTCAAAGTCAGTGAAAAAATATTATCCGGGTAATTTGGTTTTCTGATGACAAATGACTAAATTTCGGAGAAAAGAGATAGACGTCAAAATCACATCCGTTCGTTTGTTCAAGGTGCAAAAAATGTTGCAATTTTTAATTGGATGACTAAATGGGGCCCCGCCGCGTGGAGTCATTTCACTTGCCCAATGTTTGCCGAAATTATGTCCCCTCCCATGCATGCATATTTGTGTCTATACAATGGACAAACTTACCGGGCCTCGTAATGCGTCCCACATTGAAGCGATGTGTATAATTCACTTTAAAATATTGCTCAACAATTGCACGTTCGGCCTTACCCTCGCCATTAATGGGCGAAAACAGATATTCGGGATCGATTTGGTACTTTAATTGCTGATAGCTGTATAATAAAGAAATAGAAAATATAATTTCAAATTGTTCAATTCGCTTTGCTTGGTTTTCAGACTCACCCAGTCATGCAGAGCAGCGTTAAGAGCACTGGTATTATCACAAAATAGCCCGGATGTTTGGCTATGCAAATGCCCAGATGATAAAATGATTTATTTAGTGTCTTATCAACACACGATATACCGCACGTCATCTAAAAAATAGAAAAGTTGACCTTAATTAAGCGATTTTATATAGCTTTAACATATATCCGATTAAAGTATTTGGTGAGCTACAAACAACAATCAAATCAACATTTATTTGAGGTAAAGGCATTATAAGATCTAGCTTCCATTGCGTGCTGTCTATTGAAGGTGAAAGACAAAAGGCAAAGGCAGATTGGAGCTGTTATTATATATATATTGCTTGTCGCTTGTTTGCTTATAGGTAATTGTGGTGCCGAGTCTATTTGGCTTTGATCACCGGCACTGACACCTTCAACTTAAACTTAACACACGCATTGTTTTTACGTCTATTTGTCGGAATGAAATCGAGATACAACTCAAATAAATGCCCTTGTTCATCTAACAAAACATAATAATAAAATAAATGACTACCAAAAACTTAAGCTAATAATGGACATTAACATGATTATAGAAGTCAAGTACAACAGAGGCATTATAAGCGACCTAAGTACTTATTTATCATTAGTGATTTTTTTTTTCAACAAAGAATTATGTAATTTGACTTAAAGTAAAAATCAAATGCACAATTCAACATAGTATTTAAGAAACATATAAAAAAAAAGTAATTGCCGCCCCCGGGTGGACTCGAACCACCAACCTTTCGGTTAACAGCCGAACGCGCTAACCAATTGCGCCACGGAGGCTGTTGTTCAACTACTGTCTAATCTCACTTTGCTACTACGCCCAAGCAGTTCTTATTAGAATTATGTTTCTTATTGTTGAGCTCTAGCTACAAGTAAGTCAGAATCCCAATCAGCAGCAGAAGCCTCCGTGGCGCAATTGGTTAGCGCGTTCGGCTGTTAACCGAAAGGTTGGTGGTTCGAGTCCACCCGGGGGCGGAAAACAATATTTTGTTTTTAATATTATTATATTTTAAATATGCCAAAAAAGATGTATAAAATTTATTATAATGTATTTTTTACTATCAAAGAAGTAGGTTTGTTGCTGCGTAATTTGTTATAGAAAATTACTCATGCCACACGCACAGAATAGGCATATTTCGCATTATGAATTGCGTTAAACAAAATGCTTACATGAATAGAACATTAGCATTATAAGTGCTCGAGACAACAAAAAAATCAAAGAAAACAAAAACAATAACAATAACAATACGAATAGAGAGAAGCATTCAAAATACATTAGGCCAGATATGTATAGGGACTGTTAAGCTACGGCCATGGAATGTTAAATGAGCATCTCTTTAACAGCTACTGTTGAGCTAACAGCTGGTAATTAACTTCCATAATGATTAAGCTGTACAAAAAATGAAGTCTTTTGTTTAGCATGCTAAACGCCAACTAAGCAACGATTTAATGAGTTTACATGGCACGAGTGGCTGTGTCTGTGTCTATAGCTGTATCTGTAGCTGTTTAACTTTCTATTTTGATCGGGTTCAACGACTACTGACGCTGCACTTTTACCAAAAAATTTGTAACAAAAAAAAAAACCAAAACAAATATATTACAACAGCACTTTTGTATTTGATACAGTCAAGGTTAGAGTTGTACAAACGGGAGACCAGTATTTTGTTGTTGGCCTAACGGTTCATTATGTCAAAGTGATTTAATAAACAAGCTAAGAGCCACACATAAAAAAAAATTACCCAATTCGCCAGTTATCGTATTTGTTGCTTAGGAGTCTGCCCGGTAATATTTATATATGTGTTCAAAAGGCCAGTAAATGAGTTTTTTTTTTTTAGCTCTTATGGGCACAGTTCAAAGCAGGGCCAAAGCTCCTCAAGTCCAAGTTGTCTGTCTGTCGTACGTGCCTTGGAACAATAACAATTTAATAGTTATGCAAATATGCAACACATTTGTAACAGGCACCTTTTGGTGACTTTATGTAATTGAATTGCATTCATTAGCATCAACTGTAATTTCCACAGATGTTCCTTAGAATATTAATTTGATATTCGCAATCTATGAGCTAAGCTGGAAATTACATTTCGGTTGATTTTTTGTTAGCTGCAATAGTGGTAATCAGCATATGCAATTTCTAGCTAAGTCACTCAAGTTTTCTAAGCTCTTATTGCAGCTCATTTTTCATCATGTGCTTATCTATCATCAAGTTTCTCTCAGTATGTCTATCTTTTTTAATTATGCATATAATTTAATCGTTTTTTATAATCCTGCTTTCACCGCCAACTTTTTTCACTTTTCAACGCAAATATTCTGATTTCGATTTAAACATATTTGACACATATTTTTTTCTTATAATCCTTAACCCCATTTATATTTATTTATTCACAGTTTAGCACAGCTTTACTCTCTTTTCCATAAGTCTAAATATAGCTTTTCATCACCACCTATTATGCAAATTTAAAATACAAAAAAAAAAAACAAATATTGTACAACATAATCGCATAACAACAGCAACACAAGACGCTTAAAACCCTAAAGTTCATTAATGAATTTTACAATAATGTCGCAAGCTTTAACTTTAACTTAAATTTCAGCGTCAACTTCAACTTCAGTTTTGCGTTTTTCATAATCAGCTGACATTAAATGTCAAAATAAATGCCTTATCATGTGATCTGCGTAAGTATGTTTGTAGTTGCTGTGACTAAAACGATTTGTTAACTTATGAATTTGAAATCGCAACAAAGTTTTATTTTTCAATTTCAGTTTTTCCATTTTTAGAGAGCTAAAAGTAGCAACAACAACAACAACTGACGCTTAAAGGTAACAAACACCTTGAAAATTTCCCGCATAAATGCGTGCCAAGAAAACTAAAAAAATGCAAAAAATATATATCTATATACACAAAATATACATGTAAATATATTTCATACTCATTCAGTTTCAGCGGCCATCAAAAGTGATTTTTGACTAATTTCTGGGTCTTCGAAGTGGGTCAAAGCATCTGACGCCACTTTGATTTATAGCAAAAAGAAAAAACAAATTCTAAATAATTTCTAAAACAATTTTGTACAAAATGCAAATGTTCACACATTTGTCAGGAATTTTTTTTTTAGAAATTCTTTGAAGAGCTGAGAAAGTTGTCTGCCCAAAAAGAGTTTGTCGCTTAAGTCTTTTGTTTGGGCTTGCATAGTTTTCGCTGTTGTTTTTGTTTTTATATTTTGATTTTGGCTTTGGCTTTTGGTCAGCGTCAAAGCCATTTAACGTCTCATTGTTTATGGTTTGTATTGTTTTCATTTTGGTTGCCTTTCTTGTTGTCTCTTATGCATATTGATTTCATTGAAAGAATGTTTGTATAATTCGAATTTTTGATTTTGCCAACTTTTTACTTGTTCCGTTTCTTTTACTTTTTATTTCTTTTATTTTTGGGGTCACTGCAGATCAGATTCAGCTCAAATTGAGCTGTGATCTGTTAATTGATAACATTTTTTTATGGACAAGTGAACAACATTTTGCTATTTTGTTCTCTGTTATGGGTTTTTCTATTGAAGAGATTCCAAGTGATTTTGATATATTGACTGGGCTATGATGGCTGATCAAAAATATATATACTTTATGGAGTCGGAGACGTTTCCTTCAATGCTCAAACATTTCGACAAAATTATAATCCCAGCTGCAAAGCTATACTCAATAGTTTGAGAGAGATACAGAGTCTTATATAAGCATAAAGGATAACGAAAATAAAAATGCATTTATAATCATCAATCCCACACAGCAACTTTTCAAATTCTTCCAAGCATATCGCAGCTGATTTAAAAACAAAAATCAAGTAATACCTGGATTTTTCCATCACCTGTAAAACTGCATATAGATGTGTACGTTGTGGTTGGATTTTGTAATTTTGATAGTCAATATGTTGTATCACATGCGCTTACATAACTCTGATTTACCCACTGCACACTTGCAACGCCTTTTTATATTTGTTTTCGTTGTATGTGCAGCCTTATTTTTTATTTATTTATTATTATTTTTTTGTTGCTTACTTCTTGAACAATTTATATAATTCATTTATGCGCAGCAAATTGATTACAAATATTTAATTCAACAAGTTTTCCTTTTCGCCAAATCGCATAAAATCAACAACTTTCACTTTCGTGCGCTATTTTAATGTCATTGTTTTTTTGGTTGGCAAACTGACGCACAAAGCATAAATACCAAGAAATTACAAAATTCATTTTAATTAATGCATGATTAAAATAATTTGCTAATGCGAAATTATTCAAAAAAAATTAAAAAAGAAAACAAATTTGATATTTCAAATTTTGCCTTGTGGGTGGCTACAAATTTGGGTCAAGTCATTGAAGTAGAACACAAGACGCCGTTGACCTTAGCACGTGGGCGTAACCCGGCTTAAAAGCCAAAACGTATTTATTGTCAACTGCAAAGCTTTTTATTTTTGTTTTTGGCAACGGGCAAACAACCTTTTGGTAGTATTTTTTTTCTACAATTGTTGCCACACACAAATGTTTGCAATGAATCTTAATTAGTTTTGCTTCGAGGCTGACAAAACTAACATTGAGCACTTGAACAACTAAAAAACGGTTATTGGCCAGCCGGCGCTAGCCCAGGTTCTGGCCACTAACCGCATTTCCAAGGCAAAGTCTCAAAAGTCAACACGAACCTTAACAAAAACATCAACAATTTAACAAAAAAAAACCACAACAACAACAAAATCGAAATCACTTTCTACTTTTTCTGAGACTTTAAGCTCAAGCCGAATATTTGTCTGACGCATGCGTGGCCATAACCTGAAACTGGGTCACACACGCACACTCGCACGCACACACACACACGCAGACACACACATCGCTTTACTCTGCTCTCCGCAAACGCTTTCAATTTGAATAGTTATTTTTATGCTCGATTTTTGATTTGTTTGACTTTGCATTAATGAACAATTTATTGGCTGCGACATAAAACGGTTTTAGCAGACGCTTTTTCCATTTGGTCTTAAAATTCGACTTTAGCGTATTGTGGTTAGTGGAGCAGTTGAGAGTGGTTTTAAGTAGCTTAAGCTGAACTGATTAGATCATTAACTGCTTTTTAACAGCTTCAACTTAGTGACCCATTTAACAACTTTTAACTGCATTTAAACATTTCCGGTATTTGCATTCAGTAGATATCCATGTAATTGGATTTAACATCATTGACACCTTGGGGATGTGGTTAATTACTTTTTAAGTCATTTTATATATTGGCAAATTACTACAACTCTAATCTTTCGCATCTGAAATAATCGATACCCTTGTTTCTTTAGTTTAAAGCCAGTTAAGAGGAAAGTAAAAATTTCCTTTTGACTAACGAACAACTGATCAAATGATACAATGACGGAAGCATCCTCCTTTCCCTTTCAATTATATATAATTTTGTTCAGCATCAGTAGTCGAGTCGATTTAGACATGTCTGTCTATATAAAAAAGCCGCACATTTTGTTAATCAAAAATATTCAGCTATTTCGACTTGAACATTCTGTAATTTACAAAATTTAAAATGCAATCATTTTGATTGCTTCACGTTAGACACGAATTTTTGTAGAGTCTCTTAAAAACTCTACCCTGGCAAGACACCAAATGACTTCATCCTGTTCTTCATAGCAGCATTTGATATTTTCATAATGTACAGTTGTGCTCAAATTGGTGTAGCTGCCATCAATCAGTCAGTTGACAGCAGGTAGTCCCCAAATTCTCTTTTAATTGCTTTCGATCTTTGACCGAATACACGATTTCCCTGAGATTTTTCGGGTATTATTCTGTCCCAGGTAGCCAAACGGAAAACTCCAACAAACTGGTTTCAACCGGTTAAATGAAAAACTATTCAAGAAAAATCTATTTGCTGAGAATACGAGAATAATATTTCTCGCTAACAATTAGCAAGTTTGTTTTTTGTTTCGGCACGCGACTTTAGTGTTTAATGTGATTAGCGAAATTGAACAAATTTGCCTGAGAAATTTGAACAACGACTAGTTGGTAATATTTGCCTAAGCACTTAACATAAAAGCACGCGAGTCGAGCACAGTTCCAGTTCCAGTTCCAATTCCAATTTTGAAGGCAAAACAAATGGCACTCAAGGTGTTAATTTAAAAAGCCACAAATGAATAAGTTGACCAAGTGTTAGTCTCAAGTGTTTGTAGCTGCTGCCTGGGCAATCAGCCGTTGAAAGGAAAAGTGCCACAAACTGAAAGATCTTTCTTTATAGAGTGCTGCGGTAAAGTGCCGCTAACGCTCAGTTTTTATATGTGCACATATACATACTATATATGTATATACATTTGTATATATATAATAAAGATGTGTGTGTGTGTTGAATATACGATCAACATTGCACTTTCTTTTTTTCCTACCACATTTCTCGACGGTTTCTGCGGCTACGGTTTCGGCTTGCCTGTTTTTTTTTTTTCTTTTTTTATTGTTTTCTTTCTTTACTGGGTTGTTTTTTAGCATATGTGTTTATGTGAGTGTGTTTTTCTAGTTTTTTTTTTTATTACCTGGTCTGTCAATTCGATGATATATTAAGTTGATGATGCTGGCGGGAAAAACGCTGTCATAATTGCTCAGTTTCTACGGAAAGTGAACTTGAGAGGAAAAGTCGATGTGATAAGCATAATTAGCTATATTAGCAGCAAATGCGTAAAGAAAGTGCAAGTTGTCGTTGTTGTTTTGTGATAATTATAATAGTCGCAAGCCTCAGTTTGATATGCCTCTGGGGCAGTGTTAATCAGTGAAATTGTCAAATTATTTACCCTGACTAAGCTTATTAATCAATTATGTCGATGTCTAGAAAGAAGTATTAGCAAAACCAATGAATGGTTAATTTTTTATACATATTTTTAAGAGACACAGTATTATTTTCTGTAGATATGATTTGCTGGTTTTAAAACTACTTCCGAAGTTATTTAATGTAAACTAAGAAACTTTACATCCTTACAGAATAACCCAATAGCAATAGTTTTCTTTTCTCAAAATTCCTAAAAATCTCAATTGTCCACTTAAAACTAACTCAAAAGTATTCGTATCTAATAATTGAAAAGATAAATCATTTAACGCGCTTTTAACTGTACTTAATGAATTGCATTAAATGGGTTTTAAACATAAATACACTTGGCCTTTCCATTTCGATTTTCACGTCGCTTTCGGCCTTGAACATAATTGGATTTTGCTCGAACAAGAAAAAATTGATTAAGTCTTGACCTAAGCGAACCGGTTTCGATTTTTTTTTTTTCGGCAATTTCACTTGAACTTTCATTAAGCGCAACTCCTTTTTTGTGTTATGTCTGCGCATATTTTGGAAGCTGCGACCCAAAAGGGGGGAAGTCACAAATATATATTTTCACATTACAAAGTCCACAATAAAGACAAACCGGATCATAATAAAACGAACGGGGTTTCGCAGAAGTGTGTGTGTGTAAGTGTGCGGTTATATATGTGTGCGTTTGTGTGCAGTTAATGACGTCCATTCGTGAACCGATAACCGGGGGTCCAACTTTATGTAATAATTTCAGGTCGTATGTTCAAGATGCAAACTTATGAAAATATATATGTGTGTGTGTGTTGTGTGTGTCTGTATTTGACTATTGGCCAATGTTTGCTATTGATTTTTGGACCCGTTGCTGCCGTTGCTGCCGTTGCTGTTGCTATCTTGACTCTTTCCGCTTCATTTTGAATGCCAATTTGTTGTGGCTTGAAGTCTCAGGTGTTGCTGGCTCTGGCAATGGCCAAAAAGCGGAGCTCTAGTAATTGTATCTCTGTTCCAAATTTGATTGCATTAATTTAACTGTCAACGTTTTGAGTTGCCAAGCGAGAGAGAGAGAGAGAAACGCTGCAGAAATCGCACTTGCCACGCTTCGACTCCATTTCAAAGATACCTATGTAATTACAACAGTCGTGCATTTAATAATTTAATTAGGTGCGAATTTGTTTGTGGTTGAGTTAGCTACTCTTTAATGTTGTATAGGGTTTAATCAAAATCTTAATAAAAATCACATTCAGTGATCATCTTTTATAACAAATAACACCATTCACAAATTACTGATAATTGAGCAAACATTTTGCGGCTTAAATTAGCTGTAAAATTACGAAATGTGTGAGTTGTAAATTGCTAAAGATTCGAGTTTAACATTTGGTAATACGTACAAAAAAATATGTGTGCTAGTTAGTCTCCTTATATTACAAAATCTTTGAGAGAAACAATTAAATTTAAAAAAACAAATGGAAAATGGGTGGAAAACTCTTGTAGCACATAAATATAAAAATTCCCTACTAATAATTAATGATTAATTTGATTATAATTTGCTTTATTTTCTCACAACTTTAAGCGCATTGTGCAGCTTTCATTTTGGGGTGGCGATTATTATTTGCTGCGCATTTAATGACCTTCTCAATTGCTGGACCAACAAATTCCGATACGCATTTCGGGAAATATCAACCCTCAAGAAAATACATTTCCGAAACAAAATTATTACGCATTTTCCGGCAAATTCAAGATGAACCAAACGTAAATTTAGAAATATATATATACTACAAATTTAGCTTACCTTGTCGTTGTAATATTCGTTCGTTTAGTATCCAAGTTTGCTCAATTTCTAATCGTTATTCGTATTTTTTCTTAGAAAAAAAATCAATTGCACTCTTTTTTGTTTCGTGTGTTTCGCATACGATAATAATTATATATGCCTACATATATATGTATTTATTATCTATTTATGTATAATTTTTATTGATACTTTATTGAACACCAAGCACACGCGCTACCTTGTCCGTCATTTTGTATGGAAATATATATGTATATATATATATTTCATGCGCACTTGATTGACCGTTAAGAAATATTCGAACTTGCGATTCGATTCCAACTGCGACGATTGACGGAGCGAATGGGCGACCGTTGGCTTTGAGACCGTCTCGCGGACTGAAAATGGAACCACGTTCGCTGTGCTCGTGTCTCATACGCGGTCTCAGCCTCAGCTTCAGCTTCAGCTGTGAGAGAGCGTAACGCACACTCACTCTCTCGATTGCTCAGTTCGCTCAGCTTGTGTTACTCACCTGTTGCACTCATGTAACGGCTGCTTTCTCTCTCTCTCTCTTTCTCTTCATTTTCAGCTGTTGGCTGCAGTTGCGCACCGGTTTGTGGTGGCTTAAAATTTTATTTTTTTTGGGAAAAGATCATTTTCCTATACCTGTTTTTCAGCCACAGGTGCCGAAGTTGTTGTTGTAGATGTTGGTGTGCTATGCTCTCAAAGTCTGAAGGTCGCATTTTCGCTCATTAATCGCCACTTCGCCACTTTCTTCAGCGAAGTCGATGGCAATCGCTGATGCGGCTGCTGCTGCTACGCCTGCGCACAGATTTTATTTGCTCTTGTACCGATTAACGGTGTCATGGTGTGAATTTATTCATGTGCAAGTCTGTTTCTGTGTATGTGTATGTGTTTGTGTGCGCGTACCTTTCTAAGAGTTTCAAGTGAATTGCGGTACAGAGTGGCCATAAATGTTTATAGAACAGACTTCTTCGCTGGAAAAATCTGAGTATGTAGGTATGTATATACACATAGATGTATTTACGTTTGTATGTGTATGTATATACAGCCTCGGTGTCAGCTGTATGTGTACAACCCTTTGCTTGCAGAAATTTGATGTTGTTAAAGTATGTAATTTGTAGCTAGCATTGAAAGAAACAGAAACTAGAGCACTGTACCCTTGCAAGGTAGCAGAAGCCATAAAAAGAATTGGGCAAAAAACCTATTTAAGATAAAAATAAGATTTTGTATAATAAAAGACAAGAAAAATGAGTAAAAACATAATGAAACACAGAGAAGAACATAGAAACTCTGAATCCTTTTAAAAATTTTGATATCACCAGCTTCTTAAAAATATTTTTAGTGGTAATTAATACTTAATAATGTATATTTAATATACAAAATTGTTTATATTTCCTGCATTCTTGTAAAAATAAGAGGCTGGTGCTTCATCAGCTTAAGCAATAAAAATAAATTAATTTTATCTCTAAAATAAAAAAACGCTTAACAACTAATAAAAAATAAATGGCAAGACCTTCAATCATCATTAAACAATAGTCTAGAACTAGACGACTAATTTCCCAGAAGCTCACGTCCCAAAATAGCAATGTATAGCTCGAAATAAATGTCTAAATTTCAAATGTCAGGAACTGGAAAAATGTTCTAGAAAAAACATTTTTTGCACACATCAGCATGAGAAATTTTGTTTAAGAATTCGTCAAATTCTAGTCGCATAGAGAAAGAGTACAAGTGTGTTAGAGACATAAACACAAACACACACACACTCACACACACACATACAGAAATGTTAGAGCGGAAATTTTAATAAAAGTTATATACAATTTATTTCAAACAGTAAATAATACACATATACAAACACAAATAGAATCATTTTGTGGGCTACTGCAGAATGGGCTACAAGTATTGAAAGTATTATATGTACGAGTCTGTTGGGACTGGGACTATATAGAAGGCGATCCACCGAACCAGAGATGGTGTGGATATGGTGTTTGTGTGTGTGTATATTTACCAGAATGTCAGATGAGCACGTTCAACTCGGCCGAGGATTGACGACCCATTCAATTGTTGTAGGTGTTTCTGTAAATGTATCTGTATCTGTAAATGTATACGTATCTGTATCTGTTTCTGCATGTATCTGTATCTGTATCTGTATCTGTATCTGTATCTGCGAGAGTAGTACGTACTGTGATTCTGCGATGCTGCGAATCGTGTATAGTTGAATTTAATTCTGTGCAATCAACGACATTTAACGAAATTCTATATATATATTTATATACATATATACTTTAGATTTACATGTGTGTGAGCATGGGTAAATATCGCAGCATTAAGAAGGCGTTGATTGGATTTTGAATGAGACTGCGATTGTGTCGGACCTTAAGCAACATAAACGCCACACTACACTGAACAAAAACACTGTCACAAAAGCATACTGTTTGCTGCTGCTGCATCTTCTAGCTACAGCAATCTGGCAACACTTTCTTTTGTATCTCATTACCTTTCTAAGTTGACTGCGTGTAAATCCAATTCGAATCCCACTTTCAGTTCCAACTGGAATCTTCCGTTTTTTTGGCAGTGTGCATTTTGCGAAATTTCGATTTAATAAATGCTAATTTAAACTCTTAGAAATGTGTGTGCTGGTGTGTGTGTGTGTGTATGCTGCAGAATGGGACGAACTAATTGCATTTGCTTTGGTATGAATGAACTATAGAAATTTTTCCCGAAATTTCTGTACACAAGACGAATTACAGTTCAAGTTCATAAACCACGTGAACAAAACTTTTAGTGGAAATTTAAATAATGTAAAGCTATAAATAAGAATATGCTAGATTTTTTGTATTCACGGGCCTTCCCGAATTTGTAAGTAATAAATGTGTAATGAGCGCTATCAGTTCTGTGCTAGCTACTTACTTGTAAGCTAATCAGTAAGCGGACAAGGGCTCATTAAGATTGCGAGTGAAATTATCTCAGATCGCAAACATTTCTAATTATCAATGCTTGTTAATTAGTATTATACTAATAACCTGACAGAGGGCATATAAATCTCAACGAATAGTGTACATATTATTTATATTCTACAATAATTATACAAATTTATTTTTGCTAAACTTAAATGAACTAAAAGACGATCTATTGTTGATGTTGCAAAAATTTGATTACAATTGTACATTGATTGATTTGTATCTATTATCGCAGTATCATTGTTAAAAAAATGCATTGCAGATCTTTTTTGTATATATAGATAACATAGATTAATATCGGTTTTGCAATATTCATAAAAGCAACACAGAAAATC
Organism: Drosophila kambysellisi; assembly: GCA_035042185.1. NCBI lineage: Eukaryota > Metazoa > Arthropoda > Insecta > Diptera > Drosophilidae > Drosophila > Drosophila kambysellisi. The sequence continues at coordinate 367,848 of JAWNLS010000039.1, forward strand.
TTGTGAGCATTCCGAGACTAATGCATATTATCAGCGTACGGATGTCATGGACAAGGGAGGCACCCTTTTCCTTCAGTTGGACACAATCGCAATAATGGGCACACGATCGACACACAGTTCGCATGATGGCTTTCTTATTGATAACATTCCGTGGCACAACCGCTTCACACTTCGATGGCACTGACCAGAAGCAAATGTGATCGCTAACATTACCTGATGAATACATAAAATATATAATACACAACATGCTCTTCTAAAAGGGAATTATCGATAAGCATAAAAATATATACCAGAAACTTTGTAGCCATGATTTACACATGGTATACGTCGGTTAATAACGTTGTCACCCTTTCTCACTTTTCGAACCAATGTCAAATCGGTCCTGCCTCCCATCGGCACCGAATAGCCAACACTGGTCACATTACAGATTCCATTGTACCGATAGCAATCAGTGCATGCATTCCAACCAACTGTTGAGTGTTGTGTAGTGGCAAATGAATGAAACAGTTTGTTGTACTAACACTTACAGCATATTGAATTCCTTAGATAAAAGCTAAATAACAAGATGGACGCAACACTTAAAATTTGAATAGTCATTTCTAAAACACATAAAAATGTATAAAAAACTATATGAAGTAAAATGCAATAGTTTGTTAGATCGAAAGAAAATTTAGACCTCAAATTTAAGTCCGATTCGGGTACGAAAAGTATAAAAATTCCGAAAAATTTTACGCTAATCTATTACGTTTTGGTACTATGATTTTTAGACAGAAAATTGAAATGAAACCGTTATTCAGTTCCCTTTAAAATTTAGTTGCATTTCCAATTGCTTTAATCAATATACAAAAATAGTAATGATCACAACAAAGCAAATAAGTAAAATGTATCTGCGATCCAACACAGAAGATATGGGTACATTGTTACAGGCGCAATATTTGGCACAATCGCTGCAGATGCGCTTCATCAGATCTCTATTTTGCAACTTGTAATGGGGCACAACTGCTTCACATTTGGCAGGTTTCTTCCAAAAGCAAATGTAGTCGTAGACATCACCTAAAGAGTACATCAAAGGTGTACATCAAACAAGAAAAAAAAATTAAATGAAAAATCCATGAAAATTACCTGTTAATCGATATTCTTCATTGATGCAATGTTCTAATTTGCCATGATCAATTAGGCCATATGGGCCAATTCTTACAACCAATGAACTGTCACTTTGGGCATATGGGGGTGCTGCCCAACCCTGTGTGGTAGTGTGGCATTCGCCATGTGGAAAGCAATTGGAACATGCATTATCCCCATTTGCAGCTGATTGGTTATTTCTTATATAAATATAGATACATATTTTATATACAAATATACTGATCTACTTACAGTTAATTGCGCAACATATTAAAAGTAACCAAAATTTAAATGTCGCAAATTTAAAAGTCATTGCATCTAAAACAACACAAACAGATCCGAAACAAAAGATATGTCTATAATATAAATATATGTATATTTTTTTGTCGAAGCATGCTGCGAGCTCAGAATATTTGAAATTATAAAGAGATAATTGTAACAACATAATTTTTATTCGATTTAAATAACAATGCTGATTACATTCATTGCATTTTCAAGTGCAATGAGCCCCATGAAGCATGTGATTAGTAAAAGTTGATTAACATTTGAAATGTTGGACAAAGATGATTTTGGAGCGATTCCACGACAGCCACACCAATATGCACACGATTCACAGATTCGTATTGTTTCAATGTTATCAGCAAATTTAATGAATGGGACGACAGCTCCACACTTGCCCTCTTGCCACCAAAAACAAATGTACGAACGTACAAAACCTAAAAAAACAAAACACAATAAACAATGAAAATGTGACAATGCAACACACACTGGTTACAGGGTATTAAACCGTTACGAATTTAGATAGCGATTCTGATTCTGGTAGGTTAATATTAATAAAAACAAGTAAGATGCTGTAGTCGAGTTGGCTCGACTAAGACCCTTAACACAGTTATTAAATATATTCTAGTTTTATTGGCTAATTTCCTTAGTAGGCAATGTATTATTGAACAAAACTTTTATTATATCAAAAAGGCTTCAATACTTCTGATATACAAAATAAGTTACAAAATTTCATTCAATTTGAAAGATGAGTGTTTTACAATTTAAAATAGATGTTCTAAAGCCCACTCCGAAGGCTTTCATCGATCGACTGATATTCAACGTGCTGAAATTTGTATATCCACCATTTGCCAAGACAACAATAGTAACTTACAAAGTAAAAGTTCCTGAACCGTACTTTGTATATCTTACTATATTTTGTTTCATTGCGATTATTTTACCCTTTCTGGCGTCGTACGCTGGTGAACATGCATAAAGTAAAATTGTATGTTATAAATAAATAAATTTATGTTATATCGAAAATAGAAATGTATCGATAACTCAGAAATTGGGGCAGTTATCGATAAAATAAAGCAAACTTGATCTGCGCCTGGTACACGTGAACTTATATTCAAAATTTGAAGTCGCTAGCTCGTATAGTCTCTAAGATCCGCGTGTTCATACAGACGAACGGACGGACGGATGGACGGACGGATGGACGGACGGACGGACAGACAGATAGACGGACAGACGGGGTCGGATATGCTTAATTCTGCCTGTTACATACATTTGCACAAAACTATTCTACCCTTTTTACCCATTTCTAATGGTATTCTGAGAATAGGTTCTGATTGCGCTTCTGATTCTGCATTTCGATCGGCAATCAATCGGTTTCGATTCCGATTTGATACCCTGACTATTGCAATAATTTAATCACCTTTTATTATATATTGGGTACCAGTGCAGTATAGTAGTTGTGTTGACAAGTTCTGCGAATCGTTATTCTCATGAACTAATCGCACATCGTAACGGTTTTGAGTTGGCACAGAATACCCATTAGTTTTCACATCACAATACGGGTGAGTTGTTTCGCCGCATCTGATACATGTATTTTTTTTGGACTCTGCAGATCTTGTAATTTTCATCCCGCACTGTCCAGCTACCATTAAAGCTATCGATATGAAATGCATAGTAAAATTAATGCTACACGTCTTAATTATTCTTGACTTATGTATACTTACTGTTTAAATTACCTAAATTTAATAATAGAAAACCAAATAACAATACAGAAATTAAACTAAATTTTTTCATCACAGCAAACGAAATGTAAAATAAAATTTTCTATAATTATCAACTATAGGAAAGTATTGCCAACGAAACGTAAAATAATAAAATATTATACAATTAATCGATAACTCAGAAAAATTATGAGTTATTGAAATTTCTAACTAAGCAAACTACGATTAATAAATGTGAACAAAGAGTTTCACAATTCCATTCAAATAACGATTATTTTTACGAAATTTATCAACAAAAACAGGATATTTCTTTCTTTGAATCATCATGGCGCTGGTCATAGATCTGGAATAATGATTAAATACGTTTCAATAATCATAGCCCAGCTTATAGATAAACCATTAATTGTACCAGCTCTAGATTTAGTCCCAAGATTGCAACCACAATATTTGGCACAAGTTCGACAAACTATACGATGCATATGATCTTTGTTGATAATATCGCTTCTGGCGACTGCCTGACAACCCATATATGGAGCCCAGAAGCAAATGAATGTCTCGACTTGTCCTGCAGATAGAGTTGAATTTAGAGCATTGATTGGATTGAATTATTATAGAAACAGCAGTTACCTTTTATCTCATAGCCATCAAGAACACAACGGGCTAGTTTAGGATCACCATCGGTATACGAGGGCAACTTGGCAACAATGCTGCCATCGTTGGTCGAATACTTGAAGGGCGCCCAACCCGTAGTTGTCATTTTGCAACGACCCCTATAAGGAGTGCAATCCACACATTCATTATTTGCACCATCTGTAAGCTCCGCAACTATCCCAATTATTCAACTATAATAACATAAATATATACAATAATAACACATATATCTACCACATATTGAAAATAACATCAGGCAACCACAAAATATAGTTAGTTGAGCTCTTCGATTTTGTAGCATTTTAAAGTTGACAAGCGACTGAATTCTTATGATTTACAAATATATAAATATAAGACAGAATGTCTAACGTTTTATAAATTATGTTTCCTTTGTTGTTAAGTTTGTAAGTAAGTTGAACCGAATCGAAAGGTTCCGTTAACGATTTTGAAAAGCTTTCAAATTTCTTTTGAATTGAGCTTAAATGGTATCGATCATCTAATATTAGGCACAAATAGTGATTAAATCAGCTAAAGTTACAAATACGATTTAATCCCATTCAATACCCATATCTAAATCTGTTATTTACCCATTACTTTTAAAGTCAGACATAAATTCTGAGCTTATTCTGCAGTTCTACAGATCGAAGACAATCTTATACACTTTCTATATAAATATATGGATTGAAAATCGTAGACGTTTCTGGGCGTATAAAATACATTAATTCTTGATCCGCATCATCATATGTTGGATGAAAGATGAGTTCTTGTATAAAAATTGCACAGCATTTATTTCCAAAGGAAAAAACAATCAACACACACTTCACGGCATCAAATATAGAATGATATGAACCAGAGTCAAGGATGTGGTCAATAGACGATCCACTTTAAAAGCAAAAAGTCCGCAACTGGTATCAACTTGATGGTTTAAAATGTTACATCCGCAATGTCTACCACAGATGACACATAATATTAACCTGACCTTTTCATTTCTCATGACCAACTCATTGCCAATTAAATTGCAGCCCAATTTTGGCGACATAGTGCAAATCATTGACTCCACGTTATCTAAAGTAAAAGATAAATTTGAATTTCATTGTGATACTTGAGATACTTCTCCTATTACCAGTTAATACGTATTTTTGCGATAGGCATTTGGCTAATTTTTCGTTATGCTTATCTGTTTCATTATTGAAAGGTCGTACTTTATGTTTTTCATTTTCGGGGATTATCATCTCTTTCCTGTTCACATAGCACTTGGGGTCAAAGTGATCCGAGCAGTTGACGCAGATGTTAAGGTCTAGATCCACTGGTGGAGTAGTTTGTCCATTTGACACTGTGAATGTCCTCTGTGAATTTAATCATAACAGTTATTTGTAATTACAACTTACGGATTATAAGATTAAGAACTAAAAAGACTGAAAAGTTACAACAAATTTTCATTATCAAAAAAATGGTCTGGGTTGATTTTTGGGTTAAAAGTATGATTGTTATGTCAACGAATGTCAATGGGAAAAACACTATGCTTTTAATTTCACATAAATTTCTATGATTCACGGTGTCAAACCGATAAGAATTTCATAATTTTTCGGGGTTTTTAAATCGGTTCAAGCTCTGAAAACTGAAAACTTGAAAAGATTAAGTTAACGATTCGGATGTACAATTTCTCAAAGCTGCTACTGTAAGAAATCGATATTTAACGATAGTATAAATGAAAACTATCGAGCATGACTAAATTGAGCTGACAGCCAATGTTGATTATTACTATATATGGGATTAGCCATCGTGGATCGCTCTTAATTTATGCCTTTTGTCAGCAGGAAGTAGAAATTTGGTCAGGTTCTTTTTGCAATCTGGATCAATCAAAGCCGCACAGTCAACGCAAAGTCTACCCATTTAATGCTCTAAAGTGATGTCTTTTTCCACTCATTATCATATCAATTATTATTTTCGTTCTTTCAACGTAAAAACTAGAAAAGCAACAAAATATTATGGAAAGAAACTAAAACTTTTCCATGACTAACACTAAGCTGAACTTGATTTGTTTTTACTTTGAACTATAATGAATTTGATATCGTCACTTTCAATGGATTTTTGTATCGACAAAAGTTTGCGCATGAATAGGTACTATTATGTTATATATACAATTATTTTATATATATGCCTTTTTATTGTGTTGCATAGAAAATGCGGGAAACCCTGAGTACAAAGCTCAGCTTAGAGCCGTCGTGATAAGGGCGATAATGCCACTAGTGTATTATTGAACAGCCAAACGGCTGTGTTATCAGTAGCAGTAGCAGCTTTGGGACCACCCAAATATAGCGAAGAGATAATCTCACGTACTGAGCCCATGCGATAAGGTCTGCAGATCGGTTCAAGGCTATAACATACGCTCCCCGAATGTCAGATCTCAATGGTGATCAATTAGAAAACAGCTATTGAAAATTAGCAAACGTTGACAGTTTGTCTCTCTCTCCCTCTCTCTTCGTTTTCCCTCCCTCACCATCTCCATAACTCTCACACCCTCTCTCTCACTCTCTTGGCAAGTCTCTCTCGCTGCCTCTATCTCGCTCTCTCTGTCGGTGTTGAGCTTATCGCCTTGGGCCCATGTCAAGGGCTATCAATGCGCCCTGAGCCGGCATCTCGGCACCGGCTGCACTCGGCACTGGCCTCTGTCTGAGTTCTCATTATTCGCTCGCATCTCAGACGTCCAACAACGGTCCCGCTGAGCGGTCGGTCGAACGGACGGACGCACCCAAGTAGTATTATTAAGTAGGAGAAGGAAAAGATTATGTTCCCGCTGCTGTTGAATCGATCCGTTTTCGTGGTCTGCCGCTGCTGTCTGGTGGAGCACCCGCCGCTCTGCCACAGCATCGGTGACAACCAGCAGTTGAGTAACGAGCTGCTCGAACTGGTGCCCAATCTGGAGATCAAGCCCAGCGATGTCATTTGTCAGCTGTGCCTGCATCGACTGCACGACGCTCTAGAGTTCCGGCTACGCTGTCAAGATTCGGAACGCATTCTGCGCGCCCGCCACGAACAGGCCCTGGATGATGCCCTCGAATGTCTGGAGAGGGAAGTCGGATGTCTGGAACAGTCCAAATCCGGGTCCGTGTCATCGCTAGTCGATCCCGTCGATTTCGGTATGTATATTCTGTATAAAACGGAAGTTCAATTGATACTGAAACTAAAATAAATATGTTTTTGATTTAAATCTCTAAATGAGACACGAAAAACACAAACATAAATTATTATTAATAAATAATAAATTTCTTTGAATCCACTTTTTAAAAAAGAACTCAAAATTAAGATTGTTTTCAATTTTTCTAGGCACTTTGGATCTGTCGGATACATTTGAGAGCAGCTACGAACCAACCGACCGGACAACGTCCTCCGTCAGCTGGGACTCCGGCATACTGAACACGCCCATCCATTTGCCAGCCTCGCTGGAACAGCTGGAACAACAACAACAACAACAGCAGCAGCAGCTTAAACAGCAACAGCTGCAACAAAACAACATAGTTGAAAAACCTGTGGATAAACCCAAGCGGAAGCGGGCTCCACGCAAATCTGTAGGAGTGCCTCGCAGTAGGCCGCACAAATCGTTGCGTCCTTGCCCCGAGTGTGGCAAGAAGTATACGCGTAACTCACAGTTAAAGTCACACATGTCATCGGTGCACAGAATGGGCGATTGCCTCAGCTACGATTGCACGGTGTGCCCAAAGAGATGTGCCTCGCTGCACGGCCTGCGCTATCATGTGAGATCGGCTCACTCCATGGAACGTCCCTTTGCCTGCGAAATCTGCGATCGTCGTTTCGTGCTGCGCACCCAGCTGATCTCGCACGCCCGCGTCCATACGGGCGAGACGAAGCCACGGATCTTCAGCTGTAATGTGTGCAAGAAGACGTGGCCAACGAAATCGGATCTACGCACCCATATGCGATCCCATGATCCGGACAAGTCCAAGCGGCCATTCAAATGTGATAAATGCGAGAAGGCGTTCTTTACACGCGGTCATCTCAATTCCCATCATTTGGTGCATACCGGCGAGAAGCCCTACACCTGCACCTACTGTGACAAGTCGTATCAGAGTGTGGGCAATCTGAACAATCACATGACTCGACAACACACGAAACTGGGTAAGGATCACCAACAGAATCTGATCCTAATCGCCATGGATATGGAAACGTGAAAGGAACTAAATCGGAGATTAAAACAACATTTTAAATTGGTTTGCATTTTAAATTATTTACAAATTCTATACATAAATTATTCTAATCTTCCATCAAAAAAAAAAGAAACAAAAAAAATATTATTAAAATAGCTTTGAGAGCATTTTTATTTGTTTTTTTTTTCTATTTTTTTTTTTTTGTGTACACACAGTGCCCGCTATCAACGCCTTTAATCAAAACAAGTGCCTGGCTGTCTGATCGTAAACAAACAGATGCGAGAGGTGGGGCAACCAGAGCAGACAGGGCAGACGCTCAGTAAAGATAATTTTGATTGTGGGCCGCATTTGCTTCAATTACAAAACGGCAACAACAACAATAACAACAACAACAATAAACAACAACAACGTGATATGTCATAATTATGAGCCTGACGTGAAACACGAAAAATGGAAAGAAAAAAATGGGTAGAAAAAAAAGAAAAGTGTTAATCCAATTAAGTTTGATTTAACACCGGGAAGTGACCGCTAACTGGCCTAGGTCAGCGTTTTGTTTGCGGACAGAGGAGGCAAGAAGGAGAGCAAGAGCAAACAAGAATGTTGGGAGGCAAAGAGCTCTCCAACTGAGTCACAAACGATAAGCGACAGCGGGACGTGATAACCCTGTCACCTTTTTAGGTACCAGGAAAATAATAAAAATAATAATAATATAAAGAAAATAAAAATGCAGCTCGATGGGCATTTCTTTATAGTTATTATTTACATACTTATTTATACAATATGTATTGTGTTTACTCATTGTATCAGCGCCCTGGCCAATTAGTCATAAGGCCAAACGAGTACGAGAACGTGTCCTCCCTCATCCTCATGTGCACCCAGATATTGACCCAACCCAATGTTATACCTTATATATACCTTGTGTATATTTCTGCAACCAGCCTTTGTCTCTGGACCATCACGTCACACGGCTGACGTCGTGTTCTGGCTACGTGAGCTCTGCGTTCTATTTGGGCTTGGTTTTATTGTTCCTCAAAATAATGCAAGATAAGAAAAATGCATTGAAATTATTTCAATTCTCAAGATAACAAAATACAAACAGAAATGTATCTTATAATTTGATTACTAATCAGTAGTAATAATTTCCTGTTATTTTCAATTTCATATTTTATTTAAAAATTCTTATATTACTTTCACTTAGATTTGTATACATTATACAGGCATAGGTTTATTTTTAGAACTCTCCTCCTGACAAAAATAATCTGATTATGTATTGAATTGTATTTGTGACTTTAACTTGGCCTTCCTTTGTTATATATTCATTTTTATTTTTAGCATTTTGTTCTATATATGTGCACACGTTTCTTATATTTTCGGTTTATTATAATATATTGCAGTTACTCTCGAATTTGAATTTAGTAATTTATTTTTGCGGAAAATAAATTGCCCTTGAACTATATATTAATTACTCAGACATTTGACTTTAATTTGGTTTTTCTCAGTTATACACTTTATTTGTCTTTAACATTTCATTCTTCACAAGATTTTAATTCTCTTAGTTTTGACGTTTATTAAAATCTATTGACTCCTTTATTCTATTCTCTATTTGACTCCTTTGTCGTTTCTCACTCCTATTTTTATCAACTGTCCATTTTTCTTTTTGGCCACAATGTCAAAATAATATTGTATGTTAAGCAAGTGATTCCCAAATAGATGTTCACAAGTTTTAAATATAAAACCCTAATCTAATCACTCGACATTCGCCAACGACCATACTACGCTGAATACATCGGTTCTCGTCCGATCACCGAAATTAAGCAGCGTCGGGCGCGGTTAGTACTTAGATGGGGGACCGCTTGGGAACACCGCGTGTTGTTGGCATAGTCCAAAAACACTTTTTTGTTTATTATCTAAAAAAAATATATACAATCTTTCAAATGTTTTTTATAACAGCAATGATTTCACATTATTTTCAGTTGTATTTTTTTCTTTCACCTTTTTTCTTTGTCCCATCTGAAAATAATTTGAGTAGTAGACGGATACATTTGATTCTATCAACTGTCCATATTTCTTTTTGGCCAGAATGTCAAAATAATATTGTTTAGCAAGTGATTCCCAAGTAGATATTCACAAGTATTAAATATAAAACCCTAATCTAATCCCTCGACATTCGCCAACGACCATACTACGCTGAATACATCGGTTCTCGTCCGATCACCGAAATTAAGCAGCGTCGGGCGCGGTTAGTACTTAGATGGGGGACCGCTTGGGAACACCGCGTGTTGTTGGCATTGTCCAAAAACACTTTTTTGCTGTTGTCTTGATACACAGCAGAAATCATGTTATTATTTTAATTGCAGTTTATTTTATTATTATTTTGTACAGCGATTCCGTATCGTCTTATTTTACTTCACTATGATTTAAAAATATATAAATTATCGAACATATTTTAAAAATATATTTAATTTAGTTTTCCATATTATTAATATGGTGCTTGGGGGATGGGTCAAAAATTCCCATAGCCATAACTTTTTCATAAATCAACCTATTTTGAAAAGGTACATCTTTTTAAAATTGGTTTGAACTCTAAAAATGTAGTGCATTTCAATCTGAAAGCAGGAAGGATAAGTCCTAGCTTCCACAACAGGCATAATTTTGCATAAACTGAACTGATTTTCAAAAGCAAAATACTGTTGTGATTGGCTTATCTTCTAGATTAATACTGCATTCTAATGTAGAAATACGATTTGTGTTCGAAATTCATATAAAAACTGGCAGTATATATTATAACTTCTATTAATACAAAATAAATTTGTTTTTTCTTTAAACGTTCTTCTTTCATTTATTTACACAGTAACAACAATCTTTTTTTTTAATTGAGGGATTTCTCTTATTTCTGGTTGAAGAGCAGTCGACTCAGCTGCGACTGTTGCTGGGCATAGTAGCTCGAGTTCGACGGATGCTGGGTGTCGAGAGCTGATTCTGGTGTCACAGACTGACGCACCAGTTCCCTGAGGCTGGCCGAGATCTTGGCAGTGCGAAACCGGGCCTCGTGTCGCCGCTGGCGGGTGTCAACAAATCGCTGCGATTGCTGTCGCTTTCGCTGGATATCGTGCTGCAGTTGCTCCCGCTTGAGACGCTCCAGTTGCTGTCGCTCACGCCAGTGTTCCTCATGCTGCAGCTGCTCCACTTGGTTATCGTGCTGCAGTCGCCGCAGATATCCTTCGAGCATCTCATTCCGCAACTCATCCGCTCGCCTCAAGCGCTCCGTGAGTCGCATGCAGGTGTCCCTCTTCCGCAGTGTTGCATCTAGCTGCTGTTCCTCCTGCTGCAGAGTGACGGCCTCGTTGCGTCGCGACTCCTCGTAGCGACGCTGACACAGCAGCAAATCCCGTTCAAGTCGCATGGCCTGCAAACGCTGCTTGGCCGCCGCATCCTTGGCATCGAGTGCTCCGCGCAAGCGTCGCAGTTCCGCCAGATCCCGCTCAGCTAGCGCCTGCAGACGTGCCTTGGTCAGCAGATAGTCCTGAAACTGTTTGTCGTGCACCGCCTGTTTGTACTCCTCCAGTTGCTCGCACTTAAGCAACTGTTGCTCCAGTCGCTCATTCTCCCAATACTTGCGCGCCAGCCAGGCGTGCTCCTTATCCGCCGCCTGCTGGCTCCTCTTCACGGCCATCCGATTGAGTATCTTCTGGTCGTGTTGGGGCACCTTCTCATAGGCAGCACGCACCGCCGGCGCCAAACACAAATTGGCCATTGACGCACACAATTGCGACTGCGACGACTCGGATTGTCCCAGCGGCACCAGCGCCATATTCTCCTGAGATCTCGACTTGGCTCGGCTGCCTCGTATCGCCAGCGTCGCCGATGCATCGAGTCCGAAAACAGTCTGCAAGAAATATGAAAATATATATAGATTAAATATAAAGTTGGACAAAAAAATAACTACAACCTTTTTTAAATATTAATTATAACAGCAATGATTTATCATTATTTTCAATTATATTTATTCTATTATTCTATTCTATTCTCTATTATTAAAATTTCCTATTTTAATCAACTGTCCATTTTTCCTTTTAGCCACAATGTCATTGGGTGCTTGTGAGTAACAAAAGTATCTGAATAATATTGTATGTTAAGCAAGTGATTCCCAAGTAGCTATTCACTAGTTTTAAATATAAAACCCTAATCTAATCTCTCGACATTCGCCAACGACCATACTACGCTGAATACATCGGTTCTCGTCCGATCACCGAAATTAAGCAGCGTCGGGCGCGGTTAGTACTTAGATGGGGGACCGCTTGGGAACACCGCGTGTTGTTGGCATCGTCCAAAACACTTTTTTGTTTATTATCCAAAAAAATATCTACAATCTTTCAAATGTTTTCTCATTATTTTCAATTATATTAATTCTATTATTCTATTCTATTCTCTATTATTAAAATCTATTGATGCGACTCCTTTGTCGTTTCTCGCTCCTATTTTAATCAACTGTCCATTTTTATCTTTAACCACAATGTCATTGGTTGCTTGTGAGTAACAAAAGTATTTTAATAATATTGTATGTTAAGCAATTGATTCCCAAGTAGCTATTCACAAGTATTAAATATAAAACCCTAATCTAATCACTCGACATTCGCCAACGACCATACTACGCTGAATACATCGGTTCTCGTCCGATCACCGAAATTAAGCAGCGTCGGGCGCGGTTAGTACTTAGATGGGGGACCGCTTGGGAACACCGCGTGTTGTTGGCATAGTCCAAAAACACTTTTTTTTTTATTTATTTTATGGCATAATAATATTATCTACAACTATGAATGTATTGGCCCAGACCTCTTCTGATTTAGCTTGATTATTCAGTGTCGCACTTTTATATTTTTTTATTCAAAATGAATTTGGAAAACTCACCTGCAGCATTTGGCAATCTCGCAGTGCAGCCGTTGGCCGCTTTCCACGCTGCTTAAGCTGTGTTGTTGTTGTTGTTGTTCTTGTTGTTGTTGTTCTTGTTGTTGTTGTTGTTGGCTGCTGTTGGGGCGCTTGCTGCACCTGCAGTTGCAGCTCCTCCTGTTGCTCCTGCTGCATGGACTGACTGCGTTGGCTGCCAGCGCTCTTGGTGCGTCTGGCGCTGGAGCCGCGACGACTTTCCTTCTTTGTTGCTTTGGCCTCGATTGGCGATTTGGAAGCGCTTCGTTGTCTGCTCAGACTTCTGGGCTTCTTTTGGGCACTCTCGCTGCGCTGCAGTTGCTCCAATTCGCGTATCTCTATCTCAAGCTGATGCAGCTCCTCGCGTCCGCTGGCATTGCCGCTGCTGTGCGAACTGTAGCAGTCGCAGTGGCAAATGTCACAGCAGCTATCCACCAGCTCCAGCTCCGCCAGCAGCTGCTGATGTTGTTGTTCCGCTGCCGCTCGACTTTTGCTGCGTCGCTTTCGCTTCGGCGTCATTCTGCTGGCATTCTTGCCTCCTCCTTGGGGATGCGGGTCAAACTTGAAACTGGCACAAATTTCTATGCATTACAATTGCAATTTGGTGTTCTTGCCTCTCCCTGTTTTTTATTTATTTTGTATTTTTCTTCTTCTTTTTTTTGTTGGTTTTATTGTGATTTCTTTGGGCGCTTCTCGTCAATGCGCTGCTCGTAAACCCAAATTCCAGCGCAGCTCTGCAATAACATTTTTCCTGCTTCGCATTTTGCTCATTTTTTTACGTTTTGTTTACTTTTTTATTGATTGCCCGCTCGTCCCGTTGCCCCGGACAACCCACAACAACAACAAGAAACAACAACCAGGGACAGCCAAGTTATTGGAGTTATTTTTGTTTTGACTTTGGGTGGCGCTTTTTGGCAAACTAACATTTACAAAGTTTTCGGTTAGCTCCTCGTTTAGAGCTATTAATGCCGGAAATTAGCTGTGCCAATTAGGAAAACAAAACAGTGAAAAGTGAAAGCTTCGCAGCAAGAAATGCAGCAAGTTTTTATCAAGCTGCGAAAAACTTCTCACACGCAAAGCAAAAATGCCGGAAAATTCACCAGTTTGTTCACACTTTAAGAAAGATTAATAACTTAATTATGAGATAATTTAATTTTAATTTAACTAAACTCATTTTCTTGTATACACCAATAAATGTTTAGTTTAAGCCAGTCAAGATACATTTTCATTTCAAAATCCATTTAATATATGTATATTTATATATATATATTTCAATTAAATTAAATAATTAATTGGTATACAGTTGTTTTGGATTTACGTATATATCAATAATGATAACATTATGCAATAAATAACACACGAAAAAACACTTAAATTCCATTTCTCCATAAATTCACATAACAAAATGCACAAACTTAGATATATATATATGGATATACATCATTATCTTTTTCCAAGGAATGAACTAACAGTAAAATAAATCAAGAATTTTCTTTAGCTTATACATCGATTATGTTTACGGAAACATTTTGAATAGGGCTAGCTAATAATTTACACATACACACGCACATAATTTACACCATCAACGCTCTTGTCTTAATACTGACAATAACAATTGGAAATCAAATAATAATAAAATAATTAAAATCAAAATTCTCGCTTTAAAGTCTAATAAGTAATATTGCTCATTTCTGTTCTGTTTGAGGTTAGTTGAGGTATGATATATATATTTATATATATATGTGTAGACAAAAAAAAACCATAAAGCAAATGCATCTTTCCTTGTTGAAATGCCTCTATTCGAAAACTAACGGTATCGAGGTAAATGGAAGCACTGGACACGACGGCTCCAATTGCAACGACGTTGAAAAGCAATCAGCGGATGCATTAAAATCACCCAAAGTCTGCATCACTTGACCCAAAGCAAACCTGTTGATATACGAAAATATTAAAACGTTAACAAGTTGACTGACTCCCGTTATTACTAACCATATCTTTGGGCAATTCGGATCCAATTTGGCAGCATCTTTAAGCATCTTTTCAGCCAAACGGGGCTCGCCAAGCATTAAGTGGGTTTCGCCCAAGGCGCGCAAAGCTTCCGTGTGATTTGGATTGGCGGCGACGGCATTCAGGAAACATTGTTTGGCCTCCCGCCACTGCTCCAAATAGACATGAATCTGACCGCGCTGTAAACAGGATGTTGATGAATCGGTTTTCAAAGTTAAATCTCATTTTGTACCCACCATGAACATGATTTGATGAGAGAGCGGATAGATTTGCGTAGCTTCGTGGATGCAATTTAACGACTCATTTGGCTGATCAATTTGCATATAGACATCAGCCAGCAGCAGCCAAATCTGAAGAGTACAAAGATTAACATCAGCTATATATATATATATATGATTTTCCCTGTCGAAACTAACCTCAATTTGCAGCATCCAGGGTCGTCGTGGTCCCGGACGTTGTGTAAAAGAGCTCAGGGAGCTGGCTGCCTCACTCAAGGCTTGCTCCACGCGCGACACTGCAGCCAGCGAAGCGGCATAGACGGAATCTTGATGGGGGCAACAACAAGTTGAGCATTACAAAAACAATGCAAGTGCAACAAGAAAATATTTAACTATAACATAACGAGTGAAATTGTGTGTTAGATAAAAAAAAGTGTAAAAAAAAAGTCAGAGAATAAGAGAAAAGATTTGGTTAGGAAAATCATGCGTAAGATGCAAAGTTAAAGAGCAGGCAAGAGAAAAGGGAGAAAGAAGGGAAACTACCAGAGAGAGAGAGAGTGAGATCAAAAGAGATAGAGAGAAAGAGACTTAAAAGCGACGCAAAGCGTAAATTGAAAGAAAAACTTTTTATACACTTGCAAAGAAATTTTCAATTTTCAATTGTATTTTTTTTATAATTTTTTATGGTAATAGAGAAATTTCTTACTTTTGAATGAATCAATTAGAAATTAAATAAAATTATTAAATACAATTATTTAATCAATTCAACATTATAAGGACATCAATTTCTTGTGTATTCAAATTATTGAGAGTTAATTCGATTGAAACCTTTCCTGACTTCAAAAATCTTAGTAAAGTGTAAAAAAATCCCTTAAAAATCCAATCAATAAACTATTTAATATAATTTATAATTAAAATACTTTGCAGGGGTATAATTAAGTTCGGTTCACCGAACTTTCAAAAACTTTTAATTAAATTCGCAGTTGAGACTTACAATTATGGTTTTTATGGTTTTTAAGAATTTTGTGTGGTTTTTTTTGTTTTTTTTTTTTTTTTTTTGAGACAGACACATTCCGCAGAAGTTGGGTAGAGTTACATAGATGTCATAGATGTTTGTATATATATATATATAGATGTATATATAAATGTATGTATGTGTGTGTGTATATATAGAACATATTTATAGGCATTATTAAGAGTCATGAGTTTTGATAGGTAAAGATTTTGAGGATGCGTTCGCAGGGCAAAAGAAAACTTACTCGAATCCTTGTCGGACATTTGTGATGAGTGCACCAAATGGACACCGCTCTTGGTATCCGAATGCTTCTCCTCCTCCCCGGCCAGCTGTGCCTCGTACACATCTCGCCAAACGGCAAGCATATGTTGCACGGTGGACAACGCCGTCTCCGCGTCCTCCAGATTCAGCTGAAGATGTGCCTTGACATGAAGCAACTGCAGATTATCGGGAAATTCATGGAGTGCATCCTCGATGACGCCCAACGCCTCACGCGGACGTCGCGAGGCAGTCAGCAGCAAGGCGAACAGATGCAGACATGGGGCATGCTCCATGCGCAACGCGAGCGCAAAGCGTATGTGGCTCAAGGCATCGCCCAGCTGATTGAGCAGCGCATATTGCAACGATAGATAATATTCGGCCAGATGATCGTTGCCATCCTGCTGCACGGCACGCTCCAGCGACTCCAGCGCTTGTTTGTTGTACGCATCCCGTTCGCTCTTCAATGTGGCCTGAATGGCCAGCTGCTGATGGCCAATGCCCACAAAGAGCTGACTGCGCGATGGACGCAAGCCTGGGCAGGATAAAGCGGGAAGAGATTGTTAGTAAATGGGAACATGTTCAATATAGGTTCACTTGACTCACCCTTCACCTCACGCTTGAGTGCCTGCTGGGCATAGTCCAAGCCCTGCTTGACCGTCTCCAGGCTCTCGTAGCACAGCCGCGACGCAAGCAGACAAGGCAACGGATCACTCGGCGTCAATTTCATCGACTCCTGGAGCACACGCAACGCATGCGAATGCTTCTCGGCTGCCATCAAACTGAGACCATATTGTCGCCAGACATGCTGCTCCCCAAAACTAAACTTCAGAGCCTTCTCGAACGATTCGTTCAGCAGCTGGACGAGACCCCAGCGTATGGTGGCCAGGGTGAGCAGATCATAGACAGCGGTCACATTGCCCATGGCATGTTGGCGAAGCGAACGAAACTCGGGACTCTGGGAGAGCACAGTGTCACGCACCGCCAGCGCCTCGGCAATGAGCAGCAACAGAATCACCTCCTCCTGCTGGTTGCGTGGCATAAACTGCTGGCGCATCTCATATTTGCGTGGCTTCCACAAACGTTTGGACGACGAACCACTGCCACCACCACCACCACCCGAACGCAAGGTGCTGCCGCCCGTTTTGCTGGTGAAGGGCGGTGCATAAATTGTGCCCGACACGCCGCGGAGCAACACCTCAGCCAGCTGGCGAGCGAGTGTCAAGCGCAACGATTGCGTTGCTGGCGTATCAACTGCATTTAGCATAATCCGATAACGTTCCACAGCCAAATGCAATTTTCCCGCTTTAATTAGCACAATCGGGGCACGTTGCAAGGCCGTCTCCAGTATGACACCCATGCGTCTATTGGTCTCCAATGTGGCACTGCTGCTGGCCATGCTGCTGCTGCTGCTGATGGCAAAGCTACTCGCCGACTGTTGCACGCCACTGTTCACATTGAGCGTGGAGCCATGCGTCGAGTTATTCGACGAGTTCGAATTGTTGCTCATGCAAAATATCTCAAATTCCTGCAGATAAAGCAATCCCAAGTCCGAGGCACGCTCAAAGCAGGAGATCTAGTCGTAAGAATGGTGACATGTATTAAAGATATTATTTATAGATCACATTTCATGCACTCACCATTTCCGTATCCTTCTCGGCCTTTTTGAACTTGGATGTGGGCTTGGAGGACTGCTGTTCCAAGCACAGACCCTTAATCGCATACGATTCAGCCAGAATCTTCAGACTCCGTCTGTTAAAATAAATGTGTGATTTTTCTTGAATAGCTATTGGCTACATTCCAGTTGTATATAAATATACTTAAAGATATATAAATCTTTATATCTCCACTTACAGGGTCAAAACTTGTTCGGCCAGCGTATTCAGTTCGGCTTTGACAAAGTTCTCCAGGCTCTGCTCGTATTCGCCGCAGGCATAACACAATTTGGCCAACAGCAAATAGGCATCCAAAGCGACGCCCGCCTTTTGACCACTTTCGCCCAGGGCCAAATTGAGATAACGTCTCGCCTCCGATAAACTGCTTTTAGCGCGTCCAAAGTTTGATTCGGCGGCCACCGCATGCTCCTCCAAATAGCTTTCCAGACGCGCTTCGCCCACCAAAAAGTTTGCAAGGCTCTCTAAAAAATAGTTGTGGGTGGGAAGGGGAGAATGGAAATACTGTATTGACAGCTGACATTTTCTCTCTCTCCGGTTAGATTTACCGTTTTGTGGCGATCCCGTTTTGAGCTCATCTGTCAACTCGATGACGCGTTGCCATTTGCCGTTGCTGCGGCAATTCTCGATTAGTGCCTCGCCTTTGGTCGCATTGCGCGTTCGATTGGACATTCTTATCTAAAGGGGGGCACGTGACCACGCACACGCTTTCGCTTCAGTTTTCAGTTTTTCGTCTTCCAATTTTGGGCTTTACAAAATTTATGTTATTATTAATTCGATTAACAATTTTTCGCAATACACGCACACAAAGCGACATACACTCACACATGTAAGTGTGGCCAAAATGAGCAGCGTTGCCACCCGATCCGATCTCAAGGTTAATTGTAGTGTGCTGTGCTCACTGCTTATTGCCACAAGTTTAGCATATGCCTTTTTATTGTTAAATAATACACAAATTCGTTTAATTTAAACTTTCTTCACTTAATACCCACATTCAATGTACACAACAGTACAATACATCAAACTCATGACGTCACGCTCGCTCTCGCCACAGCTGAGTTAGTCAACTTGCACGTGCGCAGAGAGTTACCTTACAGCCAGTGCCATGACAAGGCTGCCACTGTACAAACAGCTGATTGTCAAGCGCTAGGCATTTTTGGTAATTCGCACTGGAATTATGGTATTTTTGGTACTTCCTGCGGTATTTTTGTGAATGTACTGTGTCAGTCACACCGTTTGCAGTTGTAATTTTGTTGTTGGGCGGTACGCACGCGTTGGGCTTGAGTTTTCAGCAAACGAAAAAGAAATTAAAGCATATAGAAGTGCGGCATTTTGGTGAAAGCAAAAAAAAAAACTAAAACGATATTTAAGCGTGCTCTGTTCGTAAAATGAACAAAACTAAATGAAGCGGAACTAAGAGTGAATGAGAAGTGAATTAATTGAAATACAGGATTGCTCTTAACTGATAGCCATAAATTGTATTCGCTGGCCTACACTCGTTTAACTAACGGTAAGCTATTAGCGTCTGTTTATATTTTGTAATTTAGCTAAAAGCACCAATACATGCGCACACGCCCCAAAAGCGCAGTGACCAAACGTATAGTGCGTCTGTATGTGTGTTCGAGTGCCGCCGTTTTGGCTAGCGCTCAGCTGTTTAGTTAGCTGTTGTTGTTGTTGTGGACGCCGCTACAGCGACACACACACATGCATGCTTGCGTGTAATGTTCATTTGCTAGTGTGCGTGTGTGTGAGAAAGTGAGAGTATTTGTGACAACTATATTAAATGCAGCAGGGCACTCAAACACACACAACGCTCTTTCTAATTGGAAAGCTGTCACACACACAAACAGTCGGATGCTTGAGCTTTTGATTTGCATAATTTTACTTCTCTCCTCGCTGACATCTTGTTCAAGTTCAAATTGCAGTTGATTTTTTATTTTCTGTCAATTTTACGCTCCATTTGAGCGGTACCAGAAGAAAAAAAAAACAGCGTTCAACATTTATCGCGTGCCTTGTCAAACGTTAAGTTAATTGCCCAAGTTTATTTACTTTTTTGCATGCCAACTGGCCGCATGGGCGCCCCATATTAGCTATTCATTGCATGCTTCTACAATAAAATAACAAATTATTACATAAAGCATTTAAATGCACATATAAAAGGCACAAGCAAATAAAAATTTTTAAAATTTATAAAAAAAAAAAAACGCATGCAGAGCGCGCCAAGTTAAAATGTCAACGAAATCAAGAAGAACGGCAACGCCACCGCTTGCGCCTGTGTGTTTATGTGATTGATAGGGGAAGAGAGCGCAGCTTTCAGCAGCAGCGGCAGAGGTTTTGCATGCTTATGACGTAATGCAAGTAAGTGAGTGAAAGAGCGAGTGAGATGTTGTGGGAAGTATTAAAATGTCAAATAAAGGCTGCGCACAGTGGTTCGTTTCTATGCTAACAACTGTTGAATCTTTAAGTGTGAACGAGAATTAAGATGCTAAAAATTCATTTTAACAAATAAGCACTTGTATGTATGTGAGTGTGCATAAAGTATGTACTAATGTAATTATCGGGTTGTGTACAATTAGAGCCACAGAAAAGTTGCTCATCAAATAGAAAATTGTACAGAAATAATTCGGAATGCTGTTGCTGCACTGTGCAAAAAGCAACTCTCATTTTGACTGTTGCTCTGTTCTGCACTGCCAGCAGGTGGCTGCAGTGTGTGTGTGTTTGTTGGGGGGGAGAGTGGGACAGGCTTCAATTGTTTGGTGCTTAGGGGCGTCATAGCGGCCATTACAGAAAAACATGCATGCTGCGCTTAACGGTATATGCTCGCCTACGGTTGCCCTCGAGCACAGGCGAAGATGTGGGACACAGACAAAATACAAGAACTCATGTGGGGCAGACTGGCAGGCTGGCAGTCAGTCTCTACATAGCGTGTGCTAAAACGTTTGCGAATCGAAACATGTTCGCTCGTTCCCTCTTCCAATCTCTTCATCTCATTTGCTGTGTGAAACATTTGGTTTGTGAAACGAACATTAGCCAGCCACGTTTTTAAACTGTGGTTGGTTGTTGTTTTTGTTGTTACTGCAGCTGCTGTGCTTTGCTCTGCTCTTCTTGTTACCGTTTCAATTATTTTCATCGTCGTCAATTGTGCGCACATTTCTTGTGACTTTTGCGTACACTTGTTCTGTGTTTTGTGCGGCGTTTGTTTACATTTTGCAGTCACGTTTTGTTGCTGGAGCTTTTTTTTATTGCGTATAGCATATATTTTTATTTACATGCGACGTTTGACGTTTGGGCTTTGCGCATTTGTGTTTTTATTTGCTTGTTGCTTTGTTGACAGGTAGTTCAGCTTCAGTCTCTCTCTCGCTCCCTTCCACCTCCTCAGCCACTCATTAAGCTGTCGTGCTTATGTCCTTAAGTGCAGCTGTTCTTTGGATTTGCGTTGACTTTACTCGTATACCCTGTAAACGATTTTTAGAAAAGGGTAGCACGAATGCAGTGGAGTAGATTATAATCAAATATTAATACTATATTATAATATTACTTAATGTTAATGATACGAAGATACTGCAATGATATTAAATTTTGTGTAGATGTAATATGATTGTAGATCTATCATCTACTAGTCGAGCATGCTCAACATTTACTTATTTTCTATCATTTTTATTTTCGATGCTTTACCTGCATTTGCCTTTCAAGTCACGCACTCTCTGTATCGCTCTGAAGTCTTTTGGGCACGTAACTCTTTATATTTGGCGCATCTTTTTATATGCTTGCTTTGTTAATGCTGCCAAACAACTCCTTTCTCTCTCTCTCTCTCTCTCTCTCTCTCTCTCTATCTCACTCTCTCGGCTTAGCAAATTACAAGATGTCAAAGGCTTAAGTTTCGTTTAGTTCTTTTTTTGATTTTCTTTTCAGCTTTTGCTCTTTAATCTACACTTTTCAAGCTAAAGTTGACCTCCTTTTTGTGGGAGTCCATATCTAACGACCCCCCCCCCCCCCTCCCCACACACACACACACACAGACATACTCACACACTCCACGCGTAGTACACAGCAACATTTGCTGACTTTG
Organism: Drosophila kambysellisi; assembly: GCA_035042185.1. Lineage (NCBI taxonomy): Eukaryota > Metazoa > Arthropoda > Insecta > Diptera > Drosophilidae > Drosophila > Drosophila kambysellisi. Next base: position 389,947 of record JAWNLS010000039.1, read on the forward strand.
TCTTCAATTTCATAGGACTTTTGTTGAGATACTTTTTTGTTTTTGCGCTTTTTGTTTCAAGCGCCTCGTTTCGTTTCGTCCCGTTTTGTCCTGTTTCGTTTCGTCTGCCCTTTGCCCGTTTCTTCAAACATCATAAACATGGCATACATTTTACTTACACAAATATACCTACATGTATGTATGTATGTACATATTTATGCGTATGTGCGTGTGGATATCCGTATATATTTGTCAGCATCTTGCTTTCTGTTTGTAACGACCACATCCACCCATCGTGTACCGCCCCCTCTGCCACCTCTTCACCCACACTTTTTATTGCACACAGCGCGACTATCAATAAAGTTCGATTTCTCTCCCTCTCTCTATATCCCTGTGCTGATGCGTATGTGTGTGTATGTGCAAGGCTCATAAATCAAGTTAAACTAAACAAAAAACAAATAAAGAAGAATGAAGAATTATGTTTAATGGGTTTGGCGATTTAATACCCTTTCAAGCATAAGGGCAAAATATATGATTTTTTTTAACATTAATTATATTCTAATTAAATAAGTCAAAAAATTGTTATTAAAAATTAGTATTCCTGAAAATATTTGCATCTGTTTAATGTGCTTTCTTTTTAAAAATTGAGTACAGGGTATTGGAAAGAATAATAATAAAGGAAGCAAAAGCAAACAAATAAATTTATGTTTGGCACTTCTTACAACGCTTTATGCCAATATTTCTGCTAGCGCCCACCTTCTATATCTTCTCTATGATCACATCTCTCCCGCCTCGCTCGCACCTATTCGGCTTCTATTAGAACAACGAAAAAACGCTGGCGCAGCAAACAACGACAGCAACAACAACAACAAGAAACGATGACGACGCTTCACTTTGACGTCGCTGCTTTTGCGCTGCTGCTGCTATCTTTTTTATACAACTATTTATAACAGCAGCAGCTTACACACATACATACTTACAGTTACATATGCTTGGCTTTCTGTATGTGTGTATGTGTGTATGAGTGTGTATTACATTTAAAGTTAAAAACTTTTTTGTTGTGCTTTATTGCTTAATATTTCATAGTGCCTTCCCTCCAACCAACACCTCCCCTCCCCTACCTTATCTGCTGTCAATAAAAAAAAGTTATGACACCCCTTCTTTCTCACTCACATTCTTCGCCCGTCCGTCTTCTCTCGCCTTTTCACATTCAATTTCGTTTGCAATTCTTTTGCACAAGCTAAATTTTGTTGTTGTTGTAGAGTTAAAGTTGCCATTGACTTTAGGTGCTAGAGAAGCAAAGAGAAGAAGGAGAGAGGGGATGAGTGATGGGATATTTGTAACTGAGCTAAAAACTTTTTATAGCTTTACAATTTTTAATAGCAATCCAAAGCTTTTATTTGTGTATACAAAATATTTGGACAATTTAAGTTGCTTAAATTCCGTGTGTGTTGCTCATTCATTATTCGCATACATAAATTTCAAGAAAATTAAATGGAATATTTGTTTTTTTCACCCACATTTTTGGCAGTTTTTTTACTTACTCCTCGCCTAAAGTTTTCCATTTTATTTCTAAATAAATGACATCAACAACATTTTGTACATAATTTATAAGATCTGAAAAACAAACAACTACACAAAGAAACATGAATGAAAAGCAGCGGAAAACTAAAAATACGAATTTATATGCAAAACACTTTTAACTTGCTTGAATTTCTAACATTTTTCGCCAGCTTCATTCCTATATGTGTATGTGTGTGTGTGTGTGTTGTATCTGCATACATATGTATGTACATCTATAGTCTTCATTTGTGTGTGTGTGTGCTCAAAGCTCCCACTGAGCAAGCAAGCCTGCAACGATAAATGACATTTGACTGCGTCGGCGGCATTCGTTCGCTGCTCGCCTATGGCTGTCTGTTTATGTGTTTGTGTGTGTGCTCAACGCTCAGTTGCCGCCTTCCATCTCCCATTTGTCCCATTCAGACCGCAGTTGTCGCCCCACTTAGCGCTCTCCCACACAGCGGCGTTTTTTTCATTTGTTTTTTTTTTTGCGTTTTATTTAGTTTGCCTGTTCTTATTTTGTACTCGCATATTCATTTGCATTTTTATGCGTCGACGTCGTCGTCGTCATCGTTGTCATCCGTTGTTGCTATTTTATTTACTCTACATATTTTTATGTGTGTATTTCTCTTGACTCTTCCTTTGTTTATCTTTTATTTGTTGTCATTATTTGTTGCAGCTCAATTATAGTTTTTATGCTGCTGCTCTTTAAGAAACACTCGTATGTTACATATTATTTTTATTAGTTTTTGAAAACATATTTACTTAGACCGAAAGATACAAAATTGTGCGTGAAACGCATTCAAGTGAAACGCAATGGAATTGAAACTGATTGCCATCTGGGATGGAGGAACGTGGTATATGGTATTTAAATGAAGTCCTGTTTATAAATGTCAAATGTCAAATTGAGTTTATTCGATTTTCTTTGATAGCAGTCTACGTTTTTTTTTTGTTTTTGATTGTAAATGATATGCTGAATTAATTACCGTGCATAAGGACCAATTAATTATAATTAAAGTTGACAATCAACACTCACTACTACTTATACATAAATTATACATTTACACACACATACTTATGCATATATTTGTTTATTTGTATGCACTTTCATATCAAGCAACCTTTGTCAGTCTTCGTTTTGCATATAATTTCACTTTGAATTTTTGCTTGCCAAACATAATTTACCGCTGTTCCATTTCGTTTTCATTGTATGCTTGAAAGAGAGGTAAACGACAGCAGTGCAATGCGGGACAAGGGGGTAAGAAAGGGAGCGCATAGCGGGCTTAGAAATACCAGTAGCAGCAGCAGCTTACTGTTTTTACTCGCTTTGTTTTCTGCTATTGCCAGTGCTGTCTGTCTGAGTCTGCCTGCTTTTGTTTGTGCCCGAGTCGTCTTTGCCTTGTCTTCTGCATAGTTTTTAATCCACGGTAGTGCATCTGTCACTGCCGACGTCGCTGTCGGCGTCGCTGCGCACCATTAGCGAAGAGCTTTTGTTGTTATTCTGTTCGGTTTGGTTCGACTCGGCATTGTTTTCCATTTGTGCTCACAAAAATGCCAAAAAGAGACAGATGGATGACCTTGACGCCATATAAAAGCAAACTGCAATAAATAAGTGAACAAACATATATACATATAAATATAAATTATGGGTATGAAGTCAAAATTACTAATTGAACAAATAATGAATTAAATTGAATTGAATTAAAAAATATAAATTTTCAAAAAATAAAGTGTAAACTATAAAAACTGTTAAAACTTTATGTCAATATATTTTTTTCATGTGTATTTTATAACAGATCGTGACACTGCAATTCTACCTCTCATCAGCTGTTGTTGGCGGCTGGTCAACGAACCTGCGACGCAGCAATTGCTTTGTTAACAAATAACAGCAATAGTTGTTAGTTTTTATTATCTCAACAAATTGACAACAACAACGACTATCAATAGCAACGAACTGACAACAGAAACTACATGTGAGCGAGTGCAATAGTCATGTCATGAACATTTTTAACTACCGATACCCAACTGATGATTGTACCGTGGTGCAAAGTGTGCTCAGCGCCTAAACAGAGTTATTAACAAAAATGATTGTAAAACGCAAAGCCTTCATTTTTGAGCCTTATTGGGGCATTTGTAGATTCAATCGACTCGATTAACATGCGTTACACGCATTTTCAATTTTAACAAAAACCAACAAAAAATGTAAAAATCAAAAGCAAACACTGACACACACACATGACAGATGCGGTCGCACGCACTTACACACACACGCAGCAACTAGATATAAGCTGGCAAAAGCAACCCGTGAATTGGCCGACGACGAATTTAACGTTGGAGTCATAACAATGCACAGTGGTCAAAGCATATGCTAAAATGTAACAAGAAAAAATTTATCAATTTATTTTAGTTTAGAAATTAAAGTCAGATCTTCTGCCAAAGTGTACCTTTAAAGTTATTTGTAATCAATATGATCATTTATGCTGCTTTGTGGCCCACTGTGTGACCCAACTTCGTCGCTTCGCCGGCAAGTCGACGACTACAACTACAACTACATCGTTGTCGAGTATGTGTGTGTGTGTGTGCGATAACTTTGACAACGATAAATTGTGTTATGCTGGGTGCCGTCGAAGCCGACGTCGACGTCGTTCGTTCGCTTGCTTGTTCGTTCATTCGTTCGTTCGTTTGCCTGGGAAAGAAAGAGCGAGCGAGCGAGCAAGAGAGAGGGAGTGCATGGGAGGTGGGGAGAGTCTCAGTGCAAAGCGTTTTGTCGCCGTTCGCATCAAATTCGTTTGCATTGCAATCTGCGTTCGTCGTCCTTCTTCTGCTATTCGCTTCTCTCCTCTCTTCTCTCTCGCTGCACTTGTCGGTTTATACGTCTGCTTGGTGCACCTCAGCCAAATACTCTCCATATGGCAATAGCGACTACTAACTGAGTGCCGTTCAATGTGCGCTTATCACATTATATTGCTATTTATGGTTTTGCTTGCAATATTTTCTTTTCCTTTCGTTCTCTTTTTCACTTTTCGCTTTGTGATAACATAATACGTACTACGAGCAAATACATACATAAATACACACATACGTATAAACTTGCTATGAGCTGCGGTTATTGTTATTATTAGCTAGTTTGTTGTTGTTGTTATTTGCTGCTGCGACGATTCTTTGCTGAATTTTAACGGAATGTATGCACACTGGTTCAAGTTACACTTTTTTTAGACCTACATTAACTCAACGTATACTTTTTTCTCCTTATGAAACTAAAATTCGGTGCTGAAGTTACAATTTTATTGCACATACAAAAATTTAAAGATAAAAAAACTAGTATCACTCTTATCGTATTTTTATTCACACTGTGCGCTGCTGGCCTTTGCTGCTTTCGCTTTTGTCATCATTCGTTCGTTGGGTCGTTTGCTTGTCAATAATGCAATCAATTGAGTAGTTTGATTAAAGAAATATTATTATTATTGTCGGTCATGCATTGTGCAAGTGTATATGTGTGTGAGTGTGTGTATGCGCTTGTGTGTGTTTTTGATTTTCTATTACATTTGATCGTTTATTGATGTTGCATTTTGTGACACAATTGCGGTTGCCTCTTCCAGATAAATGTGGGGAGAGTTGGGTAAATTAATATATTATATATTTTACATACAATTAGATATAATTCGCAAGGACAATGTAACTGCAATAACTACTCGTATTTTATTACTACGTCACTTTGTTCAATAAAAGACAAAATATACAAGAATTTATTTTATTTATTTACAGCTCTCATAATTCCAGACGCAGTTTAAGTTGTTTTTTTTTGTTCCTTTGTTTTTTTTCTGTAGAGCTCTTCCACAAACAGTGATTGATAACGGTAAGTAAACTTTTTTATTTCACAGTTGTGTTGTTTCATTTACTTTATTGACTTTGCAACGTTGCAAAAAACCAACACACATTTTTATGTAACATTGCTGTGCCGTTTTTTAGCTCTAACAAAAGTTTTATTACCCCATCAATTGTGCCAGTTCACAAAAAATAAACATATCACATTTACAGTGGTTTAAAAAAATGCCATAAAAATTTAAGACAAAACGTTATTAAATATCCAAACTTTTTGTTATTAAAAAATCAAAGATTACAAATTAAATTGTAATTCATATCAAATTTACACAATTTGCGTGCTGGCGGTGTTGCCAGGCACCGTTTGCAAATGAGCTTTGATGGCTGCACAAATGGCAAATAACGGTAATAATTAACTATGTGAGACGTGTAACGAAATTAGATGAAGCCCAATTAACTTGATACGTTGTTTATGATCAGCAGCACCCAATGTGAAATGTGCCATAGGTTAGATAGACACACGCATGCACACAGCAACTTGAAACCTAATCAAAAAACTTTTGCTCCATTACCCGAAAAATAATCCAATTATCTGACATACGGTAAAAAGGCATAAAATAACCACAAAAATTATTATTACAAGCAACACGTAGAAAAGAGGGAGTTGAAGTTGTTGTTATGTGTTTGTGCTTGTGTTTGTGGTCATAATTCATAATTCATTTTCGTATGCAGCAAAGTGCAACAATAAAAGCATTAGCAACTGGAATAGATGTCACGTTGTCCTGGAAGCAACAACAACAACAACAACTATGTAGACAAAACCACCGTTGCGACGCTTTTGGCACACAAATCTCAATTTAAAACAATCAAATGGAATGAAAAAACATAAACCAAGTGAAAAAATACAACAACAACAACAGCAGCAGCAGCAAAGCAGACCAGCAGCAGCAGCAGCTACAGAAAACAACGCAAAACAGTAAACAAACGAAATATGCACAACTACATGCACACAGACAACTGGTGGTATATATACACACACACACTCACAAGGAGCACAGCAACTGCTGGCGATGGCGCAATACAAATACACACGCACACATACACCCATGCACAATCTTATTCATTCACACTCATATAAGGCTAGCCTAGCCTGTTTGTTCACCACACTCCAGAGCGTTGGTCTCGCCGAAATGTCTCACCGTCCCACCGACCGACCGTCGTCTCGTCGTGCTCGCTCTCCTGTCAGTCTGTCGGTCGGTCTTTTAGTCAGTCGGTGGGTCGTTCAGTCAAGTCGGTCGGTCGGTCGTTCGGTCAGACGATGACGTTTCGTCATGTTCTCATGTGTTCCAGCAACGTTGTTTCATTCTACAATGCAAACGTCGCGGCAATGAAACGTTTCAGTTTCTGTTTAAACGCGAACGTGTGCGGTATGCTGAAGTAGGGAGTATTTTAAAATTTATTTCTCTGCTCAACAATCATATGTGAGCGGCAAACACGAACGCGCAACACACAGCAACAGCAGCTGTAAAAAGACCGACGGCAAAACACACAGTTGAACAAGAAGAAGACAGCACTAGTCGTGCGTAACCAAAAAAAAAGTGACTAAAGAGCAAGGCACGGCAAGGCTAATAAAAGTAAATAAACAAAAAAAAAGCGCAAGCAGCGACAATTGGCCAGCAGCCAAAATTGTGTTATTTTCTTACACATAAATACATGCTTGTAAGTATATATATATAAATATTGTTCGTGTGTGTGTTTACATATATATACGTATTAAGTGCAAGTGTCAAAAAGCAAAGCAGCAACAATCTGAGTTTAAATAGCGCACAACCAACAACAGCAACAACATCAGCAAATTAAAGATATTCGGTGTATGCGCTGGTTTGTCTCTCTTCATTCTCCCCTCTTTGGCTTTTGCAGCAACGACATTTGCACGCATTGCCTGCCAACATTATTGTGCGCACAGTGTGTCGAATACTGTTCGAAATGGCTGAAATTAAATGTGTTCTCATGGGCGGAGCATGCGGCACACTCTTGCGCCACTGTGCATGCAAAATAAAACGTATGGAAATGAAACGAACGGGCTAACGAGCAACAACAACAACAAGCTAAGGAAATACTATAAATAAGAGCAAGAAATTCGTTTTTTTTTTTTATCAATAAACGTCAAAAAATTTAAGTTAAAAAAAATGAAAGAATTTTAAAATGAAATGCGCATAATAATGGTTTACTTACTTAACTGATTTATTTAAGTCTTAAATGATTAAATTTAACCGGCTAGCTGCGATAGGTGTGCGTGTGAGTGAGTGTGCATGTGTGTGTAACAGGCCCCTTAAACAGTTTATGACTAAGTTCGTGATTAAAGTGCTCGTAAGAAGCGCTCATTAAAAAGCGAACGAAAAAATTAAAATGTAGCTTAAAATTGATGATGATTATAATGATGATGATACGTGATACCTGATAAATTTGATCGTGCTTTATTACCATGCATCACTGTGCACTTTCTAATTGCTGTGGATATGTTTGCAACAGTCGTTGCCCCACTTCACAAGACTCTAGAACTAAAACAGATTGGAACTTGGCTGATATTTCGCTTAGTGTATACTAACAATTGTTTAATTAAATTTTGCTAGTTTTTTGTTGTTTAACATATCAACTGGTACAAATATTAATTATTTTCCAACCCTCTTCGGATAGGCAAAAACAGATGTAATTAATTTTGTCTTGTGTTTAATTATTTATGTAATACATAATTGTAAACCAATAAAACAATTTTCATAATTTATCTACCGCATAATTAAATCACAATCGAGCTAAAAATCGAGGACAACAGAACATTGTTGTTGTTGAATCGCACGCACCACCCCCGAACCCCCCTTTTAGGTCACAGTGAGGCACATGTTTGAAAATCATTAAAATGTCTGTTGGCAATTAAATTTGCATAAATTAGACATGCCGAGCGCATTTAAAGCACGCGTGTGCAGCCATAAAAAAATGTGTACTGCACAGAGGAAAAAAATGTATATTTTTTTTCTGGTAGTGGATGAAAGCTCAGAACAAATAAAATAATAACGATTTTATTTTTTGGTTTGTTATTGTCTTTAATTAATCACAACAAATGGGAAGCAACGGCAATTTGCACATCGTCGAGCAAAGCAATTTTAATGAAGTAGAACTAATTTCTAATTAAAAGCAACATTACAATGCAAAGCAAAATAAACCAAACTAAATTCAGACAGTGAGAGAGAGAGAAAAAGAGAAAAAGAGAGGGAGAGCGAGAAACCCCAAAAAAAAAACAGAGCATCAGACTGAGAGAGGAAGACAGAGAAGAAGCTGTTTAGCGGTGGCAGCGGCAGCAACAGCGGGTAATAACGAGTTTAAAGCTCCGCTAGCATGAGCACAACGCACTTACACACATACACACACACACAGACTGACACACACAGGCACACATTGAAACCAGAGAGACGACAGAGCAGCGAGCACAGACAGACAGACGCGAAGAGATTCTCACATGCCATGGCATGTAAAAGTTCTATACTTTTATGCTTTTATTTTGCGAACCCCAAAAATAATCGCATTATGATAAGAAAAAAAAAGAAAAAAAGCACAAACACAAGCTCTCTCCCTCTCGCTCTCTCTTTTTTTGTTAGTGGTACGCAAAATAAAAAAATAAAAGGTAAAAACACGGTGGAACACAATGTCAGCGCAGCGGCAGAGTTAGGGCAGCGCTGCTGCAGCGCAGCGCATACAATTTATATTTGCTTTTAATGCTTGTTGCTGCTTTTTGCTGCTGCTGCTTGCAAACAAATAAAACTGGTTTTCAAGTCAATTAAACAAACAAAAAAAAAAATACAAATACAACAAAAACAATAAACTACGAAAAAGAAGAAGAAGAAGAAACAGAAGCAAAGTAGTAGAAGAAAACGTAGATGCGACAGGGAATAACTTTTTTGTTGTTGATGTAAACAGCTGTGCCAGAGTTGAGCAACGAGAAGTTGATAGAAAACTCTTCTTTACTAACATTGCAACGACATCGATGCTGATTACAATAAGTAACTGCAAAACAAAAACAATTTCTTTTTTCTCATTTTGGATGGTAAAACTTTTATTTATTGCATTGTAAGCTCAAAATATAATAAGAATATAAAAAGGTGCAAATAAAACGCATGCTAAATTTGCTGGCATAGTAAATCAAGTAAATGCTTTCAATACAATTAAATGACTTTAAATAAATTTGCTTTGATTTCGCCTGCCGCTTTTATTTATGCATATGTCAGACTAAAAGTCTCTTCATAATAATTTTAATTTAAAAATGCGATAAATAAATGGGGAACAAATGTAATTTAATTTGAAAATAGACACAAATCTAATGTCGAATGTAAAATTGTGAAAAGCTGAAAGCCGTTGGCAAATATGTCGAAGGCAAACAAAGAACATTATTGAAATGTTTGCAAGGGTTGCTTCTTGGTTTTTGGCAGTTGGCTTTTAAACCACATACAGATGGTGGCTTAGACATGTAATTTAATATGCAATAGTAGATGAATGAATGTGTGGTCTACAAGCTAATCGATTTTGGATATTTTCGAATACTTGCTTGCATTATTATTCATTGCATTGTATTCATTGCACCGAAAACATTCTTAATTAACAATGTGTTAATTAGAATCGGAGAATATCCCAAATCAATCGAAGCCAAAATTGATTAAGAAAAGCAAATATTAAATTGTTTTGCTGTCGTTCCAATCAAATTGAACTTATTGAACAGTTTTCTTCTTCTGCTTCTCCATTGTTGTCATTCTGTCCTGTGCTTGTCAATTTGAAAAGCTATTGTTTAATTTGAGTACCTCAAAATGCTCCAGATTGTCAATAAATTTGTGTCTCAATTTGACAATTTGCACATTTGAATACCTCCAAACATTATAAAAAACAGCAAAGCCGAAGATTAGATACCCTTACTCTTACGTAGATATGTCATGATAAAATTATCATATTCTGCAAAAAATATCCTCTTATCCTCTCATGGCAACCTAAATTAATAAAATTAATAAATTGCAATTAGCAAAGGACATTACTTAACGCATAATGCTTTTTATTATTAAATCAAATATTTCAGAAGATATGGCTAAACAATTGCTGTAAACGCTGCACAAAATAATTTGACTAAAAGCAAATAAGCAAAAAAAAAAAATAGAAGGAAAATAGAAAATGAAAATAAAATCAGCATAAAATTGGGCAAGGAAGCGGAAAAAACGAGATGAAGGGAAATATAATCCTTGTGTTTGGGGTGGAAGCGGGATAACCGCAAAAGCTCTGAAAATGTCAGCGTATTCTGAGCCAGGTCAAGATTGTGGGCTCAATTATAAAGTCAGCAGAAGTTAAGGCAATAAAACTGGAGACTACAGTTCATTTAGAGCGCAATTTATGCGATTATATATTTATAATTATAAGAGTGAACACTCACTGTTATACTCGTGATTACTAAGTGTTATACACTGATACATACTGCGGGAATGCTGCTATCATATTCCACTGCTATAAGTCTGAGTTTATGGAAAAATTTACTGTTATACTTGGCATTACTAAGTGTTATACACTGAGTACTGCTTTGTTGTTGCAGATTGGTTATGCTACAAGGCTGAACTTGTAATGAAATTTACTTAGTAGTTAGATTTAACTGATATACTTGGCATTACTAAGTGTTAAACACTGAGTGCATAGCACTATGCTATGAGGACCAATTTATATGAAGACTTTTAAGCAGCCATTAACAGTTATACAGAGTGTTATACAACTATCCTAAATACGCAGATTTTGCTATGGCAATTCATACATTTAGTTGTAAGTAAACATTAACTGCTATATTTGCGATATTACCATGGCTTTGATATTTTAAATAGCACCACCATGTTATGCTATGAATAAGCTTACCGTATTATTTCCCATCTAACTGAATGTTATAGCAACAAACTCGTCGCATGGCTTTATCAAATGCAATCCACTGCCAATGCCACAGCTCAGAGAGCCCAATGAGTAAAGTTTTCCTATTTTGTGGGCTTAAATCTAAATGCCGTCTCTATTATTTTTCGACCAGTGGCTTGTTATGTTTTGCTGCTGCTGCTGCTGCTGCTGCGGCTGCGACCACGTCAGACACAACAAAAACCTGTGCATCAAATAAGCCCAGCCAATTTATTTTCCATAACAACTGATACGACAAAAAAAATATATATATATGTATATATTTATATATAGAAAATACCAAACATACGTGTAGAGGAAGTACACAAATTTATTATGCGGCGGCTGCTGGTTGCCCTTCAACTATACAACAACAACAACAACAACAACAGCAAAAACAACAGAAGCAAAAAATAATAAATACAAAAACAACGAGAACCCTGGCCAAATTGGCACAGCAAGCAAGTCAAGAGCCACCCTCCCCACCCTCACTCTTAATTTGGGTTTTCTTTTTCTGTGTACTCCATGGTTATACCAAGCTCCTAGACCCCAGCCCCCACCCTCTGTTAGTGGCTGACTGGCCCGATTTCGATGTGCATTACATTCATGTATAGCAGACATATCCATTGTTCACAGCGCGCCTACTCGCCTGTAATATTGTATAACAGACACTACAACAGCAATAATAACAACAACATCAACAACAACAATAACAACAAGAACAACAAGAGTAACAACTAACTGTATCAAGTACAGACCAGACACAAAAATCTGAAAATGTCGACCCATGCAAATTTTGAGGTCGAGTTTTTTCTTCTCCTATGTAAATGAAGATGAGAAATTTTACTCTTCTCCTTCGCTTTTATTTATGCTCTGCTTTTTGTTCTCTCTCTTTCACTCTCTCTCTCTCTCTCTCTGTCCCTTTTTAACTCACTTGCTTTCATATTCTAGGTGGCATATTGAAATTAATGTAAATTTTTTCATACACTTGCGCCTTATTGGTTTTTGTGTGCTTTATGGATGAGTTGTAGTGTTTAGGGGTGAAGTGTGGAGTGAGGGGTTAAAATGCTAAACTGTTGTTGTTCTTGTTGTTGTTGTGGTTGTTGTTGTGTTATTGATTACTCTGATGATGTTGATGATGGGTGGCTGTTGAGAAGTTGATTTGATAATGAAATGTCGAATCGTTATTTTTTTATGTGAGAGGCTCAAATTGGCTCAGGTGAACAATTTCGTTTTTCAAGAGCTAGATAAATAACAATAAATAACCAGAAATAAAAAGACAATAAGACAGAAAGAGGCAACATAACGATGATTAAAGTCTTTTTTTTTTAAGAGATATTTAATACATTGATTAGGGTGTAATCAATTTTTCTTTTGTCGTATCTCTCTGATATTTGATATAATTTTTGGTTAAGGGAGCATGACTTTATCAATTTGGGAGTAAATTAAAAGTATTCAAGCATAAATTAAAAATACTTTGCTTAACTGATACGGAAGATTTATTAGAGGTTTGAGTTTTGGAAACTGGGGGCGTTTGAGAAATCAATAACATTGATAAATGCAAATCGCTAAAGTCACATATCTCCCACAATTTAAAAACTAGAATTAAATTTTAGAGGATTGCTTGCTTTTAAAAGTGCCACAAATAGTTTAAACTAGATCATAAATTTTGAAAGTTAGCACAAACAATTTTCTAGCGCTTTAGTTATCAATTTGGGAGTTCCCAACGATTATTGGCAATAATACTTTCCGGCAACCACGCACGATGTTATCAGCTCTTATCAGCTGGAATAAACAAAATTTAATTTTTAGTTAAATAACTGTGAACATTACTTAAATTTAGAGCCGCTTAATTGTCGTTAAAATGATACCAAGTTACTCAATAAAATATTCATCAAATTAAATAAACAGCAAAGAGCGACGTAAAGGATTAAAATGAACACACACACACACACTCGTACACACACACACACACAGTCATGTTAAAACACGCAATTAGGCGTACATGAGCCAAAAAGGGAAAAGCAAATGAAAAAGGAAAAGCAAAAAAAAAGGTGAAGCAAAAGTGCGAAACACATTTTGCGGAAATTGTTGGTTTGTAATTTGAATTTGCGCCATTTGCATTCAATGTGCGCTGGGTCCTAAATGAGACACAATGAATGTGTCCTGTGTGTAACCCAATACATATACACATATTTCTATGTGTGTAGTGTGTGTGTGTGTGTGTTTATTAGCTTTTGTAGCGGTCCCCAGGCGCCGTCTCCTCACACGCAACGGCAGAGGCAAACGCAACGGAACGCGTCTGAAAACGGAAACGGATGTCGGCAAGTGTAGACATATTTTCTTGGCAACTTTTGCGCAACTTCTCTCCCCACACCCCCGCCCTCCCTCCCCCCGCTGTCTACCACTAATGCTCGCTCCAACATCCATAACATTTATTCAGCTTCGCTGTCCCATTTCTTGCAACATCCCCCCCTCCCCCCTCTCCCTCTTCCCGCCTCCTTTCTACTCATTTCTTATGGCGCTCAACTAGTTTGCAAGTTGCTGGCAAAACTTTTGTTGTAACGTCAACTCAATGAGCGGGAGCTTTTTTTAAGGGCCTTAGAGGGGTGGGGTGTAGGGGGTGTGGTTGTAGGGGTGTGGTGTAAAGTTTGTTTACTGCTTGGCTTCGTTTGCGCTATATGCGAAAATGAAGTAGCTTGACTTTTGCAACGTCTTCTGATTTTGATTCTTAAGGGGTGAGGGGCGGGCCGAACAGAGTGTATTAAGCTTAAGGAGGCGGGGGATGAGGCGGAGTATCCTTGCAATTGTGTCACTTTAAGCGGATTCCACTGTAAGTAGCTAAAGCTGCGACCGGAGAGGAGACTAATGTAGGTATTTATTTATGTGTGTGTGTGTGACTTGTGACCTGGCTAAAAATATTATGGTCCAAAGGCTCGTCTTGACAGTTCATGTGTAGCAGGAATTATAAGTTGAGGCAGCAGTGCTAATAAGCTAAGCTGACAAAAAAAGTTATGTACATTAACGAAAATAGAATAAACCGAAAACTGGAAAACCTTCTTGTTGTTTTTGTACTATGATACCGAAGGTATAATAGTATATTGGGTTTGTGCAATGTCCGTCATGCTGTCTGTCCGTCCGTCTGTCACTCTGTATGAACGCAAGTTTCTTTGATCTATCTAGAGATAGAGACTTGAAATCGGTAAAATCGATTTTCGCAAATATATAAAGCTAGAATTTAATAGATACAGTCACCAACTTTGGTTGGTAGGTTGTTGGCCATGTCCTTCACAGATCTGCAAACGCCACGCTCAACTCCGACGCCCCTATTCTATATATTGCGATGTGCCGATTTTGACTTAAGCTCCGACCCAAAATTACGTGTTCAGCTAAATGTACGATTGATCCAGAGGCCAAACCATGATTAAAACGCCCTTGCTTTTGAAAATCCGATGAGTTTTGACGAAGTTATGGCATTTTGAAGGTTCGACCTATGTTCATGTGCCGATTCTCGAACTATAATTTTGACTTATGTTCCGACCTAAAATAACGTTATCAACTTTTCTCTCTTGTAATTTGTATGTTACTTTAACATGCATTGGCTGCCCCATTGGACGACTGACCAACTAAATTGACAGGCACTTGGTCACACTTTATGCACTAAACGGCTACAAATCTGCACCCAAAGTCCCATTACACGGCTTTATTAGACCCCGGGTTATTACATACAACACACACATGGTACACACACACACACACACACGCATACACAGCCAAGCCCATTCCTCGCAAAAGCACTCTTAAGGCAATAAATTCTGTTCATAAATATGAACTACAACACACTCACACTCACACACACACACACACAAGACTTGTGGCAACAACGGAAAAAAAAGCGTATATGAACAACCAAATGGTGTATCATTAATGAGGCGTTAAAACTCGACCCCTCCACCCCCCCACACGCAAACCCACATAGAATCACCTCTGTTTTTAGTACAGTGCGTGCATTTAATATGACGTTAGTTTAATGAACAAAATTAATAGTTAATAATAAAGTGAAGAGTGTTGTGTCCATTGACTGCCACAAGAATTTCCACTCAAGCATGGCTAAAACCTTGTTCGTTGTGTATCTCCTAGAAAAGGATTTTCTTGTTAAGGGGTGATGAGGTGTGATAAGATGAGTTGCGGCGAGGTGAAATGAGATGCGGGCGTAACTCATTTCGACCACACATCTAACATTTTGTCAACTTGACGACGACGACAAGGACAATTTTCCTTAATTTTCCTTCATTTCATTTTCATGTGTGTGTTTTTGGTCTGGCTTTAAAACCGAGCGAATGTTCAGTTTGGTGTGCGGTTATTATGACATACACACAAACATACATCAACTAGACAATTTGTGGAGATGTCATAAAAGAAGTAAGCAAGAAAAAGATACGAGATCGACTAGCAGATACCCTGAACTCAAGCTAGACATAAGGACATGACCAAGTCAACTTCGCTAAATCGACTAGGCTGCGGATGTTGATAAAAAAAATATATATATACTTCCTTATATATGTTACATACCTGAGCACAGTATCATCATACCCCTTGCACGCATTTTAAAAGCGAACAGGGTATAAGCAAGTGACAATTTCCTGCACTGTTGTGGTTTTCATATGCACATGGTTTTTAGACACACAAACTAAACCGAATTATTTGCAATGTGGAAAACACAAATTTTATGACAAATGTGAGGTTAAATTCCAGATTAAAACAAATACAAAAATACAGCTAACAGTGTAAAATTTAACAAGTTTAGTATTATTCTTAAAAAGCTTAATTAAAGTTTGGATGGAAACTTTAATGAAAATCGCATTCAACAAAATGAAAAACTTTGCGCTTAACTTGTACAATGAGATGCTGCGATGATATTTGGGTGTGGAAATGATTTATGGCTATATTTGTCAAACTGAATCCATTATATATAATTTATATGTATGTATATGTATGCATATATATATGTATGTATATGTATGCATGCTTATATTCCAATTCAAGTTCATATTTCCTTGGCGTTTATTATGAAATTAACACAAGCAGCAAATCCGTTTTGTTGCACAGCTTTTCTTGTGGGTTGTTTTTGTTGATTTTTCTTGAAAAGTTTTAGCCTGTTCTGTTGTCACTTCTTTCGCTTCTTTCTCTTCTCGCTTTTCTCTCTTTTTCACCAAGCTTTGCATTTGCACCGAAAGTTTATCTATTACTGTCTAGGAAACTGTCGGCTGCATAATTAGGCAACAGCTCAGAAGTCATGAACTTGGATTTACACGGCTTCACATATATACATACATATATGTGTAAATATATATGTATAGCAGTCTATATATATATGTATTTATCATGAATGTTTGCATTATTATTCAGCGGTTTTGCTGCCCATAAATTGTTTGCCTGATAATTATTTCACTGAAAGAGAAGGAGTCCGAAAAATGGCATCATGTTGCGGTTATTGCGGTAACTGTTTCTACTTTATTGCCATTTGTATATTAGCGCTAATTTAAGTTGGTCAACGGCAAGTGCAAATTATGTTTTTAGATTGGCAAAAGCCAGCTAACATAAATATTTCATTTCCATAATACTTTTGTATAATCTTAATCGGCTCACTGTTTCAGGCAATAAATATATCGGAGCCCGCGGAATCGGATCTTTATATAATAAAGCTGTCATAGAAACAATCGATCGCTAGACGAGTTTTTGTGTTGAAACCCTTTTTTTTTAATCAATTTTTCCCATTCAAAATCCCTAAATATTTTTATCCTATATTCGATAAAAATCGACAACTATTTTATGTAGCTTACATAGGAAAAATATGTTTGTTTTTATATTTAAAATTAAATTTAGATGTGGGCAGTTTGACTTTAGTCCACAATACGAATCATAATCGAAAAACCGCACAAAAGATATGCATAATTGCCTTGCCATTATATTCATTTTTGTTTTTTGTTGGCCCATTGCAAATGCAGATAGTTTGAACACCATCGAAGCCCAAATGAAATTGGTCGAAATTTGCAGCTGGTTTCATCAACACAATTGGCAATCAATCAGCACGAATATATTTCTTTCATTCATTCACCGCTTCGCATACGCAAAATATCATTTCCGTTTGGACGGCAACTGAAATTGGGCCAAAAAAAAAAGAAAACCAAGCTATGCAAAATGCATATTCCTCAATTGCGGGCCCAACAATGTAACCCTCTCACTCCGTTAAATAGACGTGTTTTTCGATTGCATTTAAAAGCCACTTTTCCCCGATTGACTGACTGATTGATGAACTGACTGACTGACTGATTGACAAGCTGGCACTGATGAGCTGCTCCTCGCATATACCAAGGTCAGCTTAATACAAAATCGCATCGCCGCTAACCAAGCACAGAGCGTCCAATGTGGTGCACATTGGGCATTAGCATTCAAGTGGCCATTCCGAAAAAAAACCCTCCGCCAACCCTCCCCCTACGCTCACTCCACTTTTGCCCTCAATTCGACTCCTACGACGACCCTCTAACAGCTCATCAACGCTTTTTGCTAAAATTTGCACCACACTAAAAAAAACTGTAAACGCTTTCCACGATTCGCAAAACTTTTTCGCACTTGTTCTGTGCACAGTAAAAAAAGAAGACAATACGTATTTTACAATAGATAGGTTTTTTAACCGGGCAAGTAACGAAGCGCAGTTGCTCTTGTTGAGCTAATAAAAAATTAACTCCCTTGTTATTTTTTTAAAAGAGAATTTGATCTAGAATGTTGCTACTTTATGAAGTTAATTTTAAATAGGGGTTTTCAATTTTGGTGCAGAACTATCGATAAAAATGATAGATTTATCGATTATAATTATAATTAGTTGTGCTTACTTTATAGATACGAAAAGTGGAAAGTATGAAATTTCTACTCTATCAATCGCAATTCTCCAAATAACTTTTCTCTTCATTTATCGATTTATTTTATTTATCGATTAGCTGTACAATATAATACTAATATTATCGACTTTTGTTTTTGCCACGTTACAAAACATTTGAGAAACATGCAGCAACCTGCTTTTGGGCTTGGTATCGCCCCATTTTAGCCAATGCGAATTTCTCGTTGCATTTTTCTAGTTTTGTGTAATGGCATTTGTTGTTGTTGTTGTTGTATTTGTTGTTTCTGCTTTTGCTGCTTGTTGCGAGACTTTTTGATTGGAAAACTTGTGCATTGAAGTGAGTTGTTTGCTGCATTTTTATTTTTTTTGCTTTTTGTTTTATTTTTTTGTTGTTGTCTTCTCTTGCCACTTCCATGACGTTGCAGAGCTAATTAAAATGCTGAGGGTTAAAGTTCATAGACGTGTGAAAATTGACAGTTTCTATTGGTTAACAAATTGATGCAATCAGTGTGTAAGTGTGTGTATGTGTGAGTGTGTGCGAGAGTGTGTGTGTGAGTGTTTGGCATATTTGAAGTTGACTAAAGGGCATCTATTTAATAGGACTCTCTCTCTCTCTCAATTTGTCTCTTTCCTTTGCCCGTTTGTAACCATTGGAGATATTCAATTGAATTTGGCAGGCGCATTGCCCACCCCCTTCACTCAACCTCCTCCAGCTCCTCCTCCCCCCGAATTGTTGTCGTTGTTTTGTTTGCCAAGGCGAGGTCCCATCTGATATCCTTGACTTGATGTGGGCCTTGGCTTTTGGTTATGCTTTGCTTTGCTTTGCGTTGCGTCGCTTTTGCTGTGTTCTGTGTTCGCCTCTGTAAAATTGTATCCTTGTATGGTTGTATCATTAATTAAGATGCACACACACAAACGCACACGAGCCAGAGACTGTGTGTGACAGAGAGAGAGACAGAGAGAGAGTGAGAGAGAAAGAAAGAGCTTGTACTAAATCTCAGTATCAAGACAGGTTGCGTTTTATCTATGAAAAGTCAGTCGAGGGGTTTTCCACTGCTTCCTTTTTATCTGCCTCTCTCTCTCTGTCTCCCTCTTTCTCTCCCTAGCTGTGTGTTTTTGTGATTATATAACACACACACACACATACACAAATTACTTTGGTCACATTAAATTTGCAATCAAAATGTCTTACAACTAACCAAATTTTAGTGGGTGTTTGCATGTATATTCATGTGTGTGTGTGTTTTTGTTTGTGTGTGTGATTGCGTGTGTTTTTGTCTTCTAGCCAACTTAATTTAATTTAATCAGCTTAGTAATTAGTCGGTTCGTTGTTTTGCCTGCTCGTTGCAACATTGATAAACATTTTGACATTGCCAGGCTTGAGGCCTGTAAATATTTAATGCAAATCTCTTTGGCTTTCGCTGTGCGTACAATTTCGTCAGTCAGTGTAAACAGTTACTTTAAATGTTGACTGTGATAACTAGACTGACTTGAACTGTTCAAATCATATATATATATATACTTGCAAAATAATAAAAAGAGCTTAGAGCAGAGTTTGTTATAGATAATTGGTTTAATTTGTCGTGTTGCAATTTAAGCTTTGTAATAAATTGTTCAAATTTATATAGAAAGATATATATATTTTGTTATCTTGTTATTTTATAACCCATGTAAGCATTCTAAGTTGTTTTAATTTTCTTAAATGCAGTAAATAGTTATTGATTAAAAATATACATATCTGAGTTACTTATAAATATTTAACATTCTAATTAGAAAGAGAGTTTTAATGATTATGTTAATATTAATAATAAATAGAAACGTAACTCACATTATTTATCACAAATATTTATTCAGGGTCATTGTTTGAGTCAGATTTATATAATAATAATAATTTTGGAATTGCCTTGACTGTAAATTCTCTAAATGCTGTAATTGCCAGCCATTAGTACTAACCATTGTATTTGAATACTTAATACCCAATTAAATTGAGATTTTTAATTTGGATAATTGCATTCATTGCACAGAAATCTCTTGTAATGCAGCATCACTGTACTGTCGAATTATTTACGGTATTCAGTTCATAAATTATGCGATTACAAAGCAACAAATTGTATTCAATTGCAATTGACGCAATAGAATGCAAATTTATGAATACATAAATTTAAAATGGCATAAAAAATAAAGACAATTCAAATATTATATAAAAAATGTACTCAGAAGTGTGCGACCTTCGCACACTGAATTCGAGAGAACGTTTCAAATGTCAAATGGTAATCAAAATAATAACCGAAATCAACAAATTTATGCCCAAAAGGAAAACGAAACAATCAATGAAAAGCAGCAGAACAGATGCGGCCCACCAGATACCATATATACAGATACAGATACCCCTAACAAAAATAATAATAATAAAAAACAGCTGTTTTCGTCACGCCGAAAACAATTTACTCTTTGCAGACTCCAAGACTCTGAGAATTTAATGACGGTGGGAGGTTGTTCAGTTTTATAACTTAACCTTTAACTTAACTTAGTGACCTTTGCACTTTGTAACCCAAAAAAAAATTGGGCTTATGGATAACTTTGACGGACATGAATCGATTTTCAAAAGCGATATAATTTTGTGACTACTAGAAAGATACTGCATCTAAATCTGTGAGCCATAAATTGGTAAAAAATCAGATTCAGTTTCTTAAAAGCAATATAGTCTTGTTTGGTTTCTAGATCAATATTGCATTTAAAAAAAAAATAGAATTCTTTATCGAGATTAATTTTTAATTCCCTGGTTGCATTTTTCATAGCGTCACAGATTCCATGGCAAAATTATGATACCCTCTGCAAGGGTATGCACATAAAAAAACAATGGCCCAAAGCCCATAGGCAAAATAAAGCTAGTGGGCTGAATGTAGGCGTGGCTTTCAAAAGGTTTTACGATTTTTTCTTTATATATTTAAGTATATATATATTTTTTTTGGCGTTGACAATCGAGATGTCTGTCGTTTTTGCCATGTTGTTGTTGTTGTTGTTGCGTGTGGCAAATACAAATGTAGATGAAAGATAACTAAAGTTAATTGGCGTAAATGTGTTGAAACAGCCAAGAGCAAAAAGCAAAGAAATAGTTTATATATATATACATATATATATATGTATGTAGATAGATAGATGGTTAGGCTTATGCTTAAAGCAGCCTCATTGTTGGATATGACAGGTTCTCTGTAACCCATTGACCCTAATATTGGGTATCTAACTCTTAATATGTGTGTAAGTATGGGTGTGTATGTGTTGGACTGTGTGTGTGTATGTGTGTTTGTGTGTGTGTCTAATTCGCTTAGCAGCGTCGAGCTGTTGAGTGTGCCAAAAGCTGAAATGAATTGCTTTTAATCGCTCAAGTCACAAAATGTCAGCAGGAGGTACCATAAACTTAAAGACCTCAGTTTATTTAGTTTTCTTTTTTTGTTTTTTATTAGCCCATTCTAGTTGGGGAAGACACTTGAATTATTAAATTGCACTGGCACACTTAAAAGTCAGTAAAATTAAGTGAAGTCAATTTACAGAGAGAGAAAGAGAGAGAGAGAGGGAGAGAGAGAGGGAGAGAAAGAGGGAGGGAGAGAGTTTGACTACCCGACTGTAAAACATAAAAAAATGTATAGCAAATAAGAATTATTATTTAAATTCTATATTATTTTATATTTTTGTTTAAATAATATAATAATTTAGGTCTACAACTTGTATCTTTTCAGGCAAATATTTGAATCTTAATCCAAAATTGCTCAGCATCCAATAAGGTAAGTTGTTGTTACCAAAAACAAAAAGAAAGGAATCAAATCCTTTAACTATAACGCATTTAAATAATCAATCTGTTGATTTGTTAAGGGTTTTCGGGGCTTGCTACAATACCCTGATTGTTCATTGGTTTAAATATATTTTCCGCAATTTTCCACACACACTTCGGGCCATATTTTTGCGCGACTCAGCGATCAACAATATTAAATAATTTGCAGCATTTTCAATTTGATTTTTTATTTAAATCCCTATCCGCCAAGCGAAACGGAACCGCCGCCACTATGACACATGATAACAAAAAAAAAAGAAAGAGTAAATAATAAATAAAATGCCACGCCCCCCTGCGCGTCAAGTGCCGCCCATTTGTGTTTGTTGCCTGCAATTCGCATGTGCTCTATAAATTTGAACGAGTTCATATGTTTGTGAACCGCGTGTGGCTGGCAACAAATGTTCCTCCTTGACACAACAGGAACAAAATAGCACCGACTAGCAGATACCCTAAACAGTTAACCTGCTGAAAGTAGTTTGTTCAATATAAAAATACGTTTTGGTTAAATCTGTGATGCTTATGCAATCTTAATGAAATCTTTGCAACTGATTAATAATAAGACAGGGTATATATATAATAATATCAATTGGAAGGCTATCTGTAGTCGCCAGTCAATGCTGATCAGGAATATATATATACCCTATAAGGTTGCAGCTGTTTTCTTTTGCCTGTTGCATACTTTGGCACAGTTTCATTATACCTCATTTAACCATTCTGAATGGATTTAGGGTATAATAACATAGGCAGCATGTGCAACCAATGTGTGCTATTGTTGTTGTTGTTGTTGTTGTTGCTGTAATTGTTTTTGTTGTTGTTGACACAATTGAGCGTCATATTTATTATGGCAGCGGTTTCACAGTCTCTCACTCTTAACGTTTTATTTATAGCCTTTATGACTGTGGGCCATAATGACATTGTTGTCGGCTTGAAATTATACGTTTAATTTGTATTGATTTTTAATCCTTGATAATGTGGAAAAGAAAGTTATTCAATTATCAAAATGATTATTTCTCTCTCTTTCTCACTTTACGAACATCCTTAAATGTTGTAACAGCAAATGTTGTTAAGCATTATTCTTTTAAATTGCAACAAATCCAACACAACTGTTATAAAAACTATCCTTTTCTTCTTGTTCAATTCTAAAGCTTAAATTAATATTTTTAGTCATATTTTAATTTTAACAATTATATTTAAAGAGCATTTCAACTTCGTGACAAACAAAATATTGTATTTCTTTCACTTTTTTGTCTGTGTGTTTGTTTATTAAATTTTTTGTATTTATTTACATGAAATTGTTGCCTTGCTTTGCTTTGCACATATCGCTTCTGCCCCGACCCAAAAAAATAAATATTTTCAACATATTGTTGAACAAATTCAACATTTCTTCTGCTTTCTGTTGCTATGTTTTTTGTTGTTTTTGTTGTTTTTGTGTGTATCGTATTTAGTTGTATTTCATTTCAATTCATTTGTGGGGTTGTCTGGCATTGGAATTTGGCGCAGAGCAAAAATATTTCATTATCAGCTTTCGATGTGCTGAAAAATGTTGTACAACAAAAATTCACAGCTAACATGTTCAACATGACCTCTCAACCTGAAAGCCATTAGAAACACGCACATATCCTTTTTCAAGCACACACACACACACACACACATACATATAAGCTGACATACACACATACTCACCTGTGCACGGTCGAAAATGTGTTGGTTGCTTGGCTGTGAAAAGCAATTTTCCAATTTTTCTGGGCACACAAACATAACGCACGCATATCAGTCGATTTTCTACTTCTTCCCGGTGCTTTTCTCTAACTGTGTGTGTGTGTTGTCTTGTGTATGTGGGTGTGCTTTGTGAGTGTGTGTGTGTGTGTGTATTTTTTGCACTGCTTATTTTCTTCCACCTATTTGGCTTCTGACAATGGCTCGACGTTATAAGCACCTTAGAAATCAGTTGGGCATAAAAGAAACAAGCAAACAAGTTTCGATCCATTGTTAATTAGAGTCGACTGCCAGATGCTCTGTAAAGTTTACAAACTTTAAATTAGCTGAATACTTAAAAAGTATTTATAACAATAATTAATAGTCTGTGATGGAGAGTTGTTCTAGAAAGTTAAAGTTGTTGTGCTTAAAAACATAGAACGATAATTGATTATATATTGAAATACAAACATAATTAAGCACACATATACCCCTAAGGCTGGCTGCTTCATATGTAGGGTATATAGAAATTTACATGAAACCAATATGCAATGTTGCGGCATTTTCATTACAATTCGACCTTCAGCATGAAGCGCACCAAGCTCTGGTTTTCATCTTTCACAAATATCAAAACGAGTGAAAAACAAATGAGATTTTCCTTGTTGTGTGTGTGTTCGTCTCGTATGTTGAGGATAAAAGTGAAAAGCTTCAATAATAATAAGTTTATGATTTATGCATATTGCAATCAAATTCTAAATGAATACGACGTGTCGTATATTAAAATATTTAGGGTTCTATTCGATTTAAAGCCAGCACTCAGACCAAGTTTATTTAAATATACATTTAAATGAGTTAATCACACTTGTGTATAATAAATGCCAATTTAGAGAGTATGACTAATCCAGGGAATGACAGAACAGACACTGCACAATATAACGAGATGATTAATAATTGATTGGCAGTCGAGAAATGTCGGAAGCTTTTAAATGCTGACTAATAATCGCTAAATTTATATTGATTATAATAATAAAAAAAAAACTAAAATGATTTAAAGCAAACTTTTATTTAGTTTTCTTGATAATTAAAAGCTCCAAAAACTAGTTGCAATTTCCTAATGGGTGTACAATTTTTTTTTACTATATTATACAGATTGCATAGTAACATTTATGGGGTATATAATCTTCAATAACAATCTGCAACTAACAATTGTAATTAAGTTGATGTCATGCCCCAAGCCACGCCCCTTTTGGCTGGTGCTCAATCATTTAAAGTGCGCACAGGCAGCAGTAATGACAATAAAACAATATTTACGGTCATTTATCTAAAATTCTAAAGCTATTGCGATAACCATGGCAACTTCAGTTGGCCCAGTCCAACTACAACTACTACTACACACACACACACACACACACACACATGCATACATACACAGTCGAGTATAAATGAAATGCCCCCAAACTGCAAGCGGACAATTTTCCAATTGCAGCACAAATAGATGCAACACTCGACAGCCAAAGTGGTTTTTCCGCTAGGCAATGCCAGACTAGAAAACTGAACCAGATGATGGGCTGTGTGTGTGTTGTGTGTGGGGGGTGATTGGGGGGCGTGCAACAACAAATTGCCGCCAAACTGTTGTTAAAACAAAAAACCAAAAAAAAAAAGTAAATCGAAAAAAAAAAAAACTTTGCCTGACTAGTCTAGTTGCCATCGTCGACGTCGTCGTCATCCTCAGTGCCTTCGTTTCGTGTTGTTATAGAAAGCAGAAAGTCCGTGGCATGTTTTGCCGTTGTTGGCCTCAAAAGTTAAGGCAACAATAACAACAACAACAACAACAGCAGCAACAACAGCAGCAGCAACAAGCTAGCCAGAAGCAACCATTTGGAAAATATAATCAAATTTCTGCTTCTCCACTCATTTAGAAGACCCGCCAGCAAACACAACTCCATCGGCTTCTCTGCTCCTCCATGAGTTGCTTCTGTGGTCTTCTCTGTTACAGATTATTACGTATTCCATGCATATTTATGATGTTAACGTTTTTTGTTTAGTCTTATTCCCTGTACACATAAGCAAAATGAGTCATTTTGGTTAGTCATTTTAAAGGTTTTAAGATTAGGTCTGTTTATTCCAACTGAACACAAAATATATATTAATATTAGTTAAGGATTTAAACTTTCGTAAGTGTATTCTAACTTAACTTCTTAAACGTCGTTTTTTTTTTTTTTTTTTTACAGAGTATCTGCCAGTCAAGTAGACTTTTGACTTATTTTTTATTTATTTCGCACATCTGTTTTTTTGTTTTGCTGCCCCATATTGAAATAACTGAAGGGCAGTCAGCGCCGTGGCAACGTGTGAAACGATTCGCTCTGCAAACTAAACTCAAGTGGCATTGAAAACTTTTTTTTTTTTTGTACTTTTCCTTGCCCCACAGCTGTTTGTTTCATCCGCCCCCTTCTCCTATTCCGACACATCCCGTGACATTTGATGTAAACAGGCGACGAAGTTAGCGACTCAGCGATTAGCCGAGGTTAACTTTGGGTGGGGGGGCTGTAGTGGGTGGCGGGGGGAGTGGGGCAGATACAACACACCTGCAGAAACTTATTGCAATTAATTAACAAACATTAACAAAGTTTGAGGGAGCATACAACTAAAAAGGTCACCCTCTAAATGCTTTCAAATTCGGTTCTGCTTATTATTCATTTAAAA
The DNA here is from genome assembly GCA_035042185.1 of Drosophila kambysellisi. Classification (NCBI taxonomy): domain Eukaryota; kingdom Metazoa; phylum Arthropoda; class Insecta; order Diptera; family Drosophilidae; genus Drosophila; species Drosophila kambysellisi. The sequence goes on from JAWNLS010000039.1 coordinate 416,391, forward strand.
TATTATACATTTTTTCCGACATTAATTCAACTCAAGGATAACCCAAGACTCGAACTTGAACTCAAACCCAAACCCAAACCCGATACCCCCTGGGGTCCCCCCCTCGTAGGACACTCAGTCACACAATACGCCGGCAATTAAATTACACAAAGCTGTTTTCGAGCAGAAAAAGGTCTCCTTTGGTGTAGAAAAAATAATAATAAGAAGAAGAATGACAAGCTACTGAAAATTTACAGTTGAAGGCATTTTAGGGTGTGTAAATATATATATATATATATATATATATGTATATACACAGTGCTGATGCGCTTTGTGGCAAGACTGAGTGTGCGGACGCATGTAGCATGAATGATAAACGGCTCACGCTGGAAACTTGTGAAAGCTTTTTGGAATTGAGATGCTAACTGGTTTGCGAACAAACGAGTTTCTTTGTGTTTTATGGCATTATTAATAGATATATATTATAGATATTGACGCAGAAAAATGATACACTCCAAATGAGTGCTGTCGGTCGCAAAGGCAGCAGCAGCAGAATTAACTGACCTACATGAACATGCAACTATATAACTTTTATCCAATCATAATTAATCAGTTAGAAATGGAATTTGTTCGCTTGATTTATCGAATGCAAAACGTTTAAGAATAGCGCACAAAGAGGAGAGAACATAAATTGGGAATTGTACTGAGATTTGTGGATGAGGATGGATATATTTGAGTGGGAAATATTTCTAGATTGTCAACAAATCAAAATGCAAAGAGATAAATAGATAAGTAAAATAAGATGATAGGGAACATGTTTGTAATCTGACCTTGATTGACCTTGGTTTCAAACCATAACCGCAAAAAATTCAGAATCCCAACCAAAATGCAAAATGTTTTTAAAAGTTACATGAACCGATAGAGAAATAGCAAAAAAAAAGAAAGAAATGAAATCATATCGTAAGCTTTAACGGAAGCTTTACATTATACGCACCGGAACAGGAACCGGAACATGATACGAGTTGACAACGTGCCACAGACTGCCACATCTTCTCCTTATCCTTACCAACTGTGACGTACTTTTCATTTGACTTATTTTGGCCAAATTGTAAATGAATAAGTTGTTCTATAAATAGGACAAGTTTACTAAAATATTAACCAACTTAAGCTCATCGTTTATTGGACCTGTTGAACGGTAAAGCTTCCACTCGATGACAAGTCCAATGATAGTTTTTTTTTTTTATTATTGATAAGCTTTGTTTCCATAAAAAAAAAAAAAAAAATACTTAGAAGTTTATAATGCAATAAAGATTTGAATTCATGACGTCACCTGCTTAAGTACATTCGAGAAGTATTCGACATTAGTTCGTTTTTCATAAGATAAGGAAAATTACGAAAACTATTTACACGGCATGACAAACATTTTCAGATAAAAACCCATTGTACATCAGCCCAGGTCTTTACTGTAGAAGTCATTTACTTGTTTTCTTTTAGCTGAAGTTTTTCTTTTTTTTTTTTTTTTTAAATCATACAATTTGTTATCTTTTCTTTCTGGCTCTGCGTTTTTGTTGGCTTGACCATTTTCATAATTTTCCTGAGACGACGACGCTCATTTTCATTAATTTGTCACTGTAATTTTTATTTCGTTTGCTGTGATTGCTTTCTCACCTGGCCTGCGCCTTCTCTCTTGCTCTCTCTCTCTATGTATATATCTTTCTCTTTCTCTCTTCATAAATCATCAGCGAAGCAGCGAGGCGCTCATAATCATTCAATGTGCCGTGGAAAATTATGCAGCAAACCGGCAGCACAGCAACTGCCTGCTGCTGCTGCTTTCTGCTGCTGCCTGCCACATCTCGAATATCTCTGCTGCTCCTCCTCCTCCCCTTTGACTGTTTCTGCTGCTTCTGCAACTTCATGCTTCGTTTTACCTTATTGCTTCTTCTTCTTCTTCTTCTCGCATTTTATTTAGCTTTATTGCTGTGACTAGCAAGTTTCCGCATTTCTTTTATTGTTGATTTTTACATAATTGATTAACGGGCCTTCGCCTAGTCGCCTTAGATATTCAACATCAGCTGACTCGGCGATAATTGTAAATACCCAGTCTTAAGTTTAGACAGGGTATTCAGGCGAAGCAGCTCAAATCACAATAAACTAGTGACTCTGCTAACACCCCGTATATCGATTAGAAAGGGGTATATATCATAAAAACAAATGCAATTTCTAAGTATTCTAAATAAAACCAAGAAACAATTTTATTAATGAGTATCTCACAGTTGAGCTCATTTGCAAAGTCATCGCAAGCCAACAATTGTTTTTGTGTCTTTGTCTGGATTGAACTTTGAAAGCATTTGTAGATTATACGGCGACTGCAACTGCATTTGACAAGGACTGTAATTTTCTTGCAACTGAAAATTGAGAAAACTCTTGTCCCCTCAAAAGCAAAGGATGCGACAAAAGCGAGTAGCAAGGAAATTTCTAGCATGATTGTGGTGGTTGGTGGGTGGATGTCTGTCTGTGTATCTGTGGGTTAGTTGAGACTTGGGGTATGGGGAAAACTGATGGCAACAAACTTTTCGCTGAACTTAACCGAAGAACTGACAAAAACTGACAAAGTGCAGTCTGCAAATAGTAGATTTTTTTTTTCCTACTCGTTTTTATTTGTTCTCTAGAAAGTTTTACTTCCCATTTTGGAATGCTTCTTTTGTGGCATGTTCGGTTGTAATTTAATTTCTTTTCCTATGGCAAATGTGTGAAATTTTAAATTGCAATAAAATTGCATTTTCTAAAATGGAAGACACTGCGTAATTTTCTTTACTTTTGTTTTTCTCTTTTTTTTTGTTGTTGTTTTTGTTGTTGTTGTCTCTTTTTCTGTTTGACTGTTTGCTTTCAGCGGTTGAGTACTACTGAGTGGCGGAGTGGGCCGGGTTTGGTGGTTGTGTGGGTTGGGTGGTTGCAGCTGCTTGAGCATATTGCCCCCGGGGAGGATTATGGCCTCTGAGGCGATGTGCATCAGCGCATGTTACACTTATGGCTTATTAATGTACCTGCCTTGGAGAGCACCAAGCGAGAGAAGCTGGCAAAATGACGACAACACATCGATGATGACCTGGTCTACAGCGTGAAGGGAGACGGTTTGGGGATGGGTAAATGGTGGACGAATGCCAGATAAGTGGCAGTTGGTGTTGGCATTTTGACAGCTCGAGTGGCAGCGGGGCACATTGCGTGGGAGACGTGATGCCCTGGATTAGTGGAGCAGGCTGTGGACGGTGTGCGGGATCTAGTTAGAGGCGTCTCAAATGCTTAAGTGCTACTTTTAAAGCAAACCAAATACGAGATCCTTTGCGCAAGTTGAAAATGATTTTAATGGCTTAAGAAAAGTGCATTAAAAGTAAGGCTAGAGTTGAGAAAAGCTTTGGAAAATAAGCACAAATTGTTGCCAACTTAAGAAATACACTTTTTAGCAAAGAAAATAACATTTTTATGTATTTTTTAATAGAATTTATTAAAGCATACAAAAAAGAAGAGAAAAACATTTATCAAAGCTTAGACGATCTAGAAAGGAAGCAATTTATTTTTATGCTCAAGCGTGGAAATAAATATAAATTATTTCCGCAAATAACTCACAAATAACAGCCTAATCTACATAAATATTTATCATAGAATAAATCAAAACAAAACAAAACAAACCTTAAGACGTGAGAATTTCAACGTATTCTCAACCCGAGGTAAAAACAACAACAACAACAACAACAACAACAACAACAACAATGAACAATATTGTTTTATTTTACTCCAGAGGCAGCAGCCAAAAAAACACTTTGCCCCAAAGAAGTATATTCAAGTAGCTGGCTTGCCACATTTATTGTATTTTAAAATGGCACAATAATCGAGACGTATATATATCGTATGTAATATTAGCTGGTTGCATATTTAAAATATATCTATGCATGTGTGTGTGTGTGTTTGTGTGTGTGGCGCCACAAAATTGAAGTTGGCTCAGATTGTCGCTGGGCCAACATTGTCATCATGCTGTTTGTAAGTCCCATAAGGCTCGAGCATTAAATAACACACCAGGCGTAGGTTGCCTTCGCCTCTCTCTCTCTCACTCCCACTCTCGCAATGTATCTATCTATCTCGCTCTTTGTCCTCTTACCGTTAGGTGTTAAGCTGTGCTTAATAATGACGCACATTACATATGCAATGCGAGTGAAGCTGCTTTGCTGTCAGGACATGACACCATCCTGACTATAACCTCATGTCCAAGTGGGTGCCAATGTGTGTGTGTGTGTCTGTGTGTGTTGTGTGTGCTGTGTGTGTTGTGTGTGTCTGGGTGTGTGTGCTCCAAGCAAATAAACAAATGTGTTGCCATTTGTTTTTCAGCGGCATATTCTCCTGTCTCTCCCTCTCTTTCTCTCTCTCTATCTCTCTATTAGTCTTCATATATAGCAGCAAATTTGTTGCACTCCCAAAGGACTCAATTTCACATTTAAAACACCTGCGGCGTGTATTTATACCAAATAAACAGAGCCAGGCCAATGTGGGTATGCTAAGTCGGACTGAATTTATGACCAATTTTGAATTAAATCAAATCCGTTATTTGTTTATTTAAAGCCAGTTTAGCAAACAATTCGTATACGTTGCGTATAAACGTTAACACTGAAATTACCCTAATATTCAGGTACAGTTTATAGGATGATTACTTGAAGCCTGCGAACATAAATATAAACAGCTGTGGCACCAGAGTATTAACAATTATTTACAGTAATCAGCCGATAGACGATAAGTAATCAACCCGATAGACGATAAGTAATGAAAAATTAATCTTTCTTAAGGTTTCCCTATCATAACCTGAACCGTAATTCAACAGTATTTTATAACCAGTAATTGGAACCGATATTATTAATTAATTAAGCAAATACATCAAATTTATACAGGGTATCCCACAGTCTTGGCTAACCTTCTGCTACTCCTCCTGCAATATGAAACCTACAACGCACAAGAAAGGAGTCTCGCCACAGCTTCATCATCATCATCATCATCAGCATAATAATTTGTGTTGAGGGGATATTTTTTGGAGCAGCGCTTAGCAAGTTGCCACTTGTGGCAGCTGAAGCTTTGTGGCAAATGAACTAATTTGATTTACATGCAAATTACATTTGGGCCAACTAAAAACAACTTTCGCTCCGCAGCCACAGGACCACAGGTGGGGTGGGGGAGTGGTGGGAGGGGGGGTGTAAAGCAAGGACGCGAGCTCTCATTAAAAATGTTTACAAAATTAACTAAATTGACAATATCCGTTGGTGGCCACTGCACAAAAATTAAAAATAAAAAAAAAAATGTGTAAAACTTGTAGAAGCGGAAACTGCGGAAACTGCGGCAACTTGCACGCAATTCTTCCTGCCACCCTCTCGCTCTAACTACAACCCCCCTCCCCATCTCGCTCTCTTACTCGTTAAGCCATTGCTTTTGGCCCACATTACTGGCTGTGACTGGCTTTGTTTTTTTAAGGGGAAGTTGGCTGATGCCAGTGGCACGCTCAGCGCTCAACGCAACAACGTGCCGCATATTTAAATTTTAATTAAAATTTAGCTTGTGCGACACGCGTCCACCTCTTCACTCACCCTCCCAAGGCCCAAAGCTCCTGCTTCATTCAAAATATGCAAATAATAAACAAAACAAGAAAAAAAATTGGCTTTGTTTTTCTTGCTCTGATTTTTTGATAGCTTTTCATTGGTCGCGACGAGCTTTTTTGGGTGGCAAAGTAAGTAAGGAAGTAAGGCAGTAAGTAGTTTAGTACTGCTGCGGCAAGTGTAAGTGGGTCTGTGGCTTTCTGAGGGATGGATGGAGGGGGAGAGAGGAGGTGTTGGTTTATCGTATTGAGGTTAATAGCTTTATGTGCGCGCTTCAACTGTATTTATATTAATCCTTCATGGCTTGACTTTTCACATTTACGTGCAACCAAAAAGGTCCTTTGTGTGGTCACTTGGCAAACAGGCACCAGGTTGCAAGGTCGCTGGTGCCTCTTTTATTAACTTAAACTCAAATGCCTCGTAGAATTTTAATTGTTGCTGAGCTGCTGAAAAACAAGCTCAGTTTTTATAGCCAAATCTTATTTTTCACTTGAACAATAAGTTAATATACAATTGGAGATTGAAACTGTCTAAAACTGTCTTAGCCAACTCGGAAGTATTAATATTTTTAATAACAAAATTCTTCCTGGCTGTGGCTCACTTTAAATTAAATTCCTCTTTAGTAAATATACGTTTGTATTGAAAGCCAAGTTTATTTCCTACACTTCAACCATTAAATTCAAAACTATTCCTATAGCAATTGTAGATTATTTGCATTTATGCTCTTACATATTTCATAACTCATCTGAAGCATTTTCTTTGGGAAATTCTTTACAATTTTGTTTACGGATATAAAAATGCATAATTTGATTGTGCAGATTGTTTGGCTTGAAGCGTTGAGCTTCTTTTTCTTCTCTGTTAGCCAGAGTGAGTGATACTTCAAGTTGCAATGCCAGCTTTAAATGGAGCACAGATAGATAGATACAGAGATACAAATACACTTACTTATGCGTAGTTATGTGCCACCCCCACCCCCACCCATCCACTTTGACTTCTAAAGAATTTTGCTTCATGTATTTTGTACAAATGTGTTTTTCAGTTTCTTTTTTTTTTGCTGCACTGCTTTTCCTTTTTGGCATAAATCTGTTTTCGACTGTTTGGGAATTTGCAGTTGTGGGGTGAATTTTTTTCTTTCCGTATTTTTATTTTTTTTTTGTGGCTAGGATGCGTATGCGAGTAGTTGTTGCAGTTGTCGTTGTAGTCGTGGGGTATACTATGTTCAAATTGTTGCTGTTGCTGCCACCGCCGCCATTCGACTGTGCAACCAATGCACAGAACCGCCGCCACGAATGGATAGCTTAAGGATGAGTCTCTTTGCTCTCTGCCAGCCGCCAACCAGCCACATTTTGCCGTGCAAATATTAATGCACTCACCGCAACGACTCACTCCGTGTGCTGTGTGCCGAGGGATGTGCACGTGATTTATGCCCGTGTTTTTTTGGGAGTCGTCTAGCTTTAAATGGCTCCAAAGATAAGCGTATTAAATTACAATCAGCTATAAACGACTTCTTTACAGTAATAAATATGTCAAATTAAAATCCTAGTCTCAAATATTGTAATAAAATGTAGAAAATTTAAAAAATAGAACAAATACCAACTTAATTATAATTTTATTACTACTAGACGTAGGTTTATCGATCGAAACTAGACGTAGGTTTATCGATAGAAATTGTGCAAGCCAACAAAATTTAAACGAAATTGGAATTCAACTCAATCGTTATTTGGGCTCATTCAAAACGTTCTTGCTTTTATTTGAAAGTGCCGTAAAGTTGTTATCTATCAAAATTAGATATCGATATATATCAATTAGTGACACATTTGCCTCTTCTTCTTCCTCATTGATCATCGTCGTGCTGATGGTACGTCATGCATCTCTAACTGTTTTTCGTTCAACGAAGTCGTTTTGGGTCTGCGGAATGGAAAGGAATGGAATGAGCTAAGCTGCGTCTGCTTGCTGTTTGTGGTGGGTTAGAGCGAGAGAGAGTGAGAGAGAGAGAGAGAGAGATGGAGAAAGAGAGAGGTGGGGTATGGACTATGTATGTCTGTGCTCAATTTTTCAAAGCTCGTTTGTGTCGTTCGTTCGTTGGTTAGTTACGTCGTTCCGTCGGTCGTTTCGTCGTTCCGTCGTTCCGTTGGTCGTTCGTTTGGTTCGTTCGTTGCCTGACTATGCAAATAATGAATGCAAAATATTGCTGAAGTGTGTCTGAGGCGAAGAGCAGCGAACTAACAGCGAAAACAAGTAATGACTGGGTTAGGGGAGGGGGGAGGTGGGGAGGACGGTGGGGGTGCTCACAGGATAGTGCTGGCTAAAATCTGCTTTAGAACTCTGAACTTTCTCATTAAGTTTTCGGTGTGTGTTTGTGTGTGTGTGTGTGTGTGTGTCTCAGTCTGCGTCTGGGTTTATTGAGAGCTTTGTGCTTAACTTCCTATCGCTAATTAAATTTTCAATTAATTTTCAACAATTTTCATGTCAATTTTTTCTTTTTACTTCTACTTGCAGCTCAACAGACACAATAACACATACACCCACACAAGCGGAAGTATAAACTCGCAACGGAAGTAAAAAAAAAAACCATTGTCAGCATCAGGATTAAAAAGTGAAAAAAAATCCAAGTAACGCACAGCGGGTCGTATGATTAATGGGGCCTAGCGGAAAGTTTTAAATTGTGTGCAAAACAAACACAATAAAATACGAAAAACATTTAATATGTTAAAATACATGATGTATCTCGGTGGATTTAAACATGTGTGCTTTAATGCCGGACTCATCTCGGATGCAGGAAAAGTTGCGGGTTGAACTTGTGCAACAAAACAAACTGGCAGTAAATATGTGAAGAAATTTAAAGAATTTATGCAAATCTCAATTGAAAAACCATAGAAATATTTAAGGTGTATTAAAAACGAACCTTAATAAAGAGTAAAGTGTGTACATATTTTATGTAGGAAAGTGAAATATAAACTCGACTTGAAGTCGCTGTGAAAATGCATATCAATAAAAAAAACACAAGTAGCTGCTCGGGCAAAAACATAATAAAAAATGCAATGAATAATGCTAAAAGCTAAAAGTGTAAAGACAATATTAATATTAAAAAACAAAAAACAGTTTAAATAACCACAAAAAAAGGTGTTAAAAGCTCAAAACTTACGAAATAAAAAGCAATCAACTTTTAAAATAAAAAGTGATGGATAAAACGAGTAGCGTGAGCAGTGCGAGTCCGAGTTCGAGTGAGTGTCGCGTTACCAGATCGAGTATGACGCCAACGCTGCGTCTGCAGCAGAGCCCCAGGCGTCAACAGCAGCAGCAGCAGCAACAACAACAACAGCCAATTGATGAACAACAACAAAAACAGCAATTAAAAGTCAAATCACCGCAGCAGCTGCAGCCGCTGGCAACGTCAACGTCAACGCCGACGCATCATCAATTTCGTGCACCGGCACAGCAACAGCATGCGACAAAGCACAAGAGCAACAACAACAACAACAATGGGGGCAAAGCTTGGAGTAAGCGTCAGCACAAGACTAGCGGTAAATACAATGCGAGTGCCTGCGTCGGCGCCAATGCTCAGCAACAGCAGCAGCATCATTCATCGCATCATCATCAAAATCATCATCATCAGCAACAGCAGCAGCAGCAGCACCAACTGCAGCTGCAGCAGCAGCATCAGAACAATGGCAGCGGCGGCATCGCTGCTCAAAGCTCTGCCGGCGCTGGCGTCGGTGCATCGGCCGCCGCACACAAAGCAGATCTCGAGAATATACAAAATATCAAAAATCAAATCGCTGCCCACGTCAGCGGCGGCAGTGGCGTCGGCGTCAACAACTCCTCGCATCATGGCAGCAGCTCACATCACAGCTTAGGCGGCAGCGCTGCTGGCGTTGCGGGTGCCGGCGCTGGCAGTGGCGGTGCTGCTCACAATCATCATCATCATCACAGCCACAATACGCGGCTGGCGCAGACGGCGGCATCGAACAACGGTCTGCTGACAATGGATGCGAAGCTGGGTGGACATGGTGGACATGGCGGCCTGAAGGGACAGCAGCAGCAGTACAAAAAGATGCTGACTCACAGGTAACGTAACGTCATGTTAACTATTTTAGCGTAGCGTAAGGTAATGTTAAGTGATTTACGGCAACTTTACGACCACGTAACAACTCTAAAAACGTTTCGTGTGTAATGTAATTATTTATGCACGTGACAAAAATAGTTGTTTATCTTTAGTGATTATAACTTATTGTCTTCTTGCGCCATAATATTTAATATTTATGTTTAATACACAGTAGTGTAAGGAAATGAATATTTATAGTTGTCATATAATAACAATGTAATATAACGTAACGAGATTTAATGGCGCGTAACTTAACGCAACGTAACAACTTACCGTAAATATGACTTAATGTCTTCTACTTTAGATGTAGCTCTTAGTATTTAATAAACATTTAATTTATCATATATTCCTTTCTCTCTCTCTCCCAGGGGTCATCATCATCATGTGCTGTGTGCTGGGAACAATGCGAATCACACTTGCTGCTTGGTCACCGGTTGTAATGGTGGGAGTGTTGGTGGCGCCTCCGGCAAAGACTCGCAAAGCAGCAAGGACACCAGCTCACTTAGCGGCAACAGTAGCATTATTTCCAGCAGCGCAGCAGCCGCCGCCGCCGCAGCAGCAGCCGCAAATGCCGTTCATTATTGTTGCGGCCGTTCGAAATTCTTTTTGCCAGAGAAACGCTTGCGCAAAGAGGCGATTGTGCCGCCAACGAAATTTCTGCTGGGCGGCAACATATCGGATCCGCTCAATCTGAATTCGCTGCAACATGAGAATACGTCGAATGCGTCGTCGAGCAACAATACGCCGGCGACGACGCCGCGTCAGTCCCCAATAACAACGCCGCCAAAGGTGGAGGTGATAATTCCCCCGAATATTCATGATCCGTTGCATCTGCTCGATCCCGTTGATTCGATGGAGTACGAGAAGCAGTTGACGTCACCAATGAAACGGGGCGGCATGTTGACGCGCGGTAGCAGCAGTCAGCTGCAGTTGCAATTGCAGCCACCGCCGCAGCATCATCGGCAGCATCGAACGCGCAAGAATCGGAAACGTCGCCGTTTCGATTCCAATAATACCTCGTATGCTGGCGACGACGTCGCCGCCATCGTTGCAGAGGGGGGCGTTGGAGCAGAAGCAGCGTCGACGCTTTCGATTTCACTCGAAGATTCGGCGACTACAGCAGCAGCAGTGGCAGCAGCAGCGTCAGTAACTATTACTGCAGCAGCAGCAGCAGAGGCAGCGGGCGCAGGAATAGCAGCAGCAAATGTCGCCGCAGTCGCGACAACAGAAGCTGCATTAATAATAACAACAACAGCGGCGTCGCCAGTGGCTGCACTGAGCGCCACTCTGCTGAGCGAGGCGGCAGCGGCAGCATCGGTTGAAACATTGGAATTGGCACAGCAGCAGGCGCATGTGCGCTCTCGCTCTCCGCAAGCGGCAGCGACGGCCATGGAGGAGACAACAACGCCAGCACTAGCAGCCGGCGCACAAACGCTCTCTCCCCAGGAACAAATGGAATGTAACGCAATGCAGCCGGCAGCGGCGTCAACGTTATCGCCACAGCAACAACAGCCACATGTTGCTGCTGCTGCTGCTGAGCCGTCGTCAAGTATCGACATGGCAGCAGCTTTAGACTGCAGCAGCTTAGCCAATTTGTTGGTCGACGCAGCGACAGTCGCTTCAACGACAACAGCTGCGGCGCTGGCTGTGGCGTCGACGCTTGCCGATCGTCGTGCGCTGGCCAGTCGTGATTTGCGCTTGGATTTGGACAGCACGTGCTACGGTGTTGGCGGCACGGGTCTGAGCTTCGCTGCTAGCGTCGGCAGCGGCGGCAGGAAACGTAAAATAAGCGAGAGCAATTCGCAAAAGAGCAAGGTGAGTGACGAATTGGAATTCGGAATTGAAATGAAGGAATGAAATGGCTCGACGAACAAGTGCTTGTGTGTGTGTGAGTGAGTCTGCATGTGCTTGTTTATTAGTGTGCATGTGCGTGTGAGATTGGGCTTGGGCTTCGACTCTTGTTGTTGTTGTTTTTTTTTTTGCTTTGCTTTTGGTGGGAGCAAGTCAATCGTTTGCTTTGTTTTGATTGCTTTTGGCTGTTTCTACATTTGTGTTTTATTGCTGTTGTTGTTGTTGTTTTTGTTATTGTGTTGCTCATTGAAGCGTTGCTTAGATTCAGGTTAGAGGGTCAGGGGCGGCCAATGAAAGAACTTTTTTTTTTGGCTGTGGGGCGGGGGTAGCCTAAAGCGATTATAAAACTATGGGTAAACAATTTTACAGGTTTACTTGTTGTTGTTGTTGTTATTTGGTTTGCTTGAATTATAAATTGATCAATTTTTTTTTTACATAAACATATTTAAATGGTTTTAAAATGTATATTAAATTGTGGTTGGTTAATTTCGGGTTTAGATATGAAAAGATATGTTTTCGTTTTGCAGCTTGAATAATCAATTTTTTTCTTTGAAAACGGTCTAAAATTAATTTAAAATTTCTGCGAATTATAAAATGTTATTTTTCATCTGAATAATTGCTAATTATTGCGGCTATTGCATTCAAGATACAAAAGCCCTATGGATGTTGGGTAAATTGCAATTTCTATGAATAAAATATTAATTTCAACTTACGTAATTAATTTTCCATGAATAAACTGTTTAAATTTCTATAGCTTTTAAATATGCTAATTTTAACACAAGCTGCTTTCATTAGGTTGATTAGCGTTTCCAATATGAATGGGATATAAAGTAAAAAAGATTATTTTATACTGTTTGTAGAACCTATTTTTGAGGGTAGAAATTCTTTGAACAAAAAAAAAAAAAACCGTGTTTTGTGCTCGAACTTTAAATTAATCGTTAACCCAAGAATTTAAATTTTAATTCAATACATTCAATAATTAATTGATTTACGCCTTTAGAAATTCCATCGTCATGATGCCATGGACAAGATTGTTAGTCCTGTGGTGCCACAACCTGGTGCGTGGAAGCGTCCACAGCGTCAGCTGCAGCCGAGTGGGGCACGCAAACCGAACACGCGACGTTCCACATCCTTTAGCGAATCGGAGCTGCTGAGTCCCATCGAGGAGTTGCCACCAAAACCACTGCCAGAGGGTGAGTCTTAAATAGCTAACTGGCTTACCCCAACTTACCCCAACCAAAAATTGACAATTTGTGTGCTTACAGCAGTTGTGGTTGACTTGCCACGCGATGATACGCCCGATCTATCGGAGCAGGGAGTCGGAAGTCCGTTGAGCGCCATTTCCGCTGCCACATCGCACACGGCCGGCGAACCGGAAGCACTTGCAGCAGATGAACCGGCAGCAACAACAGCAGCATCAGCAGCAGCAACAGCAGCAGTTGCAGTTGCAGCAGCAGCAGTTGCACCAACTGTGGTTGGTTTAATGCTCGAGCCCACAATAATTCCCCCGCCCCTCCACAAGCTGCCCAAGTTCCGGGCAGATGGCGTCAAGTATCGCTACGGAAATTTCGATCGATACGTGGACTTTAGGCAGCTGAACGAGTTCCGGGATGTGCGGCTGCAGGTGTTCGAGCGCCATGCGGAACTGTTCCAGAACAAGGACATACTCGACGTGGGCTGCAATGTGGGTCACATGACTATCACGGTGGCCCGTCATCTGGCCCCCAAATCCATACTCGGCATCGATATCGATCAGGAGCTCGTTTCGCGCGCTCGCCGCAACCTGTCCATATTTGTGCGCATACCCAGGGAGGAGGAGCCGGAGAAAGTGGCCGAGATTAAACAGGAGGACATTAAAAAGGAGCAGCAGCAGCAGCCCCACTTGGCCAGCGACAAGTTGATGGAGAGCGGAGAGGAGAGCAATGCAATGCTGCACAAGAAGACGCGACGTGGCAAGAAGCGACGCAGGGCGCAACAGCACCAGCAGCAGCAGCAGCAACAATTGCAGCTGCAACAACAACAACAGCAGCAGTTGCAGCAGCAGCAACAACAGCAGCTGGCACTGCAACAGTTGCAACACCATCATCATCACCACCACCATCATCCCCACCATCCCCACCACCATCACCACCATCATCATCATCATCACGATCATGATCATCAGCTGGATGTGCAACAGCAATTGAAATTGGATTCGCTGCTCGTCAAATCGCACGAATTCTTTCCCATCTCTTTTCCGCTCACATACGGCGGCATACCCCACCTCCTGCTCCCGCCCACTGGCAAATCGCCAGCGAATCTGCTGTTGTCGTCGTCGCTGTCGTCGTCGTCGTCCAATTGCAAAAATCAATTCCCGCAAAATGTGTTCTTTCGGCGCACCAATTATGTGCTGAAGGATGAGTCGCTGATGTCGCACGACAGCCAGCAATACGATCTCATTCTGTGCCTGTCGGTCACCAAGTGGATGCATCTCAATTTCGGCGATGCCGGTCTCAAGTTGGCCTTCAAGCGCATGTTCAATCAACTGCGACCCGGTGGCAAGCTCATACTCGAGGCACAAAACTGGGCCAGCTACAAGAAGAAGAAGAATCTAACGGTGAGTGATTTAAGACTAGATTTTTTAGCTCACATATAATAATATATATATAAATTTTTTCTTTAGCCGGAGATTTACAACAACTACAAGCAAATTGAATTCTTTCCCAATAAGTTTCACGAGTATCTGCTCAGCTCGGAGGTGGGATTCAGTCACAGTTACACGCTCGGAGTGCCCAGGCACATGAACAAGGGCTTCTGCAGACCCATCCAGGTGAGTCAAGTGTTCTTTAAAAATGGAATCACTTTTTTATGAAATATGCTAAAGTCTGAGCGGATTTTGGATGGATTGTTTTAACTACGGATTATGCTGAATTTAAAACTGAATTTAAATCTTGTTTGCTACACTCGAAATAAATTATTAGTTAGTTAAGGCTTGAAGCTTTTACATGAATCCCAAAATCCACCCACACTTTAGTACCACTTCTTGGCTACTAAACTATTTTTTTATGCATCCACAAACTTTTTGAACACTCACTGATTTTCCCCATTTCTTTTCTCTTTAACAGTTATATGCCAAGGGGGACTATACGCCAAATCATGTGCGCTGGAGCGATGCGTATTATCCGCAGACGCCGTACGAGGCATATCGGGGCATTTATGCCACATTGCCGGCGGGCGTTGGGCATCGGACGGGTGGCGGCGGCAGCAGCAGCAGCGCTGGTGGCAGCCAGAGCGGACATGCACCACATCATTTGCATCATCTGTTGGGCAGCTCGACGCGTTCGCAGACCTATGATACGCCTCAGTATGCGGGCAGTGCATCGGGTTCGGCGAGTTGCCGGCAGACACCGATGTATCAGCATACGTACAATCCGCTGGAGACGGACTCGTATCAGCCCAGCTATGACATGGAGTATCTGAATCACATGTACGTGTTTGCATCGCCGCTCTATCAGACGGTTTGGTCGCCGCCGGCATCGCTGCGGAGGAGCTCGTCGCATACGCCCGTTTTTGGCAGTGTACGCGAAGCGGAACTCGATGGGGATGGCAGCATTGGCGGCGGTGGCAGTGGCGGCGGCAGTTACCATCGGCACGTATATCCGCCCAATGATGACACCTGTTCGCCAAATGCGAACGCATGCAACGCCTTCAATTCGATACGGGATGCGGACACGGATGATTCGAACCAGCTGCCGGGCGGCAGTCGACGGCATGTGTATGCCACAAATTGTGGCGAGAGCAGCTCATCGCCGCAGGTTAACCATCACGAGGCCAGCTCCGATGCCGATGTCGATGCACTAATGGACGATGAGCAGAAGACGCTGGCTGCAGGCAGCGGCGCCACCTACTGTGATCTGTCGGATGCATAAGGAAGCAAACAAGCAAGCAAGCAAATCAACCAGAGATATCGCAACTAATTGTGTCAAAATGCAAGAGGAAGTCTACAAACATATATATGTCTAGATATATAACTATAATATATAACAATTTGTAAACCAAGTTAATACTGTGCTCGCTGCCAAATTGTAGAATCAAACTTACCATTTTTATAAGTCATCTTTATCAATTAATTGTTTCAAGTCTCAAATTGTTTAACTTTTATTTGTGGACTTTTGTTTTACAAAATTTTTTCTGTAGAATTTTTAAAAATTACAAAATATAAATATTACTTTATTTATAGTTATAATTGCAAATATAATTCTTCTTCTCAAATGAAAAACTTTTCTAAATCGAAAGTATACCAATTTTAAAGCGAACACTGTATTGAACTAAAAAATATATATATAAGATATGTTAAACTTGATCATTTGATTTTAAGATATATAAATATGCCGGCAAATCAAATGATTGATTGGAAACGCATCTGTTTTTAGATAAATGTAAAACGCAAACGAGACGCTTATGATTTTTTGTAACATGAACTTGCATATACATATATTTTTTATATGTAGTAATTTAATGGAAGTACATACAATATATATATATCTATATGTGTATATATATATATATACAAAATACATATACCTTTATATAGAAGTTATATTTGCTAAACAATTTTCATTTGCTTAATACACCTTTTTTTTAAATATATATAATTTTTTGATTATTATTCTCTTGTTGGCAGTTCAAATCTAAATTTAAGTTCTCTAATGTAAATTCGTTAAGCAATATACACAAACACACACACACACACCCACACCCACACACTGATACACATTTAATGCAGTAGCTTTATAAGCAAATTATATGTGCTATATATATATATATATATATATACATTTATATATATATATAGAAAAACAAAAATGAAAAAAAACCCGTATAAAATGCAACTATTTTTGATTAACATATTTGGAAAACGCTGCAAGGGATCGCTGTAAAAACAAAAAACAAAAAAAAAAACAATTAAAAACTAATAAGAAAACCATTCAAAATTCAAAAATGTCAAAAAGCATACAAAATACAATTTACTACATTTATAAATAATATATATATGCTTAAACAATTTATTTAAAATTAAAAGGAAAACAAGAAAAATACATAATGTATGTAGTTTATAGATTAGAGCATTAACACATTATTTTTTCTGAGAAAATGAAACCAATTTATAAAGCTATAACGAAAGAAAAAGAAAAACAAAAGAACTATAAAATAAACATCATATTAAATGAAGCAAAAATTATCTACAAGTTGTCTTATTTATATAAATGAAAATAAACACCCTGTATGTAACTTAAATTATTTTTCTGCTATCATTGCAATTATTTGAAAGCAACGCTTATCGCAATTATATTTTTGCTGATTACTGAAATGAATTGTAATTGTGAGGTCTTTTCAAGTGTATATAGCAGGTGAAATTACTTTTCCTTTTTTGAATTGAATATTTATACAATATAAATTCAGTTATGATCGATGGGATTTGCATGTATTTGCTGAGCTTGGCCATTTTAATGTCAAGCGCTCTAGAAAATAATTGCTGCTTTCGCATTAATTTATTTTATTTCGTTAATTTACATACAGTCTCGTGCCACTGTGCAGATCACTCAGCTGTTCGATCGCCATTATGTTAACTCACGCTCTCTCTCTCGCTATTTCTCTCCCTCTGCTCACAAGCTTTCGCCTTCCAGGCGCAGACGTTGGCGTCAAACTGTAAGAAATGGCAAAGCTTGAATTAAAATCTGTGCACTTGGCATAAATTACTTAAGCAACACAGTATCGGACATAATTCATCAAATCATAAAAGAGCTGATGCAAAACAGAGCGAAACGCAGAAGACGTCTTGCTCTGTGCTCTTGCGCTCTCTTGTCTCCGCTGTGGCTGCTGCTGCCGCTGCCTTCCAGTGCTCAATTCCAGTTCTTACGTCTCTCTAGTCAGGAGACTGCACGTTTTTTGCTTTATTCAGTTATTAATTTGACGGCGACGATTGAGGCAGCCGCGGCGACTGCGCTCTTCAAAGCAACAAGCGAGCAACAAGTTTTTTTCAAGTTTCATGCCGTGAAAGTTCAAAATCCTACAATAACAACAAGTTCGCGTCCGTATCTCAGTTTTGTGTGTGGCTGTGTTTGTGTCTGTTTCTGTGTCTGTGTATATGCTGAGTGTTTGTTTGTGTAGGTTTCGCATCAAAACAATAAAAATTGAACAGCAATCGAAATTTTAAATGAATTTTCGCGTATTTCACTATTATTTGGCTATGGTTTGATCAGCTCCAAATTGTTTTTGCACTCGCCAACAAATTTGTGTAAAAGAAGTAAAACGTTAAACACTCGAATAAATTAAACTTGTATGTGTGTGTGTGTGTTTGTGCAATTGAGAGTTGCTTGTGCGCGCGTGTGTGCGTGTGTGCGTGTGTGTGTGAGTAGAGCTACATGAATAATAAGAAATACAAACGCGCATGAAAAGGAATTAACACACACATACATATATAACGTCACCAGCATCAATTATTGAGGCCGTTCCAAAAGCTGTTCTGGCTTTGAGCATATTTTGATTACAAGTAAGTGTTTTTTATTTATTGTATTCTTCAGATTAACATTTCGCTGAATACCCTCAAAAATACAGGGTATGTTTTTGTGTACAATTAAGAAACTACTCAACACTCTTCACAATAGAAAATAGAGCGTATTGTGAATGAATTGGTAAACAAAAACATTAAAAGTTGGATGGGCTAAATAAATAATAACAACAACAACAACAATAGCAACAGACTGGCTATAACTATAGTAAACAGCACTCAATGCTTAATTATCTTATCTGAACTTTGACTGCAAAAAGAATAAACACAGACAACTTTTGTTAGTAAACTATTCATCCGAGAGCTTTTGCAATTAAGACTCAATTCATTTTAATTAATTCAGTTGAATTTATTGATTAATATTTTGTAGAATGTAAATAATTTATAAATATATACTTATAGGTAAATTATGTATTTACTTGCTAATTTAAGTATGTATTTTATTTTTTCATTGCATTACACGTTATTTTTATTGATTTTTTTACAGCTTTCATGTAGTTTTTCCAAATTCTCGGAAAAGTTATAAAAGGAATTTTTTTTTAGTTGTTCCCAAACTGTCAAATTTTTTCTTGGTAATATATCGAAAGGTATCAGAGATTAGATATGAAAATATTATATATATTAGTATATTAGAGATATAAATAAAATCGACACATTTTCTAAAGATACGATTTTAAAAGTTAGAACGTAAAACAATTTAGATATATTTCATACGCAAATTTTAAAAAACAAAACAAGACAAAACAAATCTAGAGACCTTCAATTGTGTCATATTTTTTTGTATATATGGAGAAGCTATTAATAAATTATTATGGACTATATTTAAAACTTGCTCAGCTTTTGCGGGTTTCCCTTATTTTTAATCAGAGTTGTTGATTACAAACTTGAAACCGACGCATTTTTGTAATGACGAAATTTGCCTGTTGTTATTATTGTAATCTTATCATAAATATAATTCTGATTTGCAATTACATTTTTCGTCAAAGGGCACAACACAATAAAAATCGTCATGTTCCGTTTAAGATTGAATGTGAATAGCGAGTGTTGATTGCACCAATTAGATAAGATTACACGACACATAATTATGTGTGTGTGCGTGTGTATTTATCTATGCTTTAGTAATATGTTTGAACATGAATCACTCGTGAAACGGTTAAATTTGCATATAAGACAGTCCTTCTGTAGGTGTGTAAAAGTGACAAATGCTGGAAAATACCCCTTTTTAATTTCCTAACTTTCCGCTGGAGATCGCTGTGCGCATATTTTTATTGCTCACTGCATGGTGCAATTTTACTCAATTTTACTCTCTCTCTCCCAATGTCTCCTCACAAAACTGGTTTCAGCTGCTCTCTCTCTTCTATGCGACCTTGCAGCTCTTAAAAGCTTTAACAACTTTAAAGTGCATATATTCTAGAGTGCACGCAGATTATTGATCTGCTCTCATTTATGCATAGCCCGCATAGAGTGACTTCCAGTGACTGGCAAAGCTCCCAAACAGCTGTTTGTGCTTATTTGCTAGCCAGCAACTCCCAAATGTACTCTCGCTCTGTCTCTCTCTCTCTCTCTTACGCAATTAACTGCAGGCGCTCTTTAACCGGTTAACGTAAGCGTTAACGTTAACCGATTCGTGTGCTGTTTTGTGCCACGAAAGCTTTGGCCATCGTTGGTTGTTTTTAGTTACTATTATTAAGCAAAGTGTCGGCAACGTTAACGCAACGCTTTTGGCAACGCGCTCGCAACTCGAAACGATCCGTTGATCGTGGACGCGAATCGGGAAAAGGGGGCTGGAAGGGGCTCGTGCTTCGCTTATCGCTGTGTATGTGTGCGCGTGTGTGTGTGTGTGTGAGTGAGTTGTCTTCATTTCTGCGCTTGACGTTCTTGTTGTTGTCACAGGTAGAAAGAAGTGGCAAAAAAGAAAACGGAAAAAAACGAGAACAACAGCGACAGCAATCGGTTTTTCTTACTTCTTTTTCTTCTGTGTTTTATTTATTTTTAATGCGACTGCTGCGGCAACCAGCCAACGGCTCTTCTCTTGAAAGCTTGAAAGCTGTAACTTCCGTTAGTCGCTGACCAAAAGTAAACAATGGCATATTTCATGTTATTATTATTATTATTGTTGTTGTTGGGATTATTATCGCACGCGAAATGCAGACGTGTTGTTTTCAATCTTAAAATTATGCATATCATGCGTGCACTTATCGTGAAAAGATACAAAGCCATCAAGTGGAATTTTGCATTGTACACTTCCCACTCGCCCACCCCCTTTCCTCCCCGCCTCTATAATTTGGAATGTGTAACAAGAGTAAATGAAAAATAATGGAAATAATTACACACACACGAGTACAAAAACAAATATTCGCTTATTTCCAAATTTTCTTTTGTGCCAAAAAAAACTTTAAAAAAAATGTATGTTGTGCAAAACTTTTATGGACTCTTTTTCAGCTGCACAATGTTTTTCGAGTGTAATTAAAAATTATATGTGAAACTGTGATTTCAATATTGTTTGCTGTCTATCAAAAATAAAAAAAGTTTATTAAATATATCAACCAAAAATATAAATATATTTGTAAATAATCAGTTTAAGGCAAACTTCTTTTACAATCAAGGAAAGTAGGCTAATCACAGTTTGAATTTGAATATTGACGAAAATTCCATTTGACGGTTTTGTGAAATAAATTGTTATGATTCATCAAAAATGGTCACACTACCAACATAAGCACAAAAAAAAAACACGATAATAAAAGCTTGCCATATATGTATTTATTTTTGGCAAGCTGTAAATATAAAAATAAATGTTTAAAAAATAGTTCACGTGTTGTTAAAACTGGGTTACCTCAATAATAAAAGTAACAATAACAAAAACAGCAGTTAATAATTCTAATAACTATCAATAAATAAGTGCGAGTGCTAAGTTTTAAAAATAATTCAGGGAATATTGTAGCCATTTTTAATCAGTCGTTGACTCCATTGACAAGAAGAGAAGAGAATAAAAAGAGAAGAAGAAGAGTATCAATTATTAAATGTTTTATCTACAAAATGTGGGTATTTATTGTTTAATTAGCTGCTGTAAGGCAAACAATGACAACAATAACAACCGCAACGGAACGTCGTGATACAAATTAAAAAACAAAATACAAAATGAATTTCAGTCAACACCAACAACAAATAGCTTACCAAAAAGATAAAGTACCAAATAAATACGTAAACAAAGAATCAACCAAAACGCCGTTATAAATATGTCCCAGCCAAATGTACCAAAAATGCCGGACGCTGACAACGTTGAGGCACAACAGCTGCAGGATCCAAGGCATGCGGCGTTGACGTCAGATATGCCAAATATGCGGGTGCTACGTCATCGTCGTAGCATTTCACAGCTGATGGCCAGCATGGGTAATTGTTTAGCCATTTTTAAAGTATCCGTTAGACTGTTGTTATGTCCCTCAAAAATCCCTATCTGATTGTCTAAAGCTTAAGTGCGCAGCCAAATGTCCCAAAGGTCTCAAGAATTCCCAACTGACCTACATATAAAAAGTCCCAGTTAAATTTCCCAAAGAGTCTGTTAATGTTACTCTCAGCTGTTCATGCTGAGGATCAGACAACGTAATCACAGCTGATGAGTAATTTGTCTAGCAGTACCACACACCTGTTATACCACCCTCTACCCTCTACTCCTCTACAATCATTTCAAGCTTTTAGTTTGCCTACGTTTCTCATGGTCTCTGTCTACGTCTGGGTCTGTGTGTGTCTGTGTATTAACAGTTGCTTGTCTGTTAAGTGTGTTGAGTCTGTTGTTGTCATGGTTAGATCATTGGCAGAGCTGAATGTGTCTCCATTTCAAGTCTGCGTCATGCTATAAAAAAAAGCTGCTCTTTATTATTATTATGTTGGACCAGTTTTCAAGTTTCAAGCGTCTCTTGTTGAATTTCTAGAATTGTTTTACTGCTTACTGTTGACCGGTTTTGGTTCCTTAGCCGGTTTCTGCTTGTGAAAGTGAAAAAGAATTTGAAACGACACCGACTCTTGCAACTGTTGTTCTTATTGTCTTATTTGTGTGTGGGCGTGAGAGGAAGAGTATGAATCGATTAAAGTATATTTAGATTTATTTGGTTGTAAATATAATAGATATATTTACCATATTCAGTTCATTTAAGTAGACTACAGACTAGAGAACAATAAGCCGTAAAATTCTTATCGACAATTGTCAATTATCATTGATTATACTGTCATAAAAATGCTGATAACATGGGCTATATTTTTAGAGTATTACAGAGCCTATTTCGCAGTTAAACTTGATAAATTGACGCAAGCTGAACAGACGTAAACTGAAAATTTTACTTTACTTAAAAGCGCAATGGTTGATTCAGATTTTGATTGAGATATTGAAATAAAAATTACTATTCTTTAATCAGTTTATCTTCTCTGTTTAAAGATTAAATAACATTTGTAGATTAGACAATGTCATATGACCTATTTAACTATAAGCTGTAGAATATTTACAATTTAAACTAATTTATACCTTAGTGGATTACCTAGCAACAATACATTTTATTACTTAACTCCAGACGATTCATTGAAATAAAAATATATAAATTTGCGTATTGTTGGTTTACTAGTAATACAATTATATTTTACACACCTATCAAGCCCCCATATTTCTAATTATTATATAACCCTGGAATTTTAAATGCTGCCTTCGCCTCACATGGTTGCGTGTTTAAAACATAATTTTTTTTATTAAAGACCCCCTTGACTAACTAACGGCACTCCATTAGCTAATTATTCATAATTGAAAATGCCTTTTTCAACAGATTTTATTTATTTATAATATAAACAACTGCAACAGGAAGTTTCGATTTCTTTGGCACAATTGCTTGCGGTCACTTTAACCCGAATTGAGTTGAAAGACCCTTTTAAACAACAACAACAAAGAGCGCAATATCAGATTTAATTATTTATATACATTCATTGATATCGGTCGTAGCTCCTCCACATCAAAACAAATGGCCAAACTTTTATTATCGATCTGAGTCACGGCAACGAAATTAAATTCCGTTTGCGTAAATCAAAATCTTTTAAAAATTGTGCAAATATTAAATATTCTTACATGAAGAAAAAAACGAAGAAAAAAAACCTTTGACGTTGTTCAACGACCACTGCAAAAATAATAATAATAATAATGATGTTGCCGTTTTGCGGTTTGTTATTAAGTTGGTGTTTTTTATGTTTTCTTTCGTTTTTATCAGACATTTTACGGCAACTAATTGTTTGCTTCCCAGTGTTTTTTTCTTTTCCTGATAATAATTTTCTTTCTTTTAGTTGTTGACTTGCCGCAGTATTTTTTTTTGGCTGCAACTTCTTGCCATTCTTATCGTACGGACGTGAGGGGGGCACAATCAAAATGGGGTCTTCGTGTTCCATCAATTTGTGGCCAGAACACTTGGAGCACAGTTCACAGTTAACAACACTGTGCTAATGAGCATTTAGCCACTGTTTAAGCAATGAAAGTGAACAAAATGCTCGCTAAAGAGCTCTTTAAATATTTATTTAATTGACAGCCAGCTTATTATTATTTTTAAACATAAACGACAAAATTGGGGTGCCCCAGAAAAAATAATCGTATTAAATAATCCAATGAGAATTGAGTGGGATTAGCTAGCTCTCAAATGGATTAGCACTTTGTCTGCTTGTGCGGTTTTCGTAAACGTTTCACAGGCAGCAATTTATTTCTATTTTGATTGTTGATAATTGAAGTGCCACAAAATAAATCGAATTAAATAAACCAAGGTTGAATTTGAGTTGAATAATTAAGCTCTTTAGTTTAATAACAAATTTTTCAGCTTGTGCGGTTTTTGTAAACGTTTTACTGGCAGCTGGCCTAGCTTCTTATTACTGCTTCCGTTTCTTTTGTTGCCAACATTTGTTAAACATTATTTTGAAAGCACTCACGTAATGAGTTATTCTCAGCATTGCTTGCCTCATTCTCACAATTTGACGAACCTTTCTTGTCAAAAAAGAAAAAAAACCGAATCTCAACATTAAAATTTTAGCAAGAGACAGAAGCAAAAGTATTGTTTATTTCTACTTTCAAGGCGTACATTGAACCTGCCTCTGACTAATGACACAAAATGTTGAGCATAACAAACACATAAATAGAATAATTTAACTTTTATTTACTGTTAATGCTATAAGGCTGAAATCTGTAGAAAGTTTCGTTGCTGTCATAAATAATGTGGGCTCCAACCTTCAAATTAAGTCCACCAACTAACTTTGATAACAATCGCGTTGACCGCGCACGTGCTCCCAATTAAACTTGACAAAAAGGTATATATAGACATATATATTTCATAATATTTTGTAGCCCCACCAAAAAAAAGAGAGGCCTCAATGCCAGAAAAACTAACCGAGCTCAACAAGTTCAATTTTTATTGCTGACAAACTTGAACTTAACTCAAAAATGTAGTCCAGCAGCTATTTATTTATATTTATATAGGGAAGGGGGTGGGGCGGAGCCCCATACACCCCACCATTTAATAAAACATTACAACCGATAAGATATTTGATAATATCATATGACTAATTTACTTGGGCTCCGTCTCTTAGCTATATTTTTAGAGATTACATTTTTATTATTAGATTATTTTTATTATATGAACACAAGGGTTGCGTTTTGCTTTTTTTATGTTCATTAAACATGTGAATTCTTAGACACAATTTTTACTATTTATAAATTAGCTCAAAGTGTTGTAAAATGCAAATTTACTTAATAGAAGAAATATTTGTAACTATATTAACTTATTTAATATAGTTACTGGTGCCCAGATCGCTTAATCTAACATGGAAGATTAAAGTATTAGCATATCTATACTATAGTGTTATCTGTACAATACTGGTTTATATTAAAATTACTAATAGTTAACCACATTTACGTGTGCAGTTAGTCCCTTTATCAGTTATCAGTTGAGCTAATAGTATTCAGTAGTTCGAGTCATATATCAAAAAAGGTTAAGCAGAGCAAAGTGCGCACTGTTATCGAGCACTATATCTGCCATAGTCCATATCTATCAGGTATAAACACACACACACACACACACATATATCAATCACAATTTAGTCAACTGCATTGATTAGCATCCAATAACAGTTGTTGGCCTAACCAGAAATCATCCATCAAATTATCAAACTTTATATTAAAGATATTAAATAACTTATCGATCGATGAAATTTCATATATTTTAGGCGTTCTGATTTCTGATAAGTTGCAAATGAGACTTATCAGTCAGTCAGGTTGGGGTGTTTATAATATAAAAATATATATATATTTATATATAGTTGTTCATGATTAATGCCTACTTTGCCAGCTGTCTGCGCTTAATTTTGCCTTAAGTCTCAGTAAATAATGCGGTACAAAAAAACAAAAGCATTAATTATTTTGTGGTCTACTCGTTCTTATCAGTGAACGCACCTTTATCAGTTGGCATTTTTATTGTACTTTGGCGTTTGACAAGCGAGTTGTGAATTCTTCGAGTTTTGTTGCCCGATAAAATTTGAAGGCAAAAAGGCCAATTAATAATACGACATGTGTTTCTTATTTCATACTTATTTTTGTAAAAAATACCAAAACCCTTATCAAGTTTCTTGAAACATTATATGAATTTGCTGAAAACGATATGCGGGTACAATTATTGCCCAATTGGGAGTGGTGATTTTATATTTTTTACCCAATCGTATAAATTACTCAAATTAAATGTTTGTGTTTCTATGCATAAAAAAACCTCAAGTTACATTTCATACTTGATAAATGGATAAATTGATTACGAGGGTATTTAATGGTCCTACATTATAAAAATAGCTTCAATGTTTATTTGCCGCTTCTGTGTAATGGAATAACTTGTTAAAATTCTTGAGAAAATTGAAGAGCTCTTCAAACACCTCCTCACGTACACTTGACCATTTATAAGCCTAATTAAATTGAACAAAATTCTTGTAAAAAATTCCAGTGTAATCCCTTGTCAAACAGAACTTGAACGCTATCAGCACACATACATATATTTATGTATGTATATGTATATAGAGTGTGCACATTAGATACATTCTGACTAATAGACAATACACATGCTTGAGAACAGACAAGTCAACAACATTTAGTTGAAACAACAAACCTTCAATGTTAACTAATTAAAAGTGGTGCACAATTCGCAAGCGAAACAAAACGTTGCAAAAACCACTTCAAACAGTCGTGCAAATAGAAGATAAGGTATACTTTTTACTAACACTACTACAAAATGGAATATATATATATATCTCCCTCTCTCTAGCTATTTCTCCCTCTCTCTTTGGGGGATGTAATGTAACTTTTGGTAGTATAAAAGTAACCTAAATTAATTGTGCATCTAAAATGTATGAATAATTAAAAATATAAATAAAAGCTATATATTTTTATCATGCTACATTTAAATCTGGAAACACATTTATAGATCGAAGTTTAGGATTAATTTATGGGTCTACAGTTAGTAAATTGTTTGGCCCCCAGGAAATGTAGAATACCGCATTTAAATCTTGAAAGGTGCTTTGTCGAAATTCTTGTGCTCATTTAATAATAAATACTACATTTAAATTTGGTCTCCAAGTCTCATAAGTATTTAAATTTAGCCACAAAATTGTGATATTTAATATAATACATTAATAATATATACTATATTATCTCATGTCATTATTAAAATCTAATTTATTATTATATTTTCCAGTTGAATATCCAACAGATGATGCCTATAGACCTAGTCATTATGGCGGCTATATCAATCGTGGCTATGATAATGATTTAGATAGTTCCTACAACTTTCCACATTACTCGGACATGGCGGATGCCAGACATAGTGGGGCACTGCCGCCCTACACAGCCGAACACCAGCTCGATCCGGCTGTGGATACGGATGTGGCTGGTGATGCGGATGCGGATGAGGATAAGACGGATTACTACGATGAAACTGATGCAGAACATCATGATGATGGCGATGATGAGTTCAAGGACTGCACAGATGATACCAATGCCGAGGAAGAGGAGGCAGCGCATCATAATCGCTGCCTGCCCGAATTTCAGTTCTCAATTGTGGAATCGGAATACGATGAAACGCTGGCGTTTCCCGATTCCGTTACCATATTGTCAACGGGCGGCGATGAGCCGCGATTTGTGGAGCGCAAAGAGACCGACGACGACGACGAGGAGTTCGATGATGAGAACAGTGTCCAGATGCGCCAAGATCTACCCTTCACCAGCATCTATGCGCCCAGTGTTAAATTCAACTCGTTCCAGCGCAAAGTCTTCATTCCGGGCAGGGAGATTCATGTGCGCATCGTGGACACGGAGAGGAGTGTGACCACCCACCTATTGAATCCCAATTTGTAAGTAAAAAAATTAAATTTAAATCTAAATATATAATATATATTAGTATAAATATACATTTATTTATTTGTAATATAAATAAATATTATAAATAGTTAAAATATAAATATAATATAATAATAACATTAACTTAAATCTAAATTTGAGTTAATTTATCCAATTCAAAATTATTACAATAGACTTTATTATGTAGTCAATAAATGAATTAATTAATTATATCATTAAGAACTTAATTTAGTGATTAACTAAATAATTAACTAATTCGTACTATTTATTTTTTTATCTGATTGGGTGTTTTTCTTGGCTCTCTGCAATCGAAAGAATTTGATTTCAAAAGTCTTGTAAATATTTATTTAATTTTTTTCAATATCATTTTTAATTCATTTTATTTTTACGCTTTTTTTTAATATTAATAATAAATAAATCTGTTTGTTGCAGATACACCATTGAGTTGACCCACGGCCCCTTCAAGTGGACAATCAAGAAGCGCTACAAACACTTCAATTCGCTGCATCAACAGTTGAGCTACTTTCGCACCAAGCTGAAGCTACCGTTTCCGAGTCGAGCGTTGAAGGAGAAACGCACCACGTTGAAGGCTTCGGCCAGTCAAATGGCCGATGAGTCGACGCTCAAGGATCTGTCCGCCCACACCAAAGTCAAGCAGAGTTCCACACCAGCGAACAATACTAATAATAATAATAACAATAATAATACTAACACTAATGGTACTGTTGTTGCACCGAGGGCTGCTGCAAGGATCTTAAGTCCCGGACATGGCTCGATCCTGTCGAGTCTGACCTTCAGGCGCAGCCAAAGGAAACGCAAGAAAAAGAAACGAAAATTGCCACGTTTCCCAAATCGGCCAGATAGTCTCATCACTGTGGAGCATTTACCTGTGCGGATCAAGCAACTGGAGGACTATCTGTACAATCTGCTCAACATTAGTTTATATCGCAATCATCATGATACGGTGAGTAAAAAATTCAAATTATATGTGTGTGATTCAAAAAATTATATTCTGTTTATTGTATGAGTATATAGATTGAATTTATTTCAACATAATGTTACCCATAAAGATAATCAACATATCGATAATACATTTTTATCGATATGATTATTATTATTTGATCATAAAATAAATACAATCTAAAGACCCATACAATTCTTCTACACATAAAAATATTGATAAGCAAATCGATAATACAAAGAGTACCGCCTACAGTTATTTATAATTATTGTTATCGATACATTTATTATTATTTGCTAACAGTTTGGAGAAAGAAGAAGAAAATAAATACTTATTATTTTTACTAATTACTTTTTTTGGTATTTCATTTCACAGCTCGACTTTGTGGAGGTGTCGAATGTGTCCTTTGTCTCTGGTCTGGGCATCAAGGGCAAGGAGGGCGAGATATTGAAGCGAACCGGTTCGACGCGACCTGGTCAGGCTGGTTGCAACTTCTTTGGTTGCTTTCAGCGCAATTGTTGTGTGCGTTGCAACTACTTCTGCTCGGATGTTGTGTGTGGCACGTGGCGCAATCGCTGGTTCTTCGTGAAGGAGACCTGTTTCGGCTATGTGCGGCCAACAGATGGCAGCATACGCTCTGTGATACTGTTCGATCAGGGATTTGATGTGTCCACGGGCATCTATCAGACGGGCATGCGAAAGGGTCTCCAAGTGCTGACCAACAATCGGCACATCGTGCTCAAGTGCTGGACAAAGCGCAAGTGCAAAGAGTGGATGCAACATCTGAAGCGCACCGCTAATACCTATGCTCGTGATTTCACCTGCCCCAATCCCCATATGTCGTATGCCCCGATGCGTGCCAATACTCAGGCGGTGTGGTATGTGGATGGGGCACAGTATATGGCTGCTGTCGCCGATGGCCTCGAGGCAGCCACCGAGGAGATCTACATTGCCGACTGGTGGCTCAGTCCAGAGATCTACATGAAGAGGCCAGCGTTGAATGGCGACTACTGGCGACTGGACAAGATTCTGTTGCGCAAGGCCCAACAGGGCATTCGGGTGTTTGTGCTGCTCTACAAGGAGGTCGAAATGGCACTGGGGATCAATAGCTACTACAGCAAGTCCACGCTGGCCAAGCACGCCAATATCAAGGTGAGTTGGGGTATTTGAAGAGGGATTACTAGTGTCTAGAACATGAGAGCAGCTGCTTCATTTTGACAACTTATAGTATATTTATTCCTGATCAGCATCAGCATCATCTAGCTGGTCAGCCTTTTTTAAAGCAATAGTCTTTAAATTTGACATGCAAGTTCTCGTATAACCACTATCAGCAAGCCAAAGATGCATTTAACAGGGTATCTGCCAGTCTCAACTACCTTTAAGGGGTTTTGTCTGTTATTAGCTCTTTACACTATCTATTTGAATATACTAAAAGATAAATTCTGTTATCTATAATTTATCTTCAGGTCATGCGTCATCCGGATCATGCACGTGGTGGCATTCTGCTGTGGGCGCATCACGAGAAGATCGTTGTGATCGATCAGACTTATGCGTTTACGGGCGGCATAGATCTGTGCTACGGTCGCTGGGATGATCGGGCGCATCGCCTGACCGATTTGGGTAGCATCTCAACCACTTCCGTGTCGGGGAGTTCGCGACGCACCCCAACCATTCAGTTTAACAGAGATGACGAGGATTCGGCGTTCGGTTCACGGAAATCTTCACGCAATGCCAACTATGGGACGCTGTCGAACGAGGCAAAGGAATCGCGATCGAGACCAGAGAGTGGGGAATCCAATGCAATGGAATTGCGTCCCCTCAAGCCGGGTGATCGTCTGCTCATCCCGGATATGCTCTCAGCGGCGTCGAGTGAGCTCAACATAGCAGATTCGGCAGCGCTGGAGGGCATGAAACTGAATACACCCGAAATGGAGCGCAAGAATATGTTGGATCGCTTCAAGGATAATGCAATGAAGGGTGCACGCAAAGGCAAGGATTTTATGCAGCGATTAACCACAGAGAAGGGCAGTGATCAGGAGGAGCAGCAGGAGACGCAACAGGAAACAGGGGGCATCTATAGCATAGACACAACCGATGGAACATCAGTACCGGCCCAACAAGAAACGGATGCTGCTCCCACATGCTCGAGTGCGGGTGGGGCAGCAGCAGCAGCTGGTGCAAATCCCACAGCAGCCACCATCCAGATACAAAGCGAATTCTATGGCCAGGCAAAGTATTGGTTCGGCAAGGACTATTCCAATTTTATACTCAAGGATTGGATGAACCTCAATGCGCCGTTTGTGGACATCATTGATAGGACGACGACGCCACGCATGCCGTGGCATGATGTCGGCATTTGTGTGGTGGGTGCCTCGGCACGCGATGTGGCACGTCATTTCATTCAGCGCTGGAACGCCATGAAACTGGAGAAGTTGCGTGATAATGTCAAATTTCCATATCTGATGCCAAAGAGCTATGAGCACATTCGACTCAATGCACACTTGCAACAGTTGCAACAGCGCCGGCAGCAGCGTGTCACGTGCCAAATGTTGCGCAGCGTCTCCGCCTGGAGTTGCGGCTTCATCGAGCCCGATCTAGTCGAGCAGAGCATCCACGATGCCTACATTGTCACCATAACGAAAGCCCAACACTATGTCTACATCGAGAATCAGTTCTTTATCTCGATGCAACTGGGCATGAATGTGTCCGGTGCCCACAACAATGTCCGCAATCAAATCGGGGAAACCCTCTATAAACGCATCGTGCGTGCCCACAAGTAAATTATATATAACATATATATATAAATATAATTTCGATCCTAATGATTTTCTTTTCTTATTTTTTAGGGAACGCAAGCGTTTTCGGGTTTATGTGATAATGCCGCTGTTGCCGGGCTTCGAGGGTGATGTCGGTGGCAATACGGGAATTGCGGTGCGTGCGATAACCCATTGGAATTATGCATCCATCTCCAGGTGTGTTCTAGGAATACTATACAGAAATATCTCGTTTTTTTTTCTTATCTAAAAGTAAACCTAAAAATATGTTTAAAAAACACAACTAAATTACTCTATATCTATCTTCGTCTGTCCACTGCCTACAGAGGACGCACTGCCATTTTGACCCGGCTTCAGGAGGCTGGTATTGCTAAGCCGGAGAATTATATATCGTTTCACAGTCTGCGCAATCATTCGTATCTGAACAATACACCGATTACGGAGCTGATCTATGTGCATTCCAAGCTGCTAATTGCCGATGATCGGGTTGTCATCTGTGGATCGGCGAACATAAACGATCGCTCAATGATCGGAAAACGTGATTCGGAAATAGCAGCGATCATCATGGATGAAGAGTACGAAGATGGACTCATGAATGGCCGAAAGTATCCGAGCGGCATCTTTGCCGGCAGACTGCGCAAATATCTATTCAAAGAGCATTTGGGTAAATCACCATATTATAATCTCTTACCTATCGCTAAGACTCGTGCTCTTTTCAGGTTTACTGGACTTGGATGCTGGGACGTCGCACTCTGACATCAACATAAGTGATCCGATAAGTGATCAATTCTGGCACAACACCTGGCGTCGCATCTCGACGAAAAACACGGAGATCTACGATGAGGTATTCAAATGCATTCCAACGGACTATGTCAAGACATTTGCCAGTCTGCGCAAATATCAGGAGGAGCCACCATTGTCCAAAACTGAGCCCGAAACGGCCGCCAAGCGTGCCACAGAAATTCAGGTGGGTTCAAGAACTGGAGAGGAAACTTTACTGTTTATAAGGATGTGAAGATCTTGTTAAAGATAATAATCGATGAAATAGAATGTTTACAAAACTAAATGAAGATGAGCTTCATTTTAGTTTATTTTAAACTAAAGATTCACATAATATTTAAAATACCATTTCTATTTTTCAGGGCCATCTGGTGAATCTGCCACTGGAGTTCCTCAATAAGGAGGTGCTAACGCCGCCCAATACCAGCAAGGAGGGCCTCATACCTACCTCTGTATGGACATAGTCTGCCAAAAGTCTTCAAGACGCCATTAGATACAGTTAGAGTTAGGTTTGGTAACTGTTTAGGTTTACTTTCTCTATATATAGTATAATATAATATATTATTAAGTTTATGTTTATGCAACCCACCAAAATGCGCTCAAGTTTCTCAAGTTGCTGTTTGTTGCCAAGACACAATAGTTTTGAAAATTGTATATTGTAAATATTTGTTCTTCCCTTACAACTAGTTAATTTATTATTTTATGGTACATCGACGTTCCCCTATTGAATTTAAGATTTATATTGTTAGTTCTGATAATGTTTAAACAGTATTCTAGACAAACTAAAGCGCAATTCTATTTTTTTAATAAATGTTCATTGAACTGATGGAAAGTACGAAATACTATGTATCTTAATTTGTATTATATTCGAATTAATTAATTAATAACTATATTGAATGAAATATCCCCAACAAATGTCCCAAATGATCGAAGAAAATCCCACATGCTCTCAAAAGCTGACTGCTGCGTGCGCGACTGTGAGCTGACTGATGCGAGAGCTTGCTGTTAAAGTAGTCTGCGAGTATGTGTGATGTTAAGTGTAGTCTATTAACAGTTGCTTTTTCTGTTAAGTGAATTATGTTATCCATTTTTTGAATCTTGAATGAAAATCGGTACACTTAAAAAAAAACTTGAATGTTCATAAAATGCTTAAATAATTTATCCATTAAAATAGATTAAATAAGAATTATACTCAACTTGCTCGAATAACAAACTGAACGCTAAAGTAATCTATCAAAATCAAAGAGCTGATAACTTAAGAGCTTTTATTATAGTGGCTCACTCAAATTTCAGTTTATCCTTCTCTTGCACTCTATGGCTTTTAGCATTGCATTTGCAAATTTTGTTTTGGACTTGCAGTGCGTTTTCTATGCCTGATCAGTGAGGTGGCGTTGCTTGTTAGGCGTCTTTTCTAGTACGCGTGCGTGTATAAAAATTATAGA
Organism: Drosophila kambysellisi; assembly: GCA_035042185.1. Lineage (NCBI taxonomy): Eukaryota > Metazoa > Arthropoda > Insecta > Diptera > Drosophilidae > Drosophila > Drosophila kambysellisi. The sequence goes on from JAWNLS010000039.1 coordinate 449,869, forward strand.
AATGTTAATGGGTACTTAACTAGCAGCAACTGGTGTAATAAATGCTAAAATAATTTATGACAACATTTCAAAATACCATTACAAATGCAATAGATCAGGCTGAAAGCTAAGGTAGCCAATCAATGCAGAGTAGCAAAATCTAAGAGCTTTCGTTACTGTGGCCCTCACTCAGTCACTCACTCAATGCTCAGTCACAGTCCTTCTCTCCCAATCCCCTCTTTCCAATCTACATTCTCTGACCTGCAGATTTGCACTTGCAAATTTTTTTTTGGACTTGCAGTGCGTTTTCTATGCTCAGTCAGTGCGGTCGGGACGCTTGTCGCGTTTCTCGTGTTTGTGTGTGTGCGTGTAATAATTAGTTAATATCACGTTTGAAATTAAAAAACAAGCAACAATAAGTAGCTTAACATTTGCAATGCTTTGGTTAGTAATTTTTTGCACTTGGCAACTGCACATACAAAAAAATACACACACATTTTTTCTCTTGTATTCGTTTTTTGCTCCATGAAAAATATAAGACAAAGTCAAACGGCAAAGCAATAACAATAACAAAAACCATTATAAAACAAGTTCCGCTGCTCTACTCACACATACAATAACAGACATTGTAGCTCTCTCGCTTCTCTCTCTCTTTGCCAGAACAGTTGCATCACAAAGCCTGAGCACCAAAAGTCACTCACACACACACACACATTCAAACACACTCACTTCTCGTATAACGTAATAAAAGCACGTGTTGGCTTTGATTTTGTTGTTTGTTGTTGCTGTTGACTTTGCTCGTTTCTTTTTTGCTTTGCTTTTCATGTGTATTTCGTATTCATGACGTGATTTACAGCGCTGGTAAATGATTGAGTATGTGTGGGTGTGTTTGATAACAACAGTTGTGCTGTGTTTGTTTGTTTTTCTCTTTCTTTCGCTCTCTCGCTGTGGATTTCGCTTGATTTTGTTATTTTATTGTTTGTTTTTGCTTTTGACTTTGCTTAATTACCGAAGTGAATTTCATATGCGAATTTTGCGTGGGCAAAAAACAAAGCTGCAACTCGTAAAAATAAAGAGTGGGTATTTCTAGTTGTTGTTATTGTTGTGCATGATTGAGGAAATGCTGAATTTTAGGTGTGTATGCAACAGGAAGAAGAATGATAAGACGACAGCAAAAGCAAAAGCAAAAGCAAAAGGAATGTTTGTTGAATCCAACTGTCGTATTTGAATCGAATATGAATCATGATAAGGTTCTAATTGGAATACTATACAACAATTTTAAACTATAAGCAGAAAATGAATATAATATTAGCAAAAAAGCAGTGTGGAAAAGTTAATAATATTAAAGCAAGTAAATCAAAGCTTTAAGAATGTATAAATATTAACAGTGCATAAGAAATAATCAATGATTTACAGTTTAAATCAAGAAACGAAAATTAAAAGGTTAAGAGGAGATACAGCTTTTTTTGTTACCAAGCGAGTCGAAATTCTAAATTGAAAGAATCAGAGGTGAGCTAAACAAACAGTAATTCATTTATATAAATCTATGTATTAAAAAAACTCTTGATTATTGGAATGGAAAAGAATTTAACTCCGATTAAAATCTTAAAAGAGAAAATCTTTTGTTATTAATACTTCTATATTTTATTGCTTTTTCTCTAAATTTTGTCCATTACAATTTTGACTGTTCCACTTGTTTTTCCCCACTAATTTTGGTTGTGGTCTCTTTTTCCCATGACGCACATATCAACAGGTAATTGAACACAACATTATTTTACAGTTAGAGTTGAGGCAACAATTAAACGAAGTATAAAAAAAACAACCAAATATTGAACTTGCCCAAAAACACAAAAAAAGCTAAACAGATAAAGCAAAACAGAAGACAAAAAAACAGAAAAAAAAAAGGGGCGTGAGGGCTTGTGGCGCAACAAGCAGCAGCAGCGCAGCAGCATCAGCAGCCGTCGTACAACCGGCTTCCCTATAGACCCTCTCCCTCTCCACCTCCCTCTCTTTGTACTACCTCTCTCGCCCCTCTCTTTGCAGTCTTTTGAGTATGCCAAACCTGCTGCCGCTGCACAGAAATCAAAAGTGAACATCGCATCGCTTGCATATTCACTCTGTCCACTCTCCCCACTCTTCATACTCAACAAACTCTCCTCAATCCACACACACACACACATACATTAGCAATTCGCTACTCGTAATCGTAGTCGTCGTCTGTCGTCGTCGTCGTCTGTTGTCGCTCGTGCCTTTGGCAACGAAGTTGCGGTCGTTGCTCGTTCGCACGCTCGTTCTTGTTGAATTTCGCTCGTCTCGCTCGTTTCTTGCTGGCCAGCTCGGTTCTAGTTGGCCAAAGCTCTTCGGCTCGACTCGGATCGGTTCGCCAGAGCCCCACACCACAGCGAGAAACACATCGTTTCGTCGCGACATTCAGTCGCAGGCAGAGGCCAGCAGCCAAAGCAACGCAGCGTAAACGAAAGAGACTCAGTCGCGCAATTTTCTCGTCGAGCTTTTCTGTTCTGTTGTTTTTTGTATTTACAGTTGCCAAAGTTCGACTTACATTTTTACATGGCAATTAAATTGAACAACGAACGAAACGAAAACAACAACAACAAATGAGTGTGCTGCTTTTTGACTTGATTATTAATAGAACCGCCGCAGATCATTAGACAAATCGGCCCCGGCGAACGCAGCATTGATAACGTCTATGTGTGTATGTGTGTGTTTGCGTGCATGTGTGTGCGTAAGTGTTAGAATGCTTACATAAATGTGTGTGTGTGTGTGTTAGTATAGGAATGCATTCGATTAGATTTGTTTGTTTGGCATTGTTGTTAAACACAATAAAAAAAGAAGCCAGATTTGTGACATTTGTTGTTTCCACAATTTTCGGTTTCTGTTTCTCTTGCACGTTGTTTCGACAAACAAAATAACAAAAAGTAAATACAAAATAAAACTCAAGAGACGCCAGAACCGGTTAACTGTTTGCAAAGCTTGCAAAAAACGTTTTTTTTTTGTGTGCACTGCAAATGCAAAAAAGAAAACAGTAACAACAAAAAGCGCCGGAAACGAATGAAACTCATATGAAGAAATTAGCTGCCATTCATAATATGAATAAGAATACATTCACTGAATTATTATGATAAACGCAAAGATTTTATAAAAAAAAAATAATAAAAAAATAAAATGCAAAACAACCAAATACAACAAGTAAAAATCGAATCAAAAAGTGCTGATTAAGTGTAAAGTTAAAATTAAAAGAAAAAATAATAAAAATGGGTCACATTAATGGAAAAAATATTGCCTAAAAATGAGTTTTAAGGCATTTTTGTGTTAAATTTGCAATAAAATATCGCCGGTTGTAATTTGAGTGAAGTGCAATTAATTAAATGTCAATTAAATTTGAGCTAAATTTTTGTGCAACGTTTTAAATATTTTGTATTATTAATATTTTAAAAGCAAATGCGCCAGCTTTCAATCTATAGTATAATCGATTTTGAAGTGTAAAATCGCTAAACATAATAAGATAATTCAAAAATAACTATTTTTTATAAATGTATATAGGACAAGCTTTAAACTGTTTTATTTATTGGAGTCTGTGACTTTATGGATAAATTCTTTTTTGTATTGCTTGGAGAATATTATAATGTACATACAAAAATAGCTTATTTTTAAACTTTTTCAAGTCTTTATGTTTCTACCGATATTCTCAGACTAAGTTTTACACTTTTCAACAACATTTCTTCTAATTTTTAACAGTTTCTAAAAAGACATAAATTATAGAGCAACTAAATGCAACACGAGCAACCACTTTTGATAATAATAATAATATGAATAATGCTTGACACACAAACCAAGCAACACTAAATCCAATTGCAAGCAAAACAAATGCGGAAAAGAGCTTTAAAAAAGAATAGGAAACAAAAACCGAATTGAACAAAAATGTGTCGTAAGCCAAACAAATGGCAACAAACTACAACAAAATAAACAGCGGAAAACAATTAAAAAGAACGTTGCGAAACAGTTGCAACGAAAATAAACAAGAAAAGAGAGAAAACAAAAAAGTGCAAACACAAAGAAAACAAGTTTAACAAAAAAAAAACAAAAAACAAAACAAAGCTAAGAAAATGTCAGGCATGCAGTCAAAGGACACAACAGCGATAAAGACTAAAGAAACGGCTAACGAGCCAACAACTGCCACGCCCCCAATAACAAGAACAGAAACAATAATAAACACCCAAACAACAACAACAACAACAGGCACAATTGTTGCAAAGAAAACTTTAACTTCGAATGCGGCTCTGTCATTGTTTGATCAGCTGAAGAACGGCATCAATTTGAACAGTTTGACAACTGCAACTGCAACTGCAACGGCAACAGTTGCCGCATCAATTCCGCTTGCACCACCCGCTGCCCCACCGCCAAACATTGAGTTGAAGCCACCGGCAAGCAAACCGCTAAAGCCATCCTTTAACACACCTTTAAACAGCAGCAACAGCATTGGCATCGTGCATGCCACCAAAAGGGGCAGACAAACAACAATTGCAACTGCAACTGCAACAAATAAAACCTCGTCAGCATCATCAGTTGCCAAATTGGATATAAACGCATTGCGATCTCAGCTCTATCAGGGCGCCACAAAGACTGTAACACAAACATCAACTGCCAAGGGAGAAAGGGGAAGAGGGGCAGCCAATGTGCAACAGGGGGGCACAAAGAAGAAGCGCTGCCTCGATCGTTACGATTCATCAGAGTCATCAGACAGGTGAGTAAATTAACGAATACACTCATAAGCCAAGAGGCACAAATGAGATTTATTTATTTAATGTTTCAATAAATACCAATTTAAAACGGAAATTACGAATTTAATTAAAAATTAAATAAAATGATAATAGATGAAATAAAGTATATCACTTTATTAAATAGTGGGTTTAATTTGTAAGCCCACAAACTGACAGTGAATATCTTTATTAAAAAACAAATGGTATCTCATTCCTTACTTAATTATTAATAAATATTTCAAAAAGTATTTCAAATGCTTACATTAAAATTTTTTTAAGCCCGCGCAAAGCCGCTTATTATTAGCGAGTCGGCATTTTTTCTATTTCTCTACCGAGCTGAGACTTTTTTCCTTTTTTTTTTAAATTCAGTAATTAACATTCCTTTCACATAAAGATAGTAATTTAAAGTAAAGCTTATAATTAATTTGCTGCTGACCAAGAACAGGTAGAATAATTCAGGCCAAAACCAGTTAATATGATTACCAAGCTGTGCCACTTGACGCCTAATATTAAAACATAAAGTATCTACAGCAAAAAAAAAACAGATACAAAATTCCATGATGGATGATAAATAAGATGAACTTAGACAGCTGATAGCTGACTTGCCACAAAATATATCTCTAAGAAACTTTATGCACCAACTCAGCCAGACTTGTGCTAAATACGGAAATGGCAAAATGTAGCTAGAAAATGCTTTCCATTTATTTTTTTTTTCTGCCAAAATTCAAGCTAAAAACAGAAAAACTAAAAATATATGCATAGATATGTATATGTTTATATGCATGTATCTGTGAGATACTTTGGCAAATGCACAAACAGAGATACTTGAATTATTATGTGATTTATCAAGACTTGTAAGCATTGTATTTCAACAACACACACACAAAAACACACACATATATACACACACTGGGCCCATTAAACAATTTTGATAATTTATCTGACGGATAATTGTGTCGAAGTGCGCTAAAAGGCGATTAAATCAATGTATTTGTGTATTTGTGTTGTTTCTTGTTTAAAAAAAAGAGGCACGCGCAAAATCGCAAAAATTACCTCGTCAGCTGTGCGAATTTATGGCTTACACATATGTGTGCGCATGTGTGTGTGTGTGTGTGTGAGTGTGTTATTGTTGTATCTATAACCGCACAATGCCAACTAATTTCCGCTCATTAAGAATGCGCAACAGCGCTGCTGCTGTCGGTCTGTCTGTCTGTTTGTCTGTCTGGTTGTCTGCCTCTGTTGCGAGCATGCATGCGCATGCAGTTGTGCATTTGTGTATCTCCAAGATACGCAAAAGCATGCGTTCATTTATCAGCAGTAGCAGAAACAGCAGCAGCAGCAGAAACAGCAGCAGCAGCAGCAGCAGCATTTGTGAATTTATGGCGCGTGGGCGCAACAAGCTTCCTGCTCAGATACAAAATATATTTGCGGTTGCAACTTCAAATTCGACATTTTTTTTTGGCTGGCAACATTTTATGTTCAAGGCGAATTGTAAATGTGTACAAATTGTATAGAAAGTTCATGATTAGAAATGAATATGTAGCAGGCAGATGCAAGCTATTCCTGATCAGAATCAGTCTGTGATAATAATGTTATTTTTATGAAAATTGGCATAAATACGAAAGCTGTAAGCCATATAGACATGTCAATATTAAGATCTAATTACCATATTATATGACTTTCATAGGAACAATCGTCAGTTGCATGAGTCTTTTGTTTGAAAATTTTTTGATTACTAAGAAATCCCAACCAAACTCAGCTGTATTATGCTGCTTCTCTAAGCCAAACTCACCCAATATTCATTTCAATACGCCAAAAATCATTAACTTAACTCATTAAATCATTAAATACAACAGTTTTGCAAGGGTATCTAAACTTTGGCATGCCCAAGCTAGCCATTTATACTTGTTTCTTTTTGCATTCTAATTAATTAATTGTTTTTGTTGCTATTGTTGCTGCTGCTGCATGCAAATCATGCATAAATTGAACACTCAGCGTTGTTGTTGTTGCTGTTGTTGTTGTTGTTGCGTTGTTGTTGTTGTTGCGTTGTTGTCGTCACCATGCTGAAGTTCGGTTCTGTTTCGGTTTCGCTGGCAAACACGCAACGCAAACGCACGCATATCAAAAGCCATAATCTATCTCTGCTACCATAAAACATATTGTATCTCTTAGTACGCTGTCTGCTATCTTTGCTCTCTTTCTCTCTCTCTCTCTCTCTTTGTTGTGCTCTCTCTCTGTCTCTCATTTCATTCGTTTTGTGGTCGGCTGCGTTCGTGCTTTGCGCTCGTGTTTCGCTCGGCTTCGTTCGTCTCTGTCGGAAATAATTTCAACTTTTGGTCGTTGAACTCTTTTTGATTTATTTTTTTTTTGTTTTTTTTTTTTTATTTTTTGGTTTCACGTCGCTCACAAAACATGAAACCATTTTTTTCTCGTTCATTGCTCATTTTTATTGTTTTTGTTTTTTTTTTTGTTATACTTTATTTTTTGCAATTTTTTGCGCTGCATTAAATTTTATTGCGCATCTTTTGTTGCTCTTTTGCTTAAAGTTTGCATTCTTATTATTTTGGGGCGGGGATTTTTTTGTTTTCAAAATTTAGAATAATACAAAAAAAAAACCCGTTTCTTGACGATGTTTTTGTATATAAAATTACTGTACAGTTTATTTTTTCTTTATTTATTCATTAATTGAATTTAATATTGATTTATGTTGCATTTTTCAATTATTGTGGGATTTATTGCTGTACAATTACAATTTTTATGATTTATTTAACAGAGTTTTTGTTGGCGTTTAGAAAAAATGACTGGGGGCGCAATCTATTAAATTAATTTAATCTCCAGCATTGTCAGCAGTTTAACAATAGATTGAATTAATTATTTATTGTTTGTTGCACACAGCTTTCAAGTGCTAGAATCATATTTAGTCTAATATATGCCAACGAGTATGCTAATTTCTAACACAGATTTGTTTCAGTCGATTTCTTGGATATTGCATTGATGTGACTCATAAGCGAAAGTTATTGAAATAACTGATAACTTGGGTTCATTTAAGTTGGCTTACAAAATATATATATATATATATTAACAGCTTTAAGAGCAACCGAAAGTCATCTTTGCATCTTTTTAAAACAAAGTTTCTTTGGCAGTTTCAACTTTAACATTTTGGATTTAATTGTTGGAACTTGGCCTTCTGCAGCATCTGTTGCAACTGTTGCATGCAATTGCCAAGAACTGTAGATATTAAAATTGAATTTTAGCTTTTACAATGAAAACATTAAACGGCGGCAACTATTATTTGCGGCATCTGCAACGCTCGCTTTGCATTTGTTGTTGTTGTTGAAGGCAGATGCGAAATTCATCTCGCAACAAAACATTTAAATTTAATTTTTGCCCATTAAGTAGAAAAGAAAAAACAATCTTAACTTATCTTAACTTAACTACAACATGTAGTCATAAGTTTTTCGTGGTGTTTTTTTTTTGTTTTTGTTTGTTCATTAATTTTCATGATAATCAACTTGTATTTATTTTGTTGTGTTTAGCATTTTAAGTGTGCTATTGACTTGGTACAGGTTTTTCCACATTTCCATGCCACACACAAGACACAAGACCGACCCCAAAGCAGCAGTGGCAGCAGCGGCAGCAGCAATCCCCAAGTGCGACCCACTGCTCCAATGGCGCACAGTTTTTCCACAAATTTCCACAGTTGCAGCAAAATATTGTTGTTGTTTTTTCGTTTTTCTTTTATTTGTCCATTGCCAGTTGTTAGTTTATTTTTTTTTATTCATGTTTTTTTTGCACAGTCATGCCACAGCACGCCTCAATTGTCGACAGCACACACACACACAGCGAGATATCGATGCAGATACAGCTGCAGTCATAGATACAAATACAGCTGCAGTCACAGATACAGAAACACATGCAGTCACAGATACAGAAACACATGCAGATACAGATACAGATACAGATACAGATGCAGTCACAGTTACAGATGACTGACAATGCTGATATTGTGTAATCGCCCACGTTGATTTATCTTGTTTAAGTGACTCCAAAAGCGACGCCAACTTCGACGTCGCATCGTGGAAAGTGTAATGTAATAATTCGCAAATTGCAATTGCTATTGCCATTGTTATACCCTGTAATCCAAGCACTTTTGAGTGAAAGTTTTCAGCTATCAATTTTGATTACTTGCATTGATTGATATGTTCAAATTGTTTACTATTAGCAATTACGCCCAATATAAATTATTATAAATTATTAGTTTTAAATCTGATGGCAAACTTTACACAATATCAGAAATATATTTTGGTGTTGAGCTAAAAGTTTACCTAGTTTCCAATAGAAACACATTTTTAAGAGCTATAAAACTGTAATAAATTTATATTCATTTTTTCTTTAACAACAATATTAAACTAAGAAATTGCCAATTCCCATTTCCCACCAAAAGACAGTGCATCCTGTTAGTCGTTGTTAGCCTTTTTTTTTGCTGCACTTGCAACTTGTGTGCAGTTGAAGTTACAGTTTGCTGTCGCTTCTGCCGCTACTCGCTGCTGCTGCTGCTTGCAACTGCTACTACGTGCAACTGCCGCTGCTGCTGCTTGCAACTCGTGTATATTTAGTCGTGCCGCGTTTTGGCTGCTTAATGTTATGTTTGCAATTTTTGGCATTGCATTTGGCATTGTTTTCATAGCAGTTGCATTGTTTGGCAAACCCCCAACTTGAATTCAACTTGTTGTTGTTTTTGGTGTTGTCGTTTTTAGATTTTTTTCTACTATTTTTTGTCAACATGCAGCTGCAAAAAATAAAATTGCAATTTTTTTTGTTGTGTTAAGTTCAAACTTGAGCTCCGTTTTGGGTTTTGTGATCATGATCATGACTCATGTCATAGAATAATGGAGTGTGAAATATGAATGCATATCTTGATTTATGGATTTATGAATATTATTATTATTTTTATCTCTCTCTCTTTCTTTTTGTATTGTATTTATTAATATTTTGATAAAAGTCAAGGTTACTTTAAGTTTTATAAATTATATGAATTGAATCATGGGTTCTAAATGCTTATTTAAATGTTTTTTTTTATTATTTATTTATTGAGAATTATATTCACCTGATTATTATCTTCTTCTTACACTGAAGTAATAAAATATTAACCAAATTATTGTCTTTATTAGCTATATAAATCTTTTTTTTTTTAAATATTTACAGTTATAGTTTCAACTAGCATGTAAATAATATTCTTGAAATTCGTTTTTTCTTTAATAATCTTTGCACTTTAAGTCATTTGCCTTGTTCAACACTTTTGCCCTTTTTTGGCAAATCATTTAACGGAGCTCTTCATATGAAGACTTGCCACATTCTACTCCGTCTATTTTAACCCACACACATGTTTTGCAGCTGATTGCCCCGTGGGCAACTTGCAACTGAGACTTGGCTCGCCCACAGCTTTGCGTTGAAAGCGATTACACTCGATTACCAAAATGAATATGTTGAGTGGCCAACTAATTTGCTGCAACTTGCAACCAGCTCCAACTACAACAACAACAACAACCACATTAAGCCAGCATTCAGCTAAGTAGCCAAAATGCAAACGCCTCAAAAAAGCCAGGCGCAAAAGTTTTCTGCTCTATTTTTCGACCTCCGCCGCCGCACACATCCCATTGCGAATTTGCCTCAGCTATGCATGCGACTTGCAACATGCCAACGCGTTGCCAAACACAGTCTGCCACGCCCCCCTTAACCCTACCCTCTCTCTCACTCTCTTGACTCGACTCGACTCGCCGCAACCGCTAAAGTTGGCCACATTAAAACTGTGCCTTGGTTTTTGTTTTATTTTCTATATACACTATCTAACGGGAAGTATTATAAATATTTGTTTTTTATCATTTTCATTTTATTGTAAGTGCAATTTGAGTTCGTTTTTGTTTGTAATTTATAAACATTTTAGGAATTCGCAACTTAAGCTAAATATTTATTAGCTTTAGTCTTATGTTAGTTATTGTTTCATTTATTCTTATTACTCATTACTTATGCAGTTTAAAATATGAATAAATTTAACTTTTTATCATTTATCATTTTTTTTTTTTTTTACTATTTTTTAAGTAAAAGTTGAGTTAGTTTAACTATTTTAGCTGATGAATGATGCTTTAACTAATTATGTTTTCTCATTATTCACTTGAAGTATAAACAAATTATAATAAACTGAACTAATTTATATATTTTTGGTAGAGTATTGGTGCTTCGTCTTAATAATTATAAAATAATAAAATACTTTTGTATATATTTTGTAGCTTGTCTTTTTTCTAACATTTTTTTTTCTGCCCGTGTGCTTTTCTTTTTCATTGTAATTTTTTTTATAGTCTGCCGTTGTTGTTGTTGTTGTTGTCGTGCAAGTGTTGGCCGGCCCAGTGCACAGTCTCTGTGCCCCACTGCCTCCTGCCTCTCCACACTCCCCCTCTCACTGCATTTGGGGCTGCCTCCTGCTGTCAGCCCTTTTGCTTTGGCTTTATTGCTTTTCTTTTTTTCCACTTGTTTCAACTGCGGCGCATTCTTGGCTTGCTATTTTGTATATGCATATATATATATATATGTATGTATGTATATATTTATTTTTTTTATTATTATTAACAAGAACAACAAGCAGCAGCTGCCACTGCTCTCTGTGTGTGTGTGTGTTTTTGTATCTGTGTGAAAAGCAGTTTAAACACGAAATTAGAGCCTCTCCTCGCGCTGAATGCAACTGCAACTCTGCTTTCCCAGCTCGCTGCCTCCGTCCCCCCACCCCCATTCTCTCTCTCTCCTTCTCTTGGGCCCCCTCGAGCAGCGCATTAAGTCGTAATAAATGCTGCCAGCCTCTGTTTTGTACATTGACCTCAAAAAAAAAAATAAAAAATAAAAAAAGCAGCCGCCCCCTGGTTGCAAGCATGCCACGCCTCTTGCGGCGGCTGCTGCTGCTGCTTGTGTCTTGTTTTGTTTGGGATGCTGCCACAGTTCTTGTTGTTGTTGTTGTTGGCTGCCTCAGTTGTTGTTGTTGTTTTGTTTCGTGCACATTTTACTAAATAGCTTCTATTTACGTTCCCGGGTAAATGCATTCGCAATTGTAAAGTGCAGAAATTTGTTTGTGTTGTTGTTTCGTTACTTTGTCTCCAGTGCAACAAAGAGTAGAACAATGCCCCAACTAGCGGGGATCGAGGGGAGGGAAACACGTGCACGACTTTTATTTTGGGGCTATGAATCAAAATAGGCAGCAGCAGCAGCAGCTCCACTTTATGTAGAACAAAGTACTCTGCTGCTCTTCCAGAAATATAAACAAAATGATTTAAGTTTAGTATTTATGTTATTTGGTTATTTGGAAATTGGATTTGGAGTGCAGCATTTTGGGATTCCCGCGAAAAGTGCTAACGAATTGGTTTATAAATAATAAAAAAACACGTGTTTAAATAAATGATTAAGATTTTTTTTTCATTTTAAGAATTTGTGGCAAGAGTTTTACTTATGTTGTCAGATTGGAAAAACATATTAAAACTTTTGATAATTTATGACTGATAAGGTATTTAATCAATCACAATCTTTAACAACAGCTTTTATATATTCCAAAAATATTTATTAATTTAAAAAATATCTCAAATTCTACACATATTTTACTGCTTTCAGTAAATACTTCCGCTTTAAATTAATGTTTGAGTGCTTAAAAAAGTTCAGTTTTTTGTAAATTACTCAACTCAACTGATGCTATGAAAACGTTAACTGTCTCTTTTGGTGGTGGTTCGCTGTTGGCCAATTGGTTTAACATAATCCAATTAAAGGCCACAAGCGAGCCTCAAACTACTGCACAAAATGTCATCAGTCAAAAAGCTGAAAAGAAAAACTCACATGAAAAGCTGATGGAAATGCAGGCAGTGTAACACTGAAAATTACTTCGTTTAAAGCCAGCAAAAAATATTGAAAAGAAATTGCAAATGGAAGAATGCCAGGTTCTAGATAAAAAGAATGGAAATCTCTGTAGGAATTCAAAAGGAATGAAAGGAACTGCAAAGAAATGAACAGAAATAAAAGTTAGAATGAAAATGTGTGGAAAAAGGAAGCAGGAAGATATTAGAAAATTAAATTGAAAGACTAGTTGAAATTGATAACTTAAACCATAGATTTAATTTTGACTTTAAAATTAATGAAAAAAATGGGAAAAATATGCAAAACATAAAAAAAAAGAAAGGAAAAATCTCAATTAATAAATGATTCTAAATAATGAACCAAATTTTCCTCTAGCTTTAATTTAAAGTTCAACTTTAATTTGAAATTAATGAAGATAAGGGAAATATGAAAATTAAACTTAAGAAAGAAAAGAATAAACGTTTTAAATTTAGCATGAAAAATTGTTTAAAATACTAAAACTTAAGCTTTACTTTGCTTTAAAGGAAACATTAACGTTAAATTTAAGCTCAAAATTCATATAATTGAAATAACACTAATTATGGCTTTATAATCCCGCCAGCAACTTATGCAACATATTTGTTGGGAGGTGGGGTGTGGTGGGGTGGGGTAGGTTGTTATAATGTCTACATTATGTCAGCGATTAAAACTGTGATTCAAACTCTTGATTTCTGGCAATTTGCCAATATTTGAAAGCATAATTTATGCACCGTTGTCCCGTTTTATGTAAATTGCCAGTCAGCCGGGCCAAAACTGGCCAAAAACCTAATGGCATTCTAATGTTGGCCACCAAAATCAAAATCATATTAGCCAACTTATGTGTGTGTGTGAATGTGTGAGTGTGTGTGTGAGTGTGTGTGTGTGTGTGTGTGTGAATGTGTGAGTGTGTGTGAGTGTGTGTTTATGTGTATGAGTTGCCACTATTCTGGCCATGTTTTGCTTTTGGCTTTTGCATATGACAACAACAACAACAACAACAACAACATGAAACGAACGCTGGAAATTTTCATTAATTATAACGTCAGTTTCGCGGACGCTTTGCATTTTCGCGAGGCAGACAGTTGCACACACACACACACATACACACACACAACACACACACTCATACACAACGCACGCACACACATTCTCCCCTTCCCTTCCCCTTGCCTCTTGTGGCTGTTCACTCTTGATGTGCAGCTGAAACAACAACAGCAACAACGAGTTATATTCACCAATGCAACGGTAAATTCACTGCACCTCCCCCCGCCCCGCCCCTTTTGTGGCCAGACACATTGCGTTCCGGACAAGTGATGGCCGTTGGCGAGGCTCTTTCATTAATGCGTACCCTGTAATCAAAGCGTGCACCACAAGGGGGTAGCTTGAGGCAGCAAATGCACCAATTGAAGCTGCAGCTATTATCTGTGATAAGATGGCTCCTATTTAAACCTGAAACTTTATTAAACACAGGGTATAATGAAGAATGAGCTCTTTTTTGCTCAACAAGATCTACAAGATATAAAGGGATAGAAATACTATATTATATAACGATCATGGGAATAATTGTTGAAAATATGAGTTTTCTATTTAAAATATTTGTTTTTTTATTTTTAATTTCCGTAACATTTAAAGTAATATTTAGTTGTTGAGGTTGACTTCAGTCTTCTAGGGTATCTTATCTTCGTGGTGCGTAAGTTAGTCAGTTATAGCTTCTATTTGCTATATATATTTGCTTTATATATTTTATATATATTTGTTTTTCTGTTTTTGGATAATTTGACCATTTTACAGGATATTTGTTAGTCGTGCACTCTCAGTGCTGTTGCACTCTTGTTATTTTTTTGTGCCAGCGAAAATTAGTCATTAACTTTTTAAGCATCGACTGTGGACAAACATGGCGTATGAGTGATGTGCATGGCGGTCTACGGCCATACCACTGATTGTCTGATTGTCCACCTGTCTGTCTGCCTGTCTATATGTCTATCTGTCTGTGTGTGTGCGTGTGTGTGTGTGTGTGTGTGTGTGTGTGGTAAGCGATAAGGCCCCGACCGACAGTCAAACTCAAATTCGCGGGCAAGTGGCAATTATGTTTGCCGCTATGTCAAGTGGATTTTGAAGTTGCAAACGATTTGCTGCAAGTGCAGCATTCGACTAGAGTTGCCTTTGCTTGTCGTTACAACTGTCGTAGTTATAGTTGTTATTGCAGCTGTTGTTGTTGCAGTTGCAGTTGTTGTTGTTGTTGACAGTCAGTCAGGCAATGGATATGCGTTTGAGTTTGAGTCCGGAGGCTATCATTAACTTTATTGCATGCGAATGAAGCAAAGTTGATAGCAGCAGCAGCAGCAGCCTTGTGGGCCTTGGCTTGCCAGCGTTGCCACAGTGCCTAAACTCGTTAAGTGCAACCAGAAAGACACGCTTCAACACTGTTGAGCATTGCTGAACACTTAAGTGGCGGCCAGTGTGCAACAATGTGCAAAGTATAAGATCAATTTCATGTCGATTCTAACTGTAGTTTTATAACTATCCAATTGACTCTGAAACTAATGTCAAGAAATTTGTCTTTGGTTTAAGAATTTTCTTATGGAAATAAACAGCCAAGTTGGGTTTATAGAACTGACTCTGAAAAGACAACTGCCTTTCGTTTGTGTTTTGACCAAGTTGTTACAGTTTAAAGTTAACTTAAATTAAAGTACGTTGACAACTTTTCCATTTCTATTTTTAATAACTTGAACATTTTTTGCCCATCACATTTGTTCGTAACCCACAATTCCAATTTGCTGTTGTCTTTTGAACTTTTTTCTTATTCTTCATTTTGCTTTCCATTTCCGTTTTGCTTAATGGTTTTTTATTTCTATTTTTTCTTGTTCTCTTTTTGTTGCTATTGTTCTAATGCTATTTCAATTTCTAGGCGCCCGTTGTTAGCCAATTTGTTATGACCGTTTTGCGAAATGGCAACTTGACATTGACCTTGACTCGCTGTGCGTGCTACTTAGGCGCTCAACCGACACACACAACACAAACACACACACACAACACACACACAATACACAACACACACACACTAAGCAGCTTTAAAAATCAAAAGTGTAACTGAAAAGCTAAATCGAATTGCAAAAAAAAGGCAGCAAAAGAAAAGCACAAATCATACAGTTAATTTGTGTAAAATGGGAGAATTGAAAATTGCCAATAGAAAAAAAAACGCGGCAAAACGAACTGTAAATGCTCTGTAATAAAAAACAGGGTATTGAAATATTGATGGATTCATTTAAATGCAGTAGAAATATGTTGAAATGTTGAAACATGCCTTAAAATAAATCAAATAAAATCTTTTCCTATCAATTTACGACTAATACCAATTCAAAGGCATGAATGAATAATCACTGAGAAAGGCAGTGACTGGGGAAGGAGACAAAGCACACACAAACATATATACCCTATATAATGAAGACAATAAAAACCAAAGCTAACAAGGTTTTTGAATTGGGGAAGAGAAGAGAAGAGTGTGGGCCAAAAGCAACAGGCCATTATAATCGGCTTATAAAAAGCTACAGTTTGACATTTGATCAAAATTGAATTGTCAATTGAAATGTTGTCTTTTGTTACTGCTGTCACCCTTTAAAGCATTGTTGTGTGTGTGTGTGTGTGTGAGAGAAGAGTGTGTGTGCTTTCCCATTGATTAGAAATAAATTGAGTTTAAAATGTTTAGTTGACCAAAAAATCGTTTGAAATTTATTGCTTATGTGCGTGAAATTAGTTTGTGGTTTATTATGGATAATGAAAGGGTGATGGGGAGATGGGTTTTTGAGGCTTGGGGTTTGCCAAAAATTATAATTACCAACATAAAATAACGAAATTGTGTTTGCTTAAATAAAATTAGCAAACAAATAAAGAGAGGGAGAGAGAGAGAGAGAGAGAGAGAGAATTCCAGATTGATTTATAAAACTAATTAAATTTTAACCAAAATGCAAATAAACACTTTCAAAAATGCCAATCCAAAAAATGAGCAGCATTAAAATAAACTTCAACAGCATTTAAATAGCTAAAGTCTGGTCACACTAGAGTACAGTAAAACGGTTTTTTTTTTCATTTTGTTCACACCCCCAACTGGGTAAATGAGTATCTGCCACTTAAATTCGCATCTAATCAACGGAGTCTACCTTTTTCACACGCTTGCCGCCAATTGCCGTGTCATAAAAAATGAAGAAAAATAAACGGCAACACAGCAATTTGTTCGAGTGGTGGCAATAGAGGCGTCTAACAGTAGCATAATTACTATAATATTGACTTATAGATTCTCAAACGATTCAGCGATGTCACAGTGGTTGAGAACTATGCGAAAAAGTCGGTTCTAAGATCTGATTAAGGTGCACATATATTTTTTTTATTGTACAGGGATTTCGTTTATTGTAAAATACTTTTGCTGCATCTATTTTCATTCATAAAATAACATTTTTATTTTCTTAAATATTATTACAAGTATGAGTTTTCATATTCCATTTAGATTTTGTTGTATGTTTTTTATATTATTTTGATTAGTATATAATTTTCCTTAATATTCCTTTAAAAACTTATCTATAAATATCTTGTCAAATATTTTTCACATCATCAATCACTGTGCACTGCTCTCAGTTATTTTTAGACATTTTGTGTACACTTTTTATACACAGAACTAATTGAAAATAATTTAACAGGGTATAATGAAGTTGTCCCAAAGTTTTGTATACTGTATAAACAAGTTGATCAAGCTATGTCTATATATATATATTCATAGCATAATATTGCTCATTTGAAACACTCAAAATAACTAATTAGATAGATTAATATCTAAAACATGTAGGACTTATAGAACGTAAATACATCTGCTTAGGGTATCTACTCGTCGAGAACTCCCCTTTTTCATTTTATATTGATGGAGTCTTTCATTGATTGAGTAATTGACAGCGACAACTCGAAGGCGTTGCTTACGATTACATTTTGTGATATTTTTGTTCTCTTTTTGTTACATTGTGTGCCGCTTGACGCTTTTCATTGAAATGTATTTATTTATTTTTATTTTTTATTTTTTTGTGTAATTGTGTTGTTGTTCTCAACCACTGAGAGAGATACTTGGTGGCTTTGTGGTTGTGGTCTGTTGCCCACTTGTTCTCCAGTGGAGTTCTCGAGTCGAGCGCCTTAATTGCTAGGCATCGAAATTGTAATTAACGTGAAGCCAAAAACCAAAAAGGCAGCTTCGAGTGCTGCGAATCAGTCTCTCACAGTTGTCTAGTAGTCGTAGTAGTAAATCAGTTAAGCAGTCAGTCAATCAGTCAGTCAGTCAAGCAGTCAGTCAAACGAGTTCAATATTTACTCCTAGCCTCTGTATGAATTTGTAAATTAACATGACAAAATGGCTAATAAGCTTTGAGCTTAAATGCCGCTTGGCAGGTTGTTAAAAATAGCAGTGTAAACCAAAAAGAAGTGCATTTAAGAGATATATTGACAATATATATATTATGCTGATTTCAAAAGTCGACTTTTTATACTTCTAACCCATTTAAAAATGGGCAAATGTCTGTAACAGGCAGAAGGAAGCATATCCGACCCCATTAAGTACATATATTCTTGATCAGGATCAACAGCCGAGTCGATATAGCCCTGTCCGTCCGTCCGTCCGTCCGTCCGTCTGTATAAACACGCGGATCTCAGAGACTATACGAGCTAGCGATTTTCTATATAAGTATATCAGAAGTATTGCAGCCTTTTTGATATAATATACGTTTTGCTCAATAATTCATTGCCTACTAAGCGCCGGAAGCACAAAGTTACAAAACGAATAGTTATCAAAATGAAATAAAATCTCAGAGCCTATAAGAGCTAGCGACTTCAAATTTGGAATATATGTTCTCGTATACCAGGCGCAAAACAAGTTTGCTTTATTTTATCGATAACTTCCTCAGTTTCTCAATTATGGATACATTTCGATTTTCGATAGCAATAAATTCCACAATTTAAGAGGCAGATGCTTCTAATTTATACATACAATGAATATACATACTTATTATTGATCAATTGCCAAAATTTCATTAAGATCGGACAAGAAACACCAAAGTTATAGTCGAAAGTATATTGTCATATTGATCTCATTTCTATCAGCAGCCGCAAGCATTTTCTGTATGCATATAAATAGGCGAGCGCATGTGTGAGAAAGAAATGACATGATAATCGACGCTCACGTCAATATATTTGTGTGTATTCTGTAGAGCCCCGATAACTACTATGTCTGTATGTATGTAACTGTATGTATGTACATTTGAGTGCAAATCATCTTAAAGGAAAATTGGCCAATAAAAATAGAATATATTTAACAACTAGGTTAAGGGTATATCGTAGACGAGCCAACTCGACTACAGCATCTTACTTGTTTTTATAGATCTCAGCACTTGAACATTTTTAAACAATATTAAATGATTAGCTGAAAAATCATATATTTTTCATTTGATCATTTGACTGACAATCATAATATTGAATGTATTTTAAACAAATAGTGATAAATAGACAGTTGCCATAATATTATGCTTAAATTCAGCAAGTCGACTTATGTTAATAGATTAATTTGAGACCAACTATGGGATTTTGACTGACAATCATAATTTTGAATGTATGCTTTATTGTTAATGATAAATGCGGAGCTGCCTTTTATGTTGTAGAAGTTGCCGCAAAACAAATTTGCTCAATTATGCAAAAATATGAAATTTGAAATGCGAGTAATTACGCGGCAAGCAGCGGCAGTGGCAGTGGCAGCGGCAGCATGCAGCAAGCAGCGGCAGCCACAAAACACAAATGCACAACACATTTAATTGTAGTTAAAATGATTTATATATATGCATATAAATGCAATTATTAAATAATTATACGCTTTAATCAAAACTGGCTGCAGACGGGGAATATTGACTCTTTGATGTACACATCACATTAGATGTGAATGGGTATTTTTAAAGATGAAACATGAAAGTAAAGCGAAAGTCATTAATAACCATATGCAGGATATGCAAATTACGAGGTATTTAATTTGATGTATTCTATCATGACTCGAGTCACACGGGGTAACATTGTGTCTATTAGTTATTCTGCGTAATTGTTTTAATTTATAAACTCATCAAAATGAAAACGTCAAAAATAAATGTCTAAAAATGATTTTTTGCATTTACATATGTTGCATGCCGCCTGCCAGTTTTAAGTGCATTTTAATTAAATTTTCATGTTTAGTTCATTAGCAATTCAATTTGCACAAACAACACAAACAACAACAACAACAACAGCAACAATAACAACAACAACAATAAAGCGCCATAAAAAGTAGGTTGCATAATTGCTACAGCAACAAAAACAAATTGTTAACAGAGCTTACAATAATAAAACTTGGCCATAATAATTGCAATCAAATAATTGCTTAAGCCTTCTTCTTAACTGATTAGTTAACGTTTATAATTA